>CAOLHI010000856.1:0-491952 GCA_948474755.1 Ctenosaura bakeri
ACTTCCCATTACAACATTCCAAACAGCTGTTGTTTTATACTACCTGGTACAGGGATTGTCAATCTCGCCCCATTCCAGTGTACTAGGGTGCCATATTTGTACCCATTGCCTACAGTTTATTTCTTTCCCAGGAATTCTCCAGGGACCAGCAGCTGATGGCTTGTGTACCAGTGATGGTCCATGAACCACCACTCTCAGTAGCACCTTTTCTAAACCACACAAAGAAACTGAGTTGGCCCTTGAAAGCATCTACAGTTTATTCATAGATTTATTCATAAAATCATAGAATCATAGAAATGTAGAGTTGGAAGAGACCACACAGGCCATCCAGTCCAACCCCCTGCCATGCAGGAACACCCTCAAAGCACTCCCGACAGATGACCATCAAGCCTCCGCTTAAATACCTCCAAGGAAGGAGACTCCACTACACTCCGAGGCAGCATATTCCACTACCAGACAGCCCTGACTGTCAGGAAGTTCTTCCTGAGGTTCAGGTGGAATCTCCTTTCCTGCAGCTTGAATCCATTGCTCCTTGTCCTGGTCTCTGGAGCAGCAGAAAACAAGCCCACTCCTTCTTCTACATGGCATCCCTTCAAATATTTAAACATGGCTATCATGTCCCCTCTTAACCTTCTCTTCTGCAGACTAAACATCCCCAGCTCTCTAAGTCTATCCCCATAGGGCATGGTTTCCAGGCCTCTCACCATTTTGGTCGCCCTCCTCTGGACTTGCTCCAGCTTGTCAATATCCCTCTTGAATTGGGGTGCTCAGAACTGGACACAGTATTCAAGATGGGGTCTAACCAAAGCAGAGTAGAGTGGTACCAATACCTCCCTCGATCTAGACACCATATTCCTATTGATGCAGCCAATAATTGCATTGGCTTTCTTTGCTGCCGCATCACACTGCTGACTCATGTTCAGCTTGTGGTCTATGAAGACTCTTAGATTTCCTTCCTTTTCCTTCCCTTCCCTTTATTGGTTGTCATAGTACTGTGTGTGATAGTTACATCTGCCCAGTACTGAAGAGACTTGCCTAAAATAAGGCTCTGAGTTAGCCACCTACTTAGTCCTTGAGTGACCCACTTCCTTATTTCTTTTGCAAGTGCTTCTTCATGGGTAAACAGTGATTCTTTTCCTGGGAATTTAGGCCTATAGTCATCAGCAATAGCTACGTGTTTGTGTTAGACAGACCGTGGTCTCAACATACTTCTACCTGATTTTAGTGTTTACCTCCCCACCACCTCCTTTGTTCTCTCTGTTTCACCTTATTTTCCTTTACCACCACCTCTCCCAGCAGTTTGCACTTTTCGTTCTTAAAGCTTCTATTCATACCCTTTCTTTAGTCCTTCCAATCCTGCCTCTCAGCGCACCAGAGTCCCTGCTGTTCAGGGCACTGCTCTAGGTGTGCCACGTTTCCAGTCTATTCTACCATGAATGTGAAATGCCAGGTTCAACAAAGGGATTGCTAGCAAGAGTTGCTTTGTTAAATCCAGGAGTTTTGAGATTCTGCAATGACGTTCTCGACTTTTGATGTGACTGCTGTTGGGGTGTCAATTGAAAGAGGTAATCATGTTTATAAAGGTCTAATAACAAGCTTCATCTCTTGACTTTTTTAAAAAAGAGAACATATTTTTGTCAAGATTTAGAGAGCTTTTGTTTTGTTTTTAAAATCTCACTTCCAAAGAGGAGGTCACCATGCTGTGTTATATTTTGTTTTATCCATCCATCTGTGGATGGCTGCTACATGGGCAACACACTTTCAGAGCTTTTCGAGCATGTTGGATTAGCTGCCCCTTTCTTTGCATTCTGTGCACTGAAAATCTCAAGTTCAGAAAAATATTTTTAGCATGTCTGAGTTATTTAGAGTCTCTGTGTTATTAGACCCTTGTAGGGCAGCAAAATGTTTTGCATATAGGAAGCAGCATCTGCAACAAGCATCTGAACGTCTGGGATCATCAGTAGTTAAAGGCAATTATCTTCAGATATTCACAAGAACCACTTGAGACCACAGACATGGAAAACATCTACTTTGCTCCACCACGGGCACAAAACGATAATAATGTTGCATTAGTGGTGGGATGAGTCACAGTGTCATGCATTCAGTCACTTTCTGTGTTGTTAATATTATAACTTTGGTAAAGTTAGTCAAGGAAAATCATGGATATAGGTCAGAAGCCAAGGAAAGTCAAGGAAACTGTGATTAAGATATATTAATATAATGGAGTTTTTGAGATGCCATTGCAAATGAAAGTATGCATTTGTGTTGTTTAGGGTAGGAAAGCAGCAGAATTAGAGTAATGTACTGATGCATATCTATTTCATAGCATATGATTTCAGAAATGTTACAGTAAAACAGAATAAAATGAAGCTTTTTAAAAAAAATGACATGTCTAACTGGCATATTATAACTGGAGAATTTCTGGGCTTAGAAAAACTGGAATCAGGTTGATTCAGTTTGAAGATTTTTCTTTGTTAAATGTGTAGGAAACTGTGTTTCATATTATAATTACTTTTGTAGTGTTTGTCAGTAATGCTGCTCTTAACTGATAACTGGAAAAAGGAATGGAGCAAACTTTAGGGTTTTTTAAAATAATCGGTTTGTTGAATATAGACTGCACAGCATAGAAAGGAGTATGTGAATTATCTATATTAAAACTAATACAGTGTTAACTTCTAACATTTTCTAATGTGTGAAATGTTTCCATCTTCTCTCTCACTGTAGCAGCCATGAAGGCAGGGAATGTTGTGAGTTTCCATCTAATGCATGCGTAGAACATGAGTTGGGGAAAGATACTGCATTATAACAACAACAACAAAGGGGTCCATCCCTTGTGTATTATTACAGGATTAGTGATGGAATTCACAGCAAGTTGCAACTTCTTGATACTCAAAGCTATGTTTCTGAATGGAACCAGTTCTGGAAGTCAGCTACAAGAAGGGAAAGAGTTCTGTATCACCACAGGGATACCACGTGGCTTAATATCTCAACTAAAGCCACCTCATACCTGAGAAACAATTTAAGCAGCTGTCATAAACAGAGCTTGGAAGGACTTAAGCGCAAATAGTTACTTATTTGCAGTCAATCCTCCTAAATAACTAATTTAAATGATTTAATAACTAAGACACAGCCGAGTTACTTTACAGTTCTGACTTGATAAGGGAAAGCTTCATTCTTTTTGCATTGTAACAGAAACCTTTCTCAGAGCCCATATTTAATTATACCTTTATTAGGCCTATCAGAAAGATACAGACTTAGCTATGCATGCTTTTGCAACACACATTTCTCTTCATCAGGCAACGATTGTTGTTTAAAAAAGCATGCACAGGAGAAAAGGGGAAAGTGATGCATTTAGATACATACAGTCTGCTTCCCAGTTGCTTTCAAAGGTGCTGCAGGGTTTCTTTATGTCCGTTAATGCTGGTTCAGATTATAGTGCTCCTGCTGTATATGCGGGGGTTTCTTTCTTGGACCCCCTGTGTAAAACAAAAAACACGAGTGTTGCATCCCATAGTCGTCAATAAACGCAACTTGCACATGCCTACCACCTCCATTGAATATAATCCTTTGTATGACTTATCATTCATGTCTGCAGAGGTCGTGCCAGAAGAGGGCATACTATACTGGTTTTTTTCCCAACAGGATAGTCTATTTAATTAATTGTTTAAAGACTAATGATCAATTTTTAAAGCTGTACCTTGCAGCTATCCTGGGTCTCATGTTGGGAGAAACATGGAACATTAAGAAATTAAGTAATAAATTACTGGATTGAAATCAGTTAATAACTCATTTAAAAGGCCCGATGAAAACAAAGGTGTGTTTTGAAAACTTGCACGAGAATTTTATGTCTCTTTGGTTTGCCTAACAAAGGTATGGTCAGAATACAGAAGTTGGAGTTTATTGTATTCTAGGTGCAACTACCCCAGGCAAAAACTAACCTTTTTGTTACTTTTATAGTTAGAAGTTGTGAAGGAGGAATATCCATGGTTCGTGGACTGGCTTGTGCTATGTGTCATGCTGTTGTCTTGTGCTCTGCTATGACTGTTGAGATGACAGTGTCAGACTAGAAGAGAAAATCTTTTTGTACCTCAGACCAGTGGTTTGTAGCATTCAGATGACTTATAAAAAGGACTAACTAAAACTAATAGCATGTTCCTTTTAAGAAACAGGAAGTGGTACTTTTTTTCATAAAACATTTTTAAAAAAACTGTAACTAACTGCAACTAACTGTGAGGTAGTAACAGAATGGAACTATAGTTGTAACTAATTACTTTTTATACCTAAAGTTCTGGTTCCTGAGCATAAATAAATGCAAATAGGAACATCTTGTATTTTTGTGAGTTTTTAGGTGAGTTGACTTGCCTAATTGTGAAACACCAGCTGGAAACATTGTTCTTTGAATACCCTGGCATTCTGTCTGTGAGATATGCAGGCGCAACTAAAATTTGTATAGCCGGCACCATGCCAGGGATGTAAGCATACACAAATGAAAGTTATTGTTGCTGGCATCCTGTTAGTGACATATGCAGGCACAACTGAAAGTTATGCCTGCATATGGAACAGGAATTCATTACCTCCCTCATGTAATAACTCAGTCCCCCTGCAAGACTCCCTTCCCCATGGCCCTCCAAGGTCATTTAGTGGCTGGACGTTTAGTGGTGGGGGCTATCTGACTGAACAGGAAAGCATCCTCACAGATCTCCTGGGGTTCCCCCAGAGTTCTTATAGGATGACATTGTCATTGTGTGTCTGGGTGATAGCCAGATAGCCAGATGCTTTTCCAGTGTCCTCCCTCCATCAGCCACTAAATGGGCCTGAAGGGGAGGCCTTGCAGGGAGAAGCTGAGTCCTGTTGGTGTTAGGAAAGGAGATGTATTGTAGTTCCACCTGGACAGAACATTACAGTATGTCTCCTAATCAGATTCTTAGCCTGTGTCATTTTGGTTGGTAAGAAGTAAGATCTTCTGTCTTTGGATCATTAGGTTTTGATTTCTAATTGTAGCAAGATTCTACTCCAGTCCAGATAACGTCTCTATAGCTCTCATCGTCCTTGATCATGGACTATGCTTGTTGTAATAAATAGGAATAAAGAGTCATATCACAACTGGAGGACCAGCGATCATCAATTTCTGAAATAAAATCATGAGAGTAAGCCATGTATGTGCTTATGCATTCTCTTCCTACCCTATCCTTGAGCCTAATGAAGGCATCCTAGTTTCTTTAACCAAAATTTTCCGTTATGTCCAGACTAGGAAGCTGTATGTCCTGCCCGTTCAAGACATTCGGGCAGATCCAGTGATGAAGTATTTCATCTAGTAAAGTAGGCTGGGGCGCTGAAAGACTATGCCATAATGAACTATATGAATCCACTACATTCCTTTATTTGGTTTCAGCAGTTGAACCTGACTGCCCTTCTAAGATGGGTTCTGTGATTTTACATTCTTTTAACTTCCTACACCTCTGATCTTGGAATGCAAGATTGCTTCATGCTTTCTAACATACTTTCCACCCAGAATTATGAGGTTGCACATGTATCATTACAAGGGCCTGTGGAATTATCTCCTGTTTCCTGATTGAATAGAAGCCTGGCAGAGGAGAAACCAAGAACAAGAGTGCTATGAGTCCTTGAGGTAATGTTTAAATGGCAGGGTATAGGCATGTCCAGTTACTGGGAAGCACACAGGTTTAGTTGTTTAATTGCTTGTATTAATTTGTTTAATGCAACAGTTCCAGATACTTTACTGTTTTTGGCCACAAACTGCTCAAAGAAGATTTTAGTAGGTAAACACAAGCAGAGAATTACACAAATGGAATTTGTAGGAATGGGATCATATGGATAAATACCCCCCCCCTTTTTTTTTTTGGCCTGTAAATGCTGTATTCTAGCCTGTGAAGTTGTATCTTTTGCTTATGCAAGGGGCACAGAGTCTTGGATTTTTGCTTTCTCTGAAATAGCTGTTCTGAAGGTCTAGGAGACAAGTGGTCAGTGTGAAAAATAAGAGGGACGTAATGAACTGATGCTCCGTGCAGAGGCTGTGGTTGTAAAGCATTCCTTTTATCCAGAGTGATGTTCTCATTCCATTTGTTTATAAAAGTTCTCCAAGGAACGTACACACTTACAGGCTTCTTAAAATACAGTAACCCAGGAACTGAACATCTTTCTTAAATTTAAAGTAAAGATTTGCAGAATTGTCCTCCAAATATTTTTTCTGGCTGTTAAATTGAAATGAAGATGATGTTCAAAACTTCCTTCCTTCCCAAAGTACTTCCTAATTCACCCTTATATGTACATCTACAAAATATCCATTCCACCATATAGCCAGCTGGTTTCTGCATATTTCCCAGTACCCCAAACGAGCAAAAGAAGACAACAAAAATAGAGGGGGAAGGAAGATGGGCTAGAGACATAGACTGGGCTCAGAAGCCTATTTGTGGCTCAGAAAAACATTAAACACATTGAAAAGAAAAAAGAATGTTTGGTTTCCTTCAAGCACTTTACCCTTCAAGTGTGCAGTGTGAGCATTGTTTGAAAAAACATTTTCATGTAAAATGTGGGTGAGTGGAGGGGTCATCCAGTGTCATTTAAAGAAAGGGAGTCAAGAATTCTCTGGAAATCTTTGTCTCTCCAGCCTGAATTCTCTTGCTGTGGTGGCAGAAGGGATGGGGGAGGTAAGGAACATCTTCCCCATCTATTGAAGAAATGGAGTGTGCTGAGCTTGCATTAGTTCATGCTAGACATAAAAGCGAAGAGCTATGTATAATCATTAGCTTTGTTAATCCTCTCAGCCGCTTTGGGATGCAGTCCATCAGTATTATTACTTCCTTCTTCAAGAGACTTGAGTGCAGGGGAGAGCTGGGTGGTCTTGGACAAAACAAAACTCCTTAAAAGAAGGTGCAAAAAGCTCATGTTTGTCAATAAACTAAAGCCTCAGCCCACTATGCCCCACCTTCTTAATCCCCAGCATGGGAGGGAAGCTTATGACAATTTGATACTCTGCGCATGACCAAAGATTCCCTTTCATTTACTTTATTGTGTTGATATGATGTACTGATTTGCACATTGGACTGCAACTCTGGAGACTAGGATTTGAATCCCTTCTCAGCTGTGGAAGCTTATTGGGTGACCTTGGGAAAATCACACTTTCTCAGCCTCAGAAGAAGACACAGGCAACCCCTGCTGATCAGATCTTGCCAAGAAGACCTGGCGGTAGGGTTGCCATAAATTGGAAATGACTTGAAGGCACACAACAGCAAGTTAATGAGAGAGGCCTGGCACAGATAGTAGCTTTCAGAGTGAAATTTTCATGTTGGAGAGTTGAAGTACATGTAGTAGAAGTAGACAGTCATGGTGATGAGGTTAGTGTCTAGTTTTTTCAGTGAACTGTCATTTGAGTATACCTCTTTCATTGTAGGCTATCTGGTTATGAAGCATTTTGTATGCTAGTTGACTTGCCCTGCTAGGGGAAGAGCACACCCAAAGAGAAAGAAATAGGCAATCATGGGACACGCTGTAGTTAATCTAGGTTCACATTTATGCATACAGAGCCCTTATTTATTTATGTTTATGTTCTGAATTTCCATACCTTTCACCATTCTCAGATGAAAATTGGGACACACATGGCCAAGCAACATTAATATGGTCAGTATGGTAAAAGTTATTAGTAAGGAAGAACACACAAGCTAGGAAAGACTAAAGCAGTTTGCTTTTGCCTGAGCCTACTGGAAAGGGCAAGATTCCATCTCTCCTCTCCTCTCACTTGAATGCAAACTACCTTTGCACTTTGAAGTCAGTATGCAGCAATTGAGGAAAAGTCAGGGGAGGAGAGAAAAACTGTGACATTTTAAAAGCAGCTGAAAAGTGGGAGAATGAGATGAATCAGGACTGTTCCTACCAAATGGGACAGTTGGATATCAGTTGGTTATCACCCCCCACCTTTTATCCTCACAACAATCCTGCGAGGGAGGAAAGACTGGGTGTGACTGACAAAAGCAACCAATTAATTTCATGGCTCAGTGAGGACTGAGGGGAATAGCACTTTCAGTCTCATTCCATTGATGTATTCACTATGCAACATTATGACCTTTCTTGTCCTATAACTGTAAGCTCAAAACCTCTCAGTTCTGAAATTCTTGACTGAGTAGTAGTGCTGGTTACTGAATGATCCAGGAGCATACTGATAAGTATAGCCAAACACTTTGAGATCTGCTTAAATCAAAATAGCATAAGGAGATGCCCGAGGGCTGTACTGTTCCATTAATTGCACTGCAGGTCCCATAACCCCTTTGCTCTCTGAGGTGGAGCCAACTGCCTTTGAATTCTATATTCTTGTTGTTAGGGTCCTAAAAAATACTTCCCTCTCTTCGGCTAAAATCAAAAAGAATTTGATCGTGGTGGTGTGTGTATTTTATACCCTCAAATTTTGATTATATTTTTGTTTCCTCCCACAACTTGTATTCTTGGGTTGAAACAATTACGTGCAAATGTTGTGGAGGCTGTTCTTCCTCCTAAGCAACCAAAATAGTTGGAGAGGGGCAGGATTGATGATTGTATTCTTATTTAAGCTATGGAGGAAATTCCACCAGCCTCCTATAAGCATAAATGGGCTTCTAACTACAGTGCAAAATCTTCCTTCACCCAATTCAGGCCTGAGTCAGGTGGGTGAAGCAGGAATAAATTTCCACAGCCAGCCATTCCGTCAGCTGTGGCTGACTTCCCCTGCATTGAATTAAAATGGGGGGGGAATCTCCAGAAGTTATTTTTACCTGATAGCAGTTATTTATTTTTGATGCATGTATATCCCATCAAAAAAGGCTCTCAGATAATTTCACAGTTTTTGCCTTCAGGCTTATAAACAAAGGCACAACACAGAAGGAAGAATGAATGAATTGGGGGGGGATTTCTTATTGTTAAATGTCAAATTTCCTTGTATTCAAGCCTGCATACCAAATTTCACCATCAGGGATTGCCTGTCTTGGTTTGTGAACAAAACCTGTTTAGAACACACCATACTTCCCTGTATTCAGATGCGAGGGGAAACTGTGAACTTCCTTCTCTTGTGTATGAAGAAGGGGATGGGGACCGGACACACAAATCCAGTAGTCATACATACCTCTCTCTAGTCATGGTTTAGTGTTATAACAGTATAAATTTTAAAAAGGTGTGTTATTGTATATCACATAAATGGTCACATCACACACACAGCCCCCCCCAAGAACTCCATGATTGGTTCACCTTAGGATCGCCGTAAGTCAGAAATGACTTGAAGGCACACAATATGTATATAAATATATAGTATAACTGATATATTAATATTTATAAAATAATATCAATGGCATAAATAATAAAACATGGTTTAACATTACTTCTGAATGGAACCAGTGACTTCATTAAGATATCAAAATGAAACATGGTTTATATAACCATGGTTTAAACTCTGAACCATGATGTAAGCAAACAACAACCTATTCTCATTTTAATATTTTCAATACTCCTGTTTTAGATGCAGCAGCTTCCACAAAGAGAGCAACAGAACTGTGGTGTGTCATTGTGCTAAGCCGTAATCGATCTTCCTTAAGTATGGTTTGAAGTAAAATCTGAACTGAATTTATGGCTTGTTCAGCCTCATGGCAGAGTAACATTCTGAATCTCTGACAGCCATACCCAGGACTCTGTCCATCTTCAAGCAGCTTCTGGTAACAGAGTAGGGCCAAAAAAAGTACTGTTTGCATATGCTTTCAAGATCAGTGCAGCTGTCAGGAATCCCGATGAAGGTGTGTTATTTGTGTTCGGGGATCCACTCTGAATCTATATTCAGACTGGATCCCCAAAACTCATTTTTCAAGATCAAGCTCTGTGTGGTCTGTTTAGTTTGTAGTTGCAATGGATCAGTCAGTCAGAAGTTTGAAAGAATTTCAGCCGAATTTTCAAGCAGTCAATTAAAATGTTGGTTACCCTTATACCTTTAGGACACAATGATAAAAGAACAATTAAAAGAGCCCTGATCACAGTGCAATTAGAATGGCGTTTTTTAAAAAATTGGAAGCATAAACGTCTCTGCAACAAATTAATCCACATTCATTTGTTGGTGTACATATGCTTGCTTTAGCTGTATTTTCACTAATACCACTTGACAGAAAGACTCCTGTGTGCAGTTTCTACCTTTCCAGCCATACTATCTAAACTGTTTTGACAACAAAATGTCATTCCATGTGGGGGGTTTTTTTTGTGCTTGTCTTAGTACTGAATGCATTATTTCATGGGTGGCCAGCATTTAAAAAAAAAGAAAAGAAAAGGAACACCAGACAAGCTTGGATTTTATAATCTATACTGCATAAATATATGCAGATGTTGTCTCTGTCTGTCTTTGTCCCTCCCTGAATACACAACACAGAAAGCTCTTAGTTTCAAGTCCTTACCTGATTCCAGATGTAATAACATAATAGCTCTTTGTCATAAAGGCTAAGGTTGAATATAAGGTCTATCTAAAAATTAAAGCAACATAGGCAGAAAACAACAGTCTTCTTAAATTCCTTAAATGCAAATGCTCTGGAAAGATTAAGAGAGCAAAATGTACATGAGAGAGTATTGCAAACACTAGGATATTAAGGCACCGGATCCCATCTGGTCTCAGAAGCTAAACAGGATCAAGGTCATCCAGTTAGTATGTGGATGGATTACAACCAGGGAAGATCAGGTCCTGCGGCTATATTTCAGAGGAAGGCAGTAGCAAACCATCTCTGAGTATTCCTTGCCTAAGAAAACTGTACAGAATTCATGTGGTCACCATATTTTGCTAGGTGACTTAAAGGCACATACTTACACATTTTGTTTGGGTGAGGGAAGAATCATTTTTTGGCCCAGTCAAGCACTACTATAGCAGTCAATTTTTTAAATAAAGCTTTTGTTCTTTGTTTCTGGGACACAATCTGCCACAGGCAACCAGAAGTCTAATTATTCCTGGGTCTAGATTTAAATATAAATCTCTCTCTTTCTGTATCTCTGTCTCTCTTACACATACAGGAGGCACATAGTGAAATTGTTAGAAGTAAGGTTCTGTTTGTAGCTGGTGAACTTTTTGAGGGACTTGGCACTTTCAATAAAGACTCAAAAAGACATTCTTAGAAGCAAAGATTCTCCACTGTGCAAGTATGTGCTCAGATGAACACATACATATATGCGCACAACCTCTCCCAGTCTCAGAAAGCAGGGGTGGTTTGGTGTAAATCTCCTTTTCGTGTCTTCTGAAAACACTTTGTGCCTTCTAGCAGCGGGGTGAAGAGTAATGCAGTCTAAATGGAGAAGTACATTGTTCAAGAAGATTTTCCTTACTCACCTTCTTCCCTATTTAAAATACTCTTCCAGTAGCAGACTTGTGGGAGTACAATTGTCTTGGGGGATCAGTCTTCCAAGATACACTCTTCTTTGTGCTCCATTTTTCTCAGCATAGTTGTAGTGAAGTCACCTGACAGCTACAATAGTCCATGTAGAAGATCCATGAAGATTATATGTGCTCCAAGATTATATGTGCTCCATAAACTTAAAAGTTTATGGGCAAGCCAGATCAAGAGAAAAATTTGTGGGAGGGTCATGTTTTAAATTGCCTGAATTAAAACAATTTTGAAGGCGGTATTTTGAAACATTTTGAAAAGGTTGGTTATCCATCGATCCCCAAAGCTGATGATTTAGCCAGAGCTCATCTCCCTTGGCAGCTGTGTACTCTCCCCCTGCACTGTCACTGTAATGCAGGAAGTCTCAGAATATTATTTTTGATTGTCAGTCATCTGACCACATCCAGTTCCTGTGTGGCACTGTACAGATTGGCTTCCTAGAAGGGTCTATCAGCCAGGGAACTTTTAAGTCCATCTGAATGTTTTATGTGAGTTTTCTTCAGTTCTTACAAACTGTATGGCCCTGTTGCTCTGTTTGCCGAGTTTTCTTATCTTATTTGAGGTGAGGGAGACACACACTAGACTGTGTGTGTACATGTACCCCTTCAAGTCATCTGTAAACTTATGGTAACCCCAGGAATTTCATGCGGTTTTCTTAGGCAAGACATACTCAAAGATGGTTTGCCAGTTTCTTCCCCTGAAATATAGCCTACAGCACTTAGTGCTCCTTGGTGGTCTTCTATCCAAGTGATAACCTGGGCTGACTCTACTTGACTTCCAAGAACAGACGGGATCTGGTGTCTTCAGGGCAGTGGTTTAATTTCTTTTTTTTGTCAATGAGAGACACTTAGAGTTAATCCTGATCTAGAAACCTCATCATTTAGTTTTGACTGCTGCTGGAGATGGGAACTGATGGGTGTCATGGGAGAAAGTGCTTGGGGTACATTCTCAGAGGTGGGGTGCTATTTCACATGCAGCTGAGGAAAGCTTAGTGTTTAACCACCAAACTATATGTTTGACTCGTGTTTCAATTGAAGTCTTGGTATCTTAGCATATGCTTTGTTTCAGCAGGCCAGCATAGCTACCTGATTGGAAATTGCCATCAGATTTGTGGCTCTTGGCTTTGATTGCTTCTGTCATATATTACAACCACCTCTAGTCTTACGTGGCCTGTGCTAAAGTTAGCTGTATGGTCAGGGTGAAATAAGGACACCATTGGAAGCATAGAGCCTAATTTCCCTTGCATTTGTAGTAATCAAGCAGACTCAGCAACAACAACAAAAAACTCCGCATGACAAGTCATCCAGCTTCATCCTTACTTGAAAATGGAAATTTATAGGAACCAAATGCAGTTGCCTTTACGGTCACCTTGACCGCAAAGCTTACCTTCAGTACTGCAAGTTGCAAGGATAGCTGCTTGGATCACCCAGAAAAGATGCAATTCTTAACTAAGCAAAGACAGTAATATTAACACATTTAGATTTATAATCCACTTTTCAGCTAAGATTCCAGACAGGTAACAGCCAACATTAATATCTCCATCCAAAGGGTGGCGGGGGTGACACAATTTGAGCAAACGGACTTCTCTGCCATGAAAGCTGAGTCCCTTTCAGCACCTTCACATATGCAGTTAAGAAGATGAGAAGTTGCCCTACTCAAGCTAGACTGTTTGTTTATCACACCCAGAAATATCTATTCTGACTCACCATGGCTCCCCATTGACTTACCAGAAGTCTTTCCCATCATATGTGACCCAATTTGATTTCACTTGAGATGCCCAGGTTTGAATCTGAGACCTTCTCTCTGGTGGTATGCAGAGGACGGCCTGACATGGATTGCCTTTCCCATTCTTTCTGAAAGGCAGGTATCTAAACCAATCAAAAGATTGTGTACTGGCTCTTCCTGGTCGTTGTACCATGTGGTTCCCAGTCTAGTGCCTGAGCCTACTCCAACAGGACGTTGCTGGAAGAGCTCCTAGGAAATTAACCTTCTTCATGCTCATCAGCGTCTCCGCCCTTGTCTCTACTTTCCTTTCTCTCTCCTTATTTTGGAGGGAGGGACAGCAGGGAGGAGAGTGAGAGGGAACATCCCCAATGCCTTTCCTTCTTCCTGTCTTCCGTCTTTCGGACGGAGCTGTGACTTTTCACTGACAGTATGAATAGATTTCCATATTGACATCGCTACCCCGTTGTAGCCTCTCTTCTCCTACATCTTTCTAGATAAATCACTTCGATTATTCCTCCCAAACTAAATTACACTCTCCCCATTCTCCTGGAGTGAGCGTGACTTGACACTAAATTCAGTTCAGAGCTTTCACCTCTAAGCTACCTTTTTTGCAATCTGTGTACGCGTACATATTGCCCTTGGAGACCAAACTGATTCACTTTTGGCCTATCGTATCTTCATCTTCCTGGTCGTTTAATGAGCACCTCCACATGCCGTCATTTCCTTGCTCCCTATACCACGGAATGGACAAAATTATATGCTCCAACATCCCCATAGTGAGATGCTACAGCCCACCCATAGTAGTTGTGGGCATGTTGCACAGTGTCAAGACTCACATAGAAGGCTGGAGGGTATTTTGGTTGTGTGTGTGGTCCACTGGAACAGAACCTCAGAGTTGGCCCTGGGAGATGACAGCTCAGCTGTGAACTGTCTGGGTGGCCTTAGTCTTTTTGGACTTTATTTCCAGTCTGTAATACAAGAGCAACAGGGCAAGCAAGCAAACAAGGAAACAAACCAGGTAAAGCATTTCAGATATGAATACTGTTTTGTAAATGAATCACCACCACCACCATTTTCATAACCACCTTTATTTAGAAGTTGCTTTGTGTGATTTTAAAATTCATTCATCCCTGGGAATAATTAGAACTACACTAAATTATAGATACTGTGGACCCCAGTCTGAGACAAATGGACTATTGAATCTTAATCTATAGTGTGCATAATAAAATAAATAATATATAATAAAATAACAGTTAACCCAAAAAGGGAAAACCCTCATTTTTGCAGCTGAAGGTTTTTCTCCTTGGAAAGAGAGGGTGAATATACTGTTTCTATTTATTGTTTCTAAACCTTTTGTTTGGTGATTGCATTATAAAGAGTATTTTTGTAAACAGGAATGCTAACAAAGTAGGATGTTAAACAGGGATTAGTGCATCATATCAAAATGAAAGGTGCTTATTGTAGGGATGCTTTTTATTCATAAGTGGAGATGACACAGATTGAAACTGGGACTTCCCATATGTAAAGTATATACTTTACCATTGATCTGTGAGCCCTTGCAGAAGGAACAGAAGCTTGGATGCTAATCATTTTGTATCTGTTGACATCACTGGTCTTTTTGTCATGTCAGCTTTTGATTTGGGGTTTTGATTTAGAGGTACACAATATGTGGCCCTCAAGGCTCCCATCAATTGCTGTGGCATTCCTATTTCCGTATCACCCTTCTTCCTTTCATGCAGATCTCTTATGCCCTATTGCTGTTAGTAAAGAAATATCAACCATGTGGAGGATTGGAAGGAAGGAATAGAGAAAAAGCTCTCTGCTCTTACCCAGTAAGGAAAGAGGATTGCTGTATCAGAAGTGGCCTTTGGGTTTGAAAAGATTGTACGTCCCTGATACGGGTGTTTTAACAAACCAGAAGTTGAAATGGATTGTCTTGCTTGGAAGATGCACTGCATTTGGCTCTACACATTGACAGGAAATATCTAGATTACTTGACCTGCATGTATGTGATTGCTATAAAGTACCAGTGCTTCGTGGGAAAGCACATAAACAGAAATTTAATCTGATTTAGAATGTCTGTCTAATCTCTGGGATCATCCCATTTTTTTCTAAATCTGTCCCTCTGTGTTTACATGCAGATTCTCTTTCCCCTTGTTTGAGTCACAGTAACTGCAGTGAAAGGTTAGATCTGCTGAATGGATTGTCTAGACCAGGGCTTTCCAAACGGTGTGCCACAACACATTAGCATGTCACCTGAATGTGTAGGTGTGTTGCCTACAATCTTGCAAATGTATGTTATTATTTATAAATCATATATTTTTAAAAATATATGAAAAGTTTTCATGAGATATGTTGTGTCCCCATACATTTTGTTATTACAATTTATGTATGTGTCTGTATCTTTTATAAGGGGTTAGCTTAAGGTCTGGTTTGCTAGTAAAACTAAATTACTGTGTCATGAAATGATGCACATCTAAAAAGTGTGTCACTACGATGAAAAGTCTGGAAAGCTCTTGTCTAGACATTGAAGTAAGGTGCAGCTTCGCGTAACCATTTCTAGGAAGAGTATTTCTCTGTTTGATGTTTTCCCCAGTCTGATTGCACTCATTTTAATCTAATTATCTTTTGCTAGATTTGTGCATTGTATCATAAGAATGAGCATGAACAAATTCCTGTTCTCTTCTCTTGCTGTGTGGCTAAGGTGCGGTGCTGCCTTTGCTTAACCATGGTTTGTTATATTGTCTGTATAAACAAACTCTAGTTAGTTACAAGCAGGCCAGCTTTCAGCTGTAGTTACTGAAGTTGCCTTGTTCAAACAATAGTTAAATGTTAACCATAGTTGGATGGCCAAATATCCCAGGAAGCTTTAGGTAATCAGTAGCCAAGGTGAACACCCTTCAGTTACTCCTCTCAGCCATGTTTGAGAAAGAAAAGGAGTACACAAACCCATGGATCACTGTGGCTCTTTCCTGCTTGGCCATGTGCTAAACTGTGGCTGAGCAAAGTGCAGCACTGAACCTGCAGATATCTCCCCCACCCAGCTGTTTTTCTGGTCCTCAGTTTCTCAAAATTGCTCAGATTGCCTCCCCCCCAACTAAATTATGGGTTAATGAGGTGTGAGAATGCACACCATCTTTGTCTTGTAAGGGAATGTATTTAACTTTTTTTTTAGGGGAAGCATTCTGAGAATTAAAATCCACCCATTTAGAAAGAAAGAGAGGAGAAAACTTTTTTGATCATTGCATTGACTTAAACTGAGACCCACTGTTAACAGCTGTTCCTAACACATTTCAGTAGAGACAGCCTTTCATCAGCTTTGTATATTTCCCAGTCATTTATTACCAAGACCCCCCTGTTCTACCTTGTGGAGGGTTCTGTGTGCATGCACCTGCCCCAAATAGGTCATCCTGCAAAAGGTGCTCTTTTAATCTCCTGTTTTTACCTATCCTGCATTAAAGCACATCCCTTTCTTTATAGACTGGTTCTGCAAGTTAATAAAAAAAGAGAGAGAGAAAAAAAACTGGAGGGCTTTAACTGGGAATAGCCCTTCAGATGGGCTCATAAAAACCACACTGGCAGCATTCTGTATTGCATCTCTTAGTGAAGAAACTGTGGCTCCCACCTTCTTTCTGTGGTGAAACGTAAGCTGTTTTCAGAATAGGCAATTTTACTGGTTTACGGCATGTTGTAAACAGCACAATGTATTTGCCATAGGCATTGCTCTGCAGCAAGAGAGGTCTCCTGTTCGTTTAAGGGCTACTCATAGACTAGTCAGTGAGAGCTGGTTATCACCCATTATTTAAGACAAAAAAGGGTTAACCAGGAAACCCTGGGTTCAAGTCTCAGCTTAGTTGGCAGCTCACTTCATAATCGTAGGCAAGCCTCATTCAACTACTCAGGGTAAGTAAAGGAGGAGGAGAAGTAATGTGTAGTCATTGTGCCCAGAAGTGGGGGACATAGTCTTCCTTGTAACATCAGCTGATAATCAGGAAAATCATTCTGGGTTTCTAAGTTTCATCAATCTGCCTATATTAGAAGGCATCATATTTTTCTAATGCAAACTCCTATCATTCATGTTTCAGTTTTTGCATTTATTCAGCCTTCTTTTGCAATAAAAAGCAATATTCATGTTTTCCACTATCTATATTTGAAGACTGAACAGAAGATTGAAGTATTTTCTGTTATCTCCAGCCTAGTTTATAGATAAAGTATGTTTAGGATGGATGCATTGTTTTGAGCTTCTATAGCATATAGAATTGAACAAAACAAGAGCAAAGTTCAAGTACAACTCTGTAGTAGTTCTGGTTTTGCAAGTCTTTCCCCCCCATTAGCTTTTCTGCAAAGGCCAGTTAGTTCTGGGAGACACTAACAAAGTGGCAGGGAAGGGAAGGGCAGGGAAGAGTGGGGATTGAAACAGAATCAGATATATGGAGTGAGGAAGGCTACATAAAATCTAGCAAAAATAAGCTTTCTTTGATTATTCCAAGGGAAGATAGGGGAGAGGAGTCACAAAAGAAACTAAATTATCATCACCAATAGCATTGAAATATGGGTGGTTCTTCTATTTAAACGTTGGTGGAAAGATAGGCCAACAGATTTTTGACTTCAGATCTCTTGTGTCACAGGTGATGGTGTCATCAGTATTTTGTTTGCTTTTACAAAGAAGCTCCTTACTAGTTCTTTCCCTCCACTGAGGATCTATCTCACTGTACCTTACTGCGTGATGTTGTAATTGCTAGCTAAATGTTGGATTAATATCCTAAAGTCTAGCCAAGGCTTGCCTTCTTCTCTGCTGTGAGTGAAAATTACACTGCCCACAGAAAACCAAAGCATATAAGCCTTGTGTGGGTGTGTTGCACAAAGGTTGAATTTTTAAGTGTTTCTGTAACAAAGCAATGGGTGTGGCGTAAAGTCTTGGAACACAGAAGAAGACAGGCACTTTTCTTTTCACACTAGCCTTATTCCTTAGAGGAGAAGTCTCCTGTGGTGGTTATTTTTGTACACTTACCAACTAGAGGAGAAAAGTAGTTTTAGACTATGAGACATGAGGCCTGTTACTACACCTGTAGTTCTGGTGGTCTCTCTGAAGTTTGGGAATTCCCACTGATGCAAGTTAGTTTCCATAAGTCCATCTGGCCAAACAGCACCAAACAGTTGTTGTCAGATGGATCTATCCAGGATAGTCTTCCAGTGATTTTGGTGCGTGGATTAGAAAAGGCAATATCTGCTGGGAACACACAAGTAAAGCAAGAAACTCAGTCCTTCAGTGTAGCTGGTTATATTAGTATTCAGAAAACACACATTTTTTTATTGTGTTACATGAGAAAACTAAAACAATTGGGTCTCCACATTTGCTAGGGTTAGGGGTGCAGGACCTTTGCAAAAGTGGAAATATGACAAATCTCAGAATATGGTTGAGGGGAGTGGGCTGAGGCATGATGGGGAGAACAGGCACTAGGGTCCAGACCAGGTCAGGGAAAGGAGAGGGAAAGGGAGTAGGTCATCATGGTGGCCCTACTTGTCTCACACTCATTTCCTTCCTTGGTTTTGGGGGGAATTGGGAGAGGGTTTGTGATGCTGAGAAATTTGGCTGCAAGCGATCCTTAGCTGTCCAGGCAGTGGCTGGTGGTGATGGTAGAGGAGGTTTCTAAAGGGCTGCTTGGCCTGATCAGAGCTGCCAAGAGAGAAGGGCCGTTTCTGCACGAGGCTGTTATAGAGTTATTATTCCGCTTGTATGGCCCCTCCCGAAACTGCAGACCCCAGGATTCCATAGGATGTTGCAAGTGGAATAATAGCGCAATAACAGTCTCGTGCGCAAATGGCTAAAGTTCCCCCAGAAAAGAAGTGCTTGTGGTTGGTGGGGGAGTGTAGGGTTGGAGAAACTTGCGAATAATCAAGTCCATGAAAGTCAAACCCACAAATATGGAGGGCCAACTGTATTTGAATTGAAGTGTACATTCCTGTTCATTAAGTTCCTCCAGCGCATGAAATAATCACCTTTTTTTCTTGGTGTTTTTCAGCAACCCTTCTCCAATGAAGTTCATTGTGTTGAAGAAATTTTAAAGGTGAGTGTATTACTGGGGTCCAGCATATGCTTTAAGAGAGAGATTTGAGTAATTCTTCTTAAGCACTGAAGAATTGCTTTTTCAAGCTTCCATTGTGAGCTACTGAGTGTGAATTCAGAAGTTCTTTTTTCACCCAATGAATAAAAAAAAAGTGTGTGCTGATTGCCCCCTTTAGCGTTTCCTGCAATTGGGAGCAGTTAAATATTCAGCCCCCAGTGAGTTCAGGGATACAAACATATCAAGGAATGAACCAGCAATAGACAAATTAGCTTAGCTTGTCACTCTTCTGATAAACTAGTTACAAGTCCTGGTTTGTTATGGAAGAGACAAGCTAGGGGCCCAGGTCAAACATTAAACTTTCTGTTGCTGATATGTTCCTGGTTACTTCAGCTGCTTCTGAAGATGCCTTGCAAGAGTAATCTGAAAGCAAGCAGCAGCACGCTTGCTCATTACTGATTAGCCAGAATTTTCAGCAGTTTTGGTATACAGGGGGCCTTCGGTATCTGTCAGGGTTTAGTCCTAGGATCTCCCATGGATACCAAAGTCAGTGGATGCTCAGTTCCCATAATATACAGTGGTGTCGTAAAATTGTGTTCCTTATAAAAATGGTGGCTTGCTTTTGGATTTCTTTTAAATATATTTTTGGGCCATGGCTGATTGAATCTGTGGATGCAGAATCCATGGATACAGAGGGCCAGCTGTACTGTTTTCTGCAAATACAGAGACAGTAGCACTACTACCCCAGGAATATTTTGTTTATTAGAGCCAGAAGCATTGCCTTGGCAAAGGTTCATTTCCTTGTGCTTCCAACCATTCTGTCTCTGAGCATTTGCAAGCAGAACCTAACAGAGACAATCAGCCTTTGCTGTTTTTTTCCTCACTATCTGACACTCAGAGGTGTATTGGAAATTCTGTTTAGTCATTCTCCTTAACAGCTGTTGATAGATCTTTCTCTGAATGTTCTTTTTGGATGTCATCTGATCTGTGGTCACCACCAGATTTGTGGTAGGGAACTAAATAATCCACATGGACGATGTGAAAAAATGGCTGCCTCCAGTGATGGTGTTTTTTTAGTGCTTACAATGCGGGAGAAAGATAAGAATTTCATTTGTGGGGCATACTGTTCTTCTGAGATTACCTGTATCGAAGTTTCCTTCTTAGTGTATATTTTTCATGTAGTTTCAAAACATACATGCTGAAGCTCCTGTCCTGACAAAAATATGTTTCAATGTTTGTGGAGTTTTAATCCATGTAATTAATTTAACGTAATGGTATCCTATGCATTTTTAAACTTATAGTTGTTTTTGAATGACAGTCAGGGAAATAGTCATACAAGTTGGCCAGGGAAAGTCAGGGAAGTAAAAAATAAAATTGTGATTGTGGAACTGATGCTTCTGTTTGCTGTCAGTGCCTGCTAAAACTGACTGCGTTCCTATACTTTAAAATTTACTACAGAGTCCTCCCTCCCTTACCTACAAGGGATATATTCCAAGACCACCACCACCACCATGGATGCCTGAAACTGCAGATAGTGTTTCTGTACTGCTGGATAGGACCACTGTGGGCAGAGGAGTGGTTAAAGTGAGGGACAGACAGGCAAGGTGTGGGTATCACAACCTGCATCAGACTATATCGGTGCCGTCAAGCTGATGCTGGGGCAAAGGGTGGGAGAGAGGGAGGTGACTTTGTGAGGGAAGAGGTTGACTATGTGTAACTGAAACCATAGAAAATGAAACCATGGATAGGGAGGGGATCTCTGTATTTATTACATTTAAAATAGTGAAAACAAGGGAAGTGTGGTGATAGCAGAAAAGCATCAGATGGAATAGTGTATCCCTTCTCTCCAAACCCAATGCCAATGATATTCCAATGATAGTATTCCATGATACTTCAAGAATTCCTTTAGGGATACACTATTCCATCTGATGCCTTTCTACTATCACCACACTTCCCCTGTTTTCAAGAATTTTTAAGAATTCCTGTAGTAAGCATAGAAGGAACAACTAATAAAAGAAAGTAGCCTTCTTGTATGCAATAACAGTCAAGTTAACAACTGGAAAATATGGACAAGGAAATCTTTTTTTCTGTTCTAAATTGTAGTTTGTCTAGACCAAAAAGGCAAATTGGTTTTGAATGCAAAATAATGTATAATAACCTTTTTCTTTATGTACTGTAATTCCTTTTCTTTATTATTTGTACTATTCCATATTATAATATACACATAAAGGTTTGGCCTTGTAATATAATGAAAACAAAGCAAAACAAAAAGAAAAGAAAAGAATTCCCTTAGGGACCAGGGAGCAAAAGCAGGTGATAGTTTTCCCAGTGTGCATGGTTTTCTTGGGTCCTGCAGTGGTAAGTGGGATAGAAAAAGAGGAAATCAGGTGCTGATCTTCTATATTCTTGCCCTAGGAAATGACCCATTCATGGCCACCTCCTTTGACAGCCATCCATACACCCAGCACAGCTGAGCCTTCAAAGTTTCCTTTTCCTGCAAAGGTAATTAAAAAAAAAATGTTTATTTTTTTTCACTTAGAACTAATCAGTTAAAATGTCTGTCTTTCTGATATCTCTGATATCTCGTACATTTTCAGAGTGGAAAAAAAGTGTAAATGTGAAAAAAATCCATAAATGTATGACTATGAAGAGTATGGTTTCCATGGGAATTGAGAGAAACCTTTACTTCTGTCTTGATATATGTGTGGGTGTCTAGATATGTGTGTCTGTAAACTTCTGTTCATGCTTTTGTACAATTTGCATACAATTTATGTTGCAGTAAAACACACACACACACACAGTTTATTTGAAAGGGGGTTAGATGGTGTGAAAAGAAAATCTTTTCAGAGCAGCAAGCATTGTGGTAGAACTTTGCTTTCTATGATGAAAGTAGAATTCATATGTTCCTCAGGCAGATGCTCTGAACACATAATAATAACTTAGCAAAATGTCTACATTTCTGTGTATAATGTTCAGAGATCTTCCACAATAACTCCATTACATCACTTAATTTAATTTTCTTAGAACTACTGCCCTCTGGAACTATTCAATCGTTTCTCCTTTACTGCCTCTTAAGCTTAGAACTGCTTGTCAGAACATTGCTTCATCTCTTTTCTCTATTTTGTTTCCCTCCCTTCCACCCACCCACCCCTCTCTGTATGGGTGCACATGAGTGCCTACAAATCACCTTCTGGTGACCCTGTGAATTTTGTAGGTCTTTCTTAGGGAAAGGAATACTCAGAAGTGCTTTTGCCAGTTCCTTCATCTGAATTGTAGCCTACAACATCCTTGAAATTCCTTTTCAAAGTGCAATTTTTGATTAGGTTGATGATGGACAACTCTGGAGGGAGCAGAGGGTAAATTGTCACTCCTGCGCCCCCAGAACCCCTATAAAATTTACAATTTCCAGACAGGCTCCCCCCCCCAATGCACCAAAATGGCTCAAAACCACAGAGCAGTGGTTTTGCTCCTCCAAAATTGGCCGAACATTGGCCAAAATGGAAACAAGAAGTGAGTGAGATCACTTCCACTTTCAATGTCAGCTTATTTTTGCCTGGGGTGGTTAAGGGAGTGAGGGGAAAGCACAAAACTGCACTGTTTTCCAGTCTTTAGAGCTGTTATGGGGTGGGTATTAAGATGAAAAATTGTCAGGGAAAAAAACACACTGCTAAGATCTTTTGGAGGGCGTGTTGGGTCTTCGGTGGGCTGGAGCAGGGCTTCCTGGCACCTCTGTTTTGGGTCACGTGGGCTATACTTTTCCCACTTCCACATTAGAGCCTTTGACAAAGTCCCTATTAGCTACTGTTTCTGTAGAAGTTCCACTAAAGGTGAGTGTTTAAATCTTTAAAATAAATAGGAAGAACTGTGTGTGGTCAAAATAATAATTACTCTTTCCCTGTTCACTCCTGCTTTCCTTTCCTTTCCCTTCTTCCAGGGTTTCTTCTGCATGGAATTTTAGATTGTAAGCTCCTTGGGGGCAGGGACCTTTACATTTTGTGCTAGGTAATTTGACAATGCAACATAAATAAGTGAAAAGTGACTACAGTAGCCATCTAAGGCAAGCCAGCATTATTACATCTGTACTGCAGATGGGAGCTGACAGACTGAAAAGTACTGGGCTAATAAAGTGCATCTGGTGAAGTCTTGGTAGAGTTTCATTCTATTTTGGTATTTTGCACAGCACATAAATCTTCAATTTTTCTTATTTCTAGGAAACCCAACATGGTGGATCAGTAATACAGAGCCAGAGTAAGTAAAAAGAAAGATGTCTAATTAGTCAGTTGTCATTTGCTGTGTCTTGCTATTGTGCATTCATTTAAGCAGAGACAATACAGAAATTCCCATTCAGGGTCCACTGAAATGAAAATTGGCAGTGCAGTTACCAGTGCCTCATGGTTTTGGTTCAGCCTATGTATGTGAAATATGCTGCAGCCATATTTAGAATTAATGATCCATTAACTTGTAGACAGGAAATTTGCAAGTACACAAAATGTGATTATTCATGGAATTAGAATGGGGCTCCTGCAGACTATCTGGTCTAATTCTAGTGCTATGCAAGAAATCTAAAGCTAGAATTTCCCCAGCAGACAGTTACTGTGCTTCAAGACCTTCAGTGAGACAGAGCCACCCATCTCTCTGGAACTGTGATGGGAATTGTGCAGCCCTCTTGATGTTAAATATTATCTCCTAGCAGTCTTAACCAGCATAGCCAGTAGTGAGGAGTCAGATGTCTGGAAGCCAAGCCTTATGCTGATTGACTTAGGGAGCTGGGTATATTTAGCATAGAGAAGAAAAGACTGAGAGGTGATGCAGTAGCTATCTTTAAATATCTGAAGGGATGAAGCTTGTTTTCTGTTGCTTTAGAGCACAAAACAATGGTTTCAAATTATACAAAAGAGATTCCATCTAAATATTAAGAAGAACTTTTTTACTGAAAGAGCTCTTTAACAGTGGAATAGATGCCGCACAGGGGTGGTGGTGAATACTCCATCTTTAAAGGTCTTAAGCAGGTTGGATGAGCATCTTTCAGAAGTGCTTTTAGTTGTGTATTCCTGCATGGTAAGGGATTGGACTAGATCCTCCTTATAACCCTTCTGACTCTATGACTCTATTATCTGAAAGGATGCACAGGTCACACTCCTGCTCTAGGACCTAAAGTCTAGGTCATTATCTCCCATTATTGAGCTACCTTTATTGTGTAGAAGTTGCTGTGCACAAGCTGGAATGTGTCCAGAGGAGGGTAACCAAAATGGTGATAGGTCTAGAAGTCATGCCCTATGAGGAGAGGCTTAGGGAGCTGGTGATGTTTAGTCTGCAGAAGAGAATGTTAAGAGGGGACATGATAGCCATATTTAAATATTTGAAGGGATATCATGTCGAGGAGGGAGTGGGCTTGTTTTCTGCTGCTCCAGAGACTAGGACAAGGAGCAATGGTTTCAAGCTACAGGAAAAAAGATTCCACTTAAACCTCAGGAAGACCTTCCTGATGGTCAGAGCTGTCTGGCTGTGGAATATTCTACCTCAGAGTATGGTGGAGTCTCCTTTGGAGGTTTTTAAGCAGAGGCTGGGCGGCCAAGCTTTGGAAGTGCTTTGATGTGTGTTCCTGCAGAGCAGGGGATTGGACTGGATGGCCCCTGTAGTCTCTTCCAACTCTATGAGTCTATGCTCCTAAAAGTAATCCAAAATCCCTCTTTCAGAATCTCAAGCCCATTAGACTTACTACTCCCCCTCAAGATACAGAATATGTCTTTGCCCTCTTCTCTGTGACAGCTCTTCAAGTATTTGCAGAGTGCTTTCATTTCCTTCTTATTTCTTCCCTTCTCCAAACTAAAAATAAACAGTTCCTTCAAACTTTCCTCACAGAACTTATTTTCCATTCCTGTTTGTCTACATTCTTCTTAAAGTACAAGTGCAAACAAAGTATTCCAGATGAGAGCTGACTAGTGCAGAATAACATAGAGCTACTGCTTTCTGTGAAGAATTCAGCATAGCCTGAAATCACAGTAATTTTTCTTTCCAACTACACCACACTGTTCATTGATACTCAGTTTGTGACTGAGTTGTTTGTTAACTGCCATCAAGTTGAATTTGACTTGCAGCAAAGCTATAAATGAGAGACCTCCAGTCACCCTATCATCACCAGCCCTGCTCAGGTCTTGCAGACTCAGGGCCATAGCTTCCTTGATTGAGTCTATCCACCTGTAATGTAGTCTTCCTCTTGTCCTGCTGCCATTTTGTAGTGAGTCATGTCTTCTCATGATATTGCCAAAGTATGACAGTCTTAGTTTAGTCATCTTGACTGCTAGGGAGAATTCAGGCTTGACTTGCTCTTGTTAACTGATTTGCTAATTTGATTTGCTCTTGTTAACTGCTATCAAGTTGACTTTAACTTATGGTGACCTTGTAGATGAGAGACTTCCTAGTCATCCTATCCTCAGCTGCCCTGTTTAGGTCTTCCAGATTCAGAGACACGTCTTCCTTGATTGAGTCTATCCTTCTGTAATGTGGTCTTCTTCTGTTCTTTTGTTTCCCATATTTATTGACAGATTTTAGTTAGAACTAGAGTAAATTCTGTCTCTGTAGATTGAAGCAGCTCTGTTGGTATGCCATTTGTTCTTGGCAATTTATTTCTCCCAAGTGCTCTGAGTGCAACTTTCACTTCACGTTCTGAAATTGGAGATTCGTCTTCATATGATTCTCCCATGAATGAATTTGTCATCTCTTTTATATAGTTCTTCCGTGTATTGTTTCCATTGTCTTTTTACTTCTACTCGGTCATGTAGTGTATTCCTCTGCTGGTCGTAGAGCATCCCCACTCTTGGTTTAAATTTCCTTTTGATTTCTTGGATTGTGTGGAAGAGGTCTCTTGTTCTTCCTTTTTTTGTTGTTACCTTTTGTTTCTCTACATGAATTATTATAGTAGTTCTCCTTGTCCCTGTGCACAAATTGTTTGACAGCTACATTCAGGGTTCTGACTCTGTTTCTATCCTCTTTCACTTTTGCTTCTCATCTGTCCTTGTCTGCTTGAAGAGTTTCGTCTATCATCCTCTGAAGCTTCTCTCTTTTTTTGGCTTCAGATAGTGTCTTTGCATTCCTGCCTGACAATGTCCCTGACTTCCATCCAAAGTTCTTCTGGCTCCTGGTCAATTAGGCTTAATAGCTCAAGTCTATTTATCACATTATCTTTAAATTCTATCGGGATGTTCTTCAGTTGTATGTTGGCGTGATGGTTGGTTTAGTGTTCATCTTTATGTTTTACTCTAACTTTTACTATTAGTAGTTCATCGTCTATGCTACAGTCTGCCGTTGGTCTTGTTTTTGACAAGAGAATGGAGGTTCTCCATCTTCTGCTTCCAATTATATAGTCTATTTGATTTCTGTATTGGCTATCAGGTGATGTCGATGTATACAATTGCTTCTTGGATTGCTTGAAGAATCTATTTGCAATGAAATAAGCTGTTGGCCTTGCAAAATTCAGTCAGTTTGTCTCCTGCTTCTTTTCTTGATCCTAGGCCAAATTTTCCTACAGTCTTTTGATTCTGCTCTGTTAACAAGGTCCTGTTTTGGTATATGATCAATTTCTTCCTGAACCCCTGCATAGACTCTTCCAATTTCTTCCTCTTCTCCCTCTGTAGTTGGAGCATAAACTTGGATTAAAATTATGTTGATGGGTTTTCCCTGAAGCCTCATTGACATGATTTGGTCAGTCTTTGCATTTTATCTTTTGGCTGCTTTTGCTACATCTCTCGTTACCGTTCAAGCCACTTTATTTCTTCCTAGATTTTCAGTTCATGAGTAAAATACTGTATCTGACTCAAAAATGTCCCATTCTTGTCAACTTTAGCTCAGTCACCCCAAGTACTGAAATGTTCAGTTTCTTGTTTTACTATGTTTAGTTTCTTGTGATACATGCTTCTCACATTCCACCTTCCTATAATATATGTCGTGCAGCATTGGACTTTTCTTTCACATTGGAGCATGTCAGCAGCTTTTGGGTTGAGTCCAATTGTGTCATTAGGCACAGTGATACTTATAGTTCTCCTCTGCTGTATCCCAGTGGCTTGCTGAATGCCACCCAGCCTGGAAATTTTATCTTCTACCACCAGTTTTGTTTCATTTTGGATTGTCTCATCATAAGGTTTTTGTGGTTGAAAAAAAAAAACATTCAAAAGGGTTTTACTGTGCCGCCTCCTGCCCAGTATTAGCAAATGTTAGCTATGGTGCCACTGCTGTTGTCTCTGAGACTCTCCACCAGTCTCACCCCTCAGTACTGCTGCTGCCTACTAGCTGTTTGGGACATTTAGTCTGGCCAGTCAGCAGAGGCCTCCCAGCAGCATTGTTGCCATCTGCATGGCCTCTTGCCTCACAAGATCACACAATCCCACCACATGGAAAGGTAAGGTCCAATATCCAGGTATCCTCTGGGCTCTATTTGTTTATTTATTAAATAAATAAATGCACAAATACAGGACAGACGATATCTAGATATCTTCTGGCTTAAATGGAGCTCTCTATCTTTGTTATATCTATTTTTGTTAGTTTTGGCCCAGTTTTCCAATCTGTCACAGTCATTTTGCATTTTATAACAGTCTTGTTTATTTAGTGATTTTTATAGACTCACCTCTCTTTCAGTTAGCTTAAGGTAGCACACATGACTCTTCTCATCTTCACTTTGTCGTCAGAACAAATCTGTGGGATAAGTCCTGCTGAGAGAGAAAATTACTGGCCCATGTTTGGCCAGTTTGATGGGTCTGTTTGTGTCCATGTTTGTGTCCCAGTCCAACACTCTGTCCTTCAGTCCCAGTCCAACAAGACTGTCCTTCAGTCTCATGAGATAGTAGCTGTCCTTCCCAATTTAAGAGGGAACATACCTAATGTACATAAAACCCTTTTGTTAGTCCCAGCTAGAGTAGATCCTCTAAATCAGTGGGACCAAATTATATGCCACTTCAACATTCAACTGTTAACTCAGGGGATCTACCCCATTTAACCATTAGAATTTAGTAAATTATCTCAGTCTTGCATAGGTTTAGCACCAGTCAGTTCGCCTGCATCCCAACCTTGCTTCAGGTTGGCAAGTTTGTAGAACCTGTGGTCCTCCAGAACTCCAATAATCCCTCCTGTTTACACAACTTAAAAGATTTATTTGTTTTGTTTTTGTTTTTACAGAGCAATATGATGCACCTTCTAAGACCCTGTCTGTTTCTCAGCAAGGAACATCGTAAGTAGATACACTAATTTTTTTATGCATTTGAAAGTCTGTCATTAGAGGAGCTGTGTTTGTGGTTAGAATTTTCTTTTACTTTAAGTGGGATCTAGTAACAGATGGAAACAAATGTCTCAAGAGCTGATGCCAGTTGGAGGAGAGAATATTGAGTTAAGATAGATCCAGTCTGGGTAAGATTGGGTGAGAACATTGGGTTAGATAGATCTTCTTTTGTGCCTGCATAGACTGACATCAAAAGAACTAAATAAATTTGGATATCTATATTTGCAAGCAAAGGAAGAGGACACAGTGATTGGCATAATTTCCTTAGGGTTTTGGGACATGCTGGACTTAGGACTCTGAATTTGACTAGGAAAGTTAAGAACTGGCCAATGCTGCCACCCCTCTGTGATGATGACTGTACTTTAAGCTCTGCTGTTTCATAGTTGTCCTGGGTTAATGGAACATCAGCATGAAGTCTGTATAGATGCAAGTTTTGGTTGAAGATAATTATCCAGATATTTCTGAGATCTATCTGCTTTGCTGTCTTTGCCCCACAACTCAATTGGCCAAGAAAAACACATCCAGCTGCATATGGCCAGTGGAACATGCTTTCCCAGATGGTGGCACACCTCCCATGAGAAAGCACACATGTTTCTGAAACTTGAGAAAACAAATAAGAAACCTGCCCTGACAATGTGTCTCATTTAGAGGCTGCATTTCTCCCAAAGTTGAAACCAAGGTGTCTCACAGAAATGCACACACTGAACATACAAGTCATGGAAATTCCACAGATCTGACAACAATGATTGGAAATTGGATTGAAGCCGGAGCTCAGCTTGCTATTCTTTTTGCCAAACACTGCCAAATTGCTCTCTCTTCGTAGAGTGCAGTATGATTCCTTTGATTTCATTTTGCAGTTGCAAAACAAGGGGGGAGTTTGGAAAGTAACATATTTGCTTCTTGAAGATTAAAATCTTTGACAAGGCTTTGGGTCTGCTGTTAAGCAAAGATGCAGGTTTCATCATGTCTGGCTGCTGTAGGAGGTTCATGCTGCTTGATTTCTGTGGTCAGCAAATCTTCATAATTTTCCTGCATGCTGGAGTGTTTTTGGTAAACAAAACAGTCATCCCAGCTGTTATGCGTTATCATTGGTATAGAGGAACTGATGCTAGAAACTGGTGAGAACAGATTAAAATACAGCTAATGTGTTGCCAGCAAAACCTGAAGTGATTCTTTCTTCTCTTAACTTTTTCATATTCTGAAATGCCCCAGTCCTTACTAGAGTCCTTTATATATATATATGGTTCCTGGGGAAACATTGCTATATTACACTGAAGAGTTAATAGAAAGCTTCCAAGTTTAATTGCAATGCGCTGAGAAGAAGGAGGGAAGGAGGTGGCATGCCTAGATGTCTTGGCTTTGTTAGCTGTAACATAATGGTCAAAACTGGTCCTATGCCTTTAGTGTTGAATGGAATATGAATTAAATGATCTTGACTTCTGTTTACAATGCTACAGTATTCTTTTGGGCTATGTTATTGATAGATTCCATAATATTACAAACTCCTGCTTGCTGGATAAATCAGAGGATCTGGACTTCAGGCATATCAAAAAGCCACTGCCAGTTGTTACTTTGTGTGCACCTGAAAAAACTAGACACACGTGGACCTATCACAAATAATAATAAACTCACAGTATTTATTTTACCTGTTTATTTCATTGATATACCACTTTTCTGCTGGAGTTAGAAACCAAGGTGGCTCACAATAGAATATGTCCAAAACAATAAAAATTTAAAACATGATTAAAATCATCCTATTAAAACGATAGATTAAAAACAGTATAAAAACCATGAAAAAATATAGAAAAGATAAAACTAAAGCACCTCTATAAGGTGTGTGCCTTTGAGTTGTCTCTGTCTAACATCAAGCTATGGTGAACCCAGCCATTAATGATTGATTGATTGATTGGATTGGATTTATATCCCCACCCCCATTTTTTGTTCCAAATAGGACTCAAAGCACCTAGGGCTTTCTTGGCAAGATTTGTTCAGAGGTGGTTTGCCATTGCTTTCCTCTGAGGCTGAGAGAGTATAACTTGCTCAAGGTTGCCCTGTCATAGACACGTGGGGATTTGAACTCTGTTCTTATGGAGTCAAAGTCCAGCATTCAAACCACTACACATCACTCTATCTGGAAGGGATATCTACGTAGTGAACATGTATCCAGACATCATGAAAGGCCTGGATTCCTTCAGTCCCTTGTTTGTTAATGCCTGGACCTCACAGGAGTCCAACAAGACAAAGAAATAAAGCAGAGCTGACTCTGGTAGGTTTGACCTTCATGTTAAACAAACCATGGACCTCTTGTTTAGCTGTTCCTTCCTCAAGTGGAAGTGATTAGCTAGCAGCTCACTTCACATATCCACACTGACTTTAATTGTACCAGTGGCTTAAAGGAAAACCAGGGCCTGATTGATAGGGTCAGTTTCCTCAGAACTACTGCTGAGTAATGAAATTTTTCTGCATGGTTAGCCAGACCAGATGAGAGCACCGATAGATTCTGAGCCTCAGATAACAGGAGTTTCTTACCTGGGCTTTCTCATAAGTCAAGACATCCACCCTGCTCAAGCACAGCTTGAAAAGCAGTGTCATGAGGGTGAATTGAATTGAGATGAGGTGTGCTTCGTTTGCATCATGTCGATTCTCATTTGTATTGTAGTAATTCCCCTACTTTAAAGACATAACTTCTACTATGTGTAGGATTTTCTTAAATTGTTTACACTGTTTCAGCGACTACATTAAAAGGCCAATTACCACTTCCATTTTAGATGAGGATTTACTATGCTAATGAAGTACTACTTTCGTGACTAATATTCTATAAAGAATTGTTCAGACAAATATGCATAGGTGTAAAACCAAGCATTCTGATTAAAAATACTTAATTTTAATCCATTAGACTAGCTTTTAGAGATACAGTGCATGTGAATATGGATGCTCTATTTAGCTACCACATCTATTAGCCCTTCATACCTCTTGGTTAATCCAGTCAATACTCTTTATGGTTTTTTTTTTCAACAAGACTGATCAAACAAGGCCTTAACGGGTAGCAGAAAAACTGTTATCTTTGCAAACCATACCACTTGTCTCAGATTTTTATATGGTTTAGATTGTTCCAGTTTCTAATTACAGTATTTTAACATTCCACTGATGTTTTTGAATTAATTCTCCCCCTGCTAAAGCTTTTATAAAAAAAGCTTATTCATTCGTAGGACAAGCTTATTCATTGTGCATACTGTTCGGTCCTTTGCTACCCTTCTATTATAGATATTTTCTGCTGCTTTCAGTACGCTGTGACTGATTTTTTTGAGCTGAATTGGCCCTTAAAAGCAATAATCTTGGTCCTGTGTAAACAATCCCAAATGCTTGCAACAGTGGTGTACTGGGGTGGGTGGGTGGGAGGGGCAAGGTGCCCCAGGCGGCATGTTTTTGGGGGTGGTGCTGGGCCACCCTCCACACGCTGGCAGATTTCCAGTGACTAGAAGGGCACTGGAGCCTTCCAGAGAGGTCTGCTGGAGGGGTATGCAACCCGAGGAAGGGGGGCTGTCCTTTCTCCCCTTCTCCTCCTCCTCCGTCCCAATCTAGAGTCAAACCTGTTTCCAGCCAATGCAGCAGTGCTGACGCCAGCAGATTGAGCAGAAAAGGAGAGAGGGAGAAAAGGAGGAAAGGAGAAGAGGAGAGAAGGGGGCCTGAGGAGGTTGGGAGAGGTGCCTACCATCCCCCCTACCCCACCTCTGAGACTAGGGATAAGCCCAGCCCAGCCGACCCTCCGAGGAGGAAGGCGGGGAGGGAGAGACAGAGGGCACTTGCCGCCACAGGAATGCTGGCGCATCTCTGAGGACTTGCAGAGTGCCTCGTCTGAATGTGAGCACCAGAGCCCAATCACCCAATGCCAACTGAGCAGTTTTCATTTGGTATTTTGGATAAGTCCCCCCTCTTCTGAGAGGGGCAGCAAACTCAGGGACCATCCCCGGCCAGCAAACTCAGGGGCCACCCCCAGGCGGCAAAAGCTCTAGCTACGCCACTGCCTTGCAAAATGTCTGCTAGACTGTCTCTCCTACATGAACTTGTCCAAGTTTTAGGATCTCTGGGAAAAGATTTTGCAGGCATGTTTGGTGAGGATCTGGGAGACAGCTTTCTTAGTGGCTGCTCACAGATTGTAGAATTCCCTCCCATGGCAGGTTCATTTGGCCCTCTCTACTTTCTTTTGTCTGGCAAGCTAAGACCTTTTTATGTAGGCAGGACTTTGGCTGAAAATCTGTGAGAGAAAGGTTCTGTGGTCTTTTTGTTTTTCATCATGTTCAGTGTTTTTGTATATTTTATATTGTTTTAATCTTGTTTTTAATTGTACTGCTGTTTAAAAATTCTGTATAAATACATGTTTTTTAACCACTGTAGGCTACCGTGGGTCCTGCATAAGGAGAAAGGTGGGGTATAAATCAAATAAAGAATCTATAGTCAGCCCTCCACATTTCCAGGTTTCGCTTTTACAAATTTGATTATTCACGGATTATTTACTGTCACCTCTGCTGCCTCCCTATGCCATTTTTAATTGGGACTGCAAGCATCGTGAGACTGAGAAACAGCAAACAAGGTTTGCAAGTCCCTAGTGGTGTGGGGCAGCAGTGGAGGTGGCAGGATGCCCCACCAGCCACCCACTTCTGCCTTGTGAAGGAACCCTGATGCCTCAAAGGAATCCACGGTGGGTTGAATATGGTGATCATACATTTTTTGTGTGTTAAATATGGTTTGGGAGGGTGTAGAGTTATTCATGGTTTTTCCACTTTCACGGGGTTCCTGTGCCTCTAACGCTAGTGAATGTAGAGGGATGAGTGTAAATGATGTAGGTTGGATACAGAATTGAAACCACTAGAAGTCTGGCTAGGGAACAGCCACTGAGAGGGCTGCCTCCCATGTGCTTCCCAGTGGTACCTGTGATGGTAGTAGGGCAAGAGAACACTCTCCCCAGGCCTAATGGTTTTAAGTTTTACAGGAGAGTAAATTTTGATTGAACATTGCCTCTTGACAGTAAATTTGTTTGTTTGTTTGTTTGGATCGCAACTCCTGTAACCCCACCCAAAATAGCCAGAGGTCAGGGATTGTGAAATTTACTGTCCAGGGCATCTGGAAGGTACCAGATTGCTTGTCTTGTCCTGAAACATTGGAAGAAGGTCATTGGAAGCTGAAGTGAGTCTGCTAGGACAGTATTGAGTAAGCAATTTCTTTTCATGAGCTTTTGATATCTGAACTGTTCCAGACCTCCTCTACCTCCTGCTGAGCACTGCTAGCATAGGACTAAAAACTTGCTTTTAAGTATGGACGTTGATGATTTTTAAAGTTCTGTGTTTAGGATTCTGGAATCTAGCCTTTGCAACATGATCATATATTTGAAGTGTGTGTTTGTGTGGGTGTGTGGTCAAGACAACTTGAAATATCTATATTTCTGTAGTTAATAATATTTCTGTAGTTAATAACTTTTTATAAATGCATCCTTATATGGTAGAGAAGAAAAATAATACAACCACATATTTTCTTTTCCTTGCAAGTCTCTCACCAGCTTTGTTTGTAACTTGACAATGCTGGATAAGAGAGTAGTATAATATTCTCAGGATTTTATGTAGCACTTTTGCATTCTAGTGGCTAATATTCTTAGTAATATTGCAGGTGGGGCTAAAGTTGTATGGCTGAGGGTTGTAATTCCTGGATGACATGAGGACTTCCCTCTTTGTGACTGTGCTATACCATTCAGACTATAGAATTACAACACTACTATTCCACTTTAACTGCCATGGTTCCATTCTATGGAATCCATGGATTTTCAGTTTAAGAAAGAGTACTTAGAATCCTCAACCAAACTACAAACCCCAGAATTGCATAGGATGAAGCCCTGCCAGTTAAAGTGGAATCATAATGACATAATTGTGTAGTGTGAGTGGGTCTCATCTTTTAGTGGAAGAGGTAGGGAAGCATCACATGCATCTTTGTAGGAAAACCATCAAGTGTTTAAAACAGGTGGATAGCCTGTGGGCCCCGTGATTACTTTTGCAGTCCTTTCTTGCCCTGTTTATGGAGACTGATGTTTGCCCATCATTACCATTACCATTATGGCAACATAAAAACCCAGCAGTAAAACACTTTTCAAGGCAATGTGGACTTAAAGTTGTTATTTGTGAGGTTGATTTTGTCCCTTCTGTCTTTCTTTTACTCAAAAGAATAATTTGAAATCTGTACAATTAGCGGCAGATTGGGTTTAAAAGGAGTATGAAACCTACAAGTCTAACAGCAGTTTTCTTATAACTGGAGATGAAGGAGGTTACTCTGCATCCATCCAAGCCAAAAATTGCTTGCATCTTTCTATGAATCATCAGCATTTCTCCTTTGTCAAAATTAGGCTGGTGGGACTAGATCAGTCTGCCTGGTTGGTTCTGCTCCAATATTAGTGTTTTGTGTGAGTCCGGTTGCAATTATGTTAGAATGTGGAACATAGTCCTTGGCTGCTGCTTTGTTTTATTAGGTGATTAGTTAATGCACATCTTATAATGGCATCCAGCAGAAGAGAAAGATCTACATTTCTTTGCCAGAGAAAACTTTTATCAGTAATTAATGAGAATGTCCTATCAGTCCACAAAAAAGTTGAAGAAATGACAGTTTCCCAGAGATTGGTGCATACATAGCATAAACCTCCTTTGCACCAGAGACTTAATTATGTCTGGGGCTCATGTTTGTTTATTTTTTTAATTAATGAGAATTCAGCTCTGATTTGTGTGTGCGTGTGTTGCTCTGTACAATAGTGCTCTTTCTTTCACTCTAACTCTCTTTCTTTTGAAATGCATGTGACCGTCTGAAACCCCAGCCACCTTGAGTCATTCACATTACATAGTGTAGCTGACTGAAAGCAAGCAGCATTTGTGCTGGTTAATTAGCAGCTGAAATCCCTCTGCATCTGTGTGCCCAAATTAAGCAGGCAGCTTTGCAGAACAAACGTGGGTTTCCCAGAGGGCTTTTCATTCTGGAGTTTGGCCCTTAAGTTTAGCACCTGGCTTTGCTGGAATGGAAGCAGGTTTTGTTGTCTAAAAGAGCAGGTGGCGAGTTCATTCTCTTTTTTTGTCAGGGGTTGCCTAGAAGAGACAAGCTTGCTCATTCAGTTAAGAGTGCTGCTAGTTGATATATAATGTTTTTAGGAGCTATTCTGTGGGTAAATGCCCCTCCCTTTTAAACATTTTTCCCCCAGTAATAACTGCATGCTTTTCCTTTGCTGTGCTACTGGCTTAAAAATGCAATTTTGCTTTTCCCCATTCAGTGCCTGCAGACTTTTAAAATGCAGTGTTGCCATTCTCTTTTTTTTAAAAAAGTCTGGCTTTCCAGAGTTTTCATGAGATATTGCATGAATCTGAAAACTCCATTTACAATATATTCCAGAATGCAAATATCTAAAATGCAAATTGCAGCTGGAATTAAGGACTTATCAACTGGGCAGAATTTGGTAGCAAATTCTACCAAATTGGAGCACTTCAAGTTGGAGCACTGCTTGAACAGTTGGCTTACATAAAAGAGAAGATGGAAGTGACAGTATGGGCTTTTAAATTAAATTTGGCCTTTCCATTTAAATGAATGAATATGGACTAGTACTCTATACTAACTACTTATATATTGTTATTGTTCTGTACTGTATTGACAATCACTAATTACTTAGTCACAATTGTGACAATATTGCCACAATTGTAATCCCCCTCTTCCTGGATCTAAATTACTGGACAGCAGCTGCATGGGGAGAAGGAGGTCCATTCCGCTAGTGATAGGAACATGTGTGAATGTCAGGTTTAAGACGGGAGTCAGGCCAGGAGAAATTGCTTAGTTAAGTATATTTAACTAAGTATGCTTAACTAAGTAGCTGATAGAGAATATTGGCCAACATATTTAAGAGTTGATTAAAGCCCTTGTTTAGGGAAGTGTTCTTCTCTTATATATCCAGGTACAGCTGCAGCTCATCTGTGAAGCCTTTAACTGTCCTTCTTTCCTTTCTTCCTCTGAACAATACATCAGTTTTTTGCTGTATTATTAATAGTTTATCTGGAAGCTATTAATAATATGCCAACAGAGCCAATGTGTGTCTGTCTATTATTCTGGGAGAAGCTCTTCATAAGATAATGGAAAAATAAATGGTCTCGTCTTTGGATAGTAGATGTAGTCTTCAGTCTTCCCACGTAATGTCATTTTCTTTTGAATAGGGTTTTATTTTGAGCTCAGATGTCTTCATCTTGCAACATAAAACTACACTTCAGTTTCTCTTTTTAGTAGTAGATGACTTGCATCTTGAGTTTGGCAGTAACCATTTCATAATATTTCTTGGCCTCAGGCTATCTGCATGCATATTCTCCCATATGATTATCCTATTCTTAGGCCATTTCCACACTACACTCTTATAGCGTGATTATTCCACTTTAAACATCCTATGGAATCCTGGGGTTTGCAGTTTCGCAAGGGGCCAGGCAGCCCCTCCTGAAACTGCAAACCCCAGGATTTCATAGGATGTTGAAAGTGGAATAATTGCACTGTAAGAATGTAGTGTGGAAATGGCCTCAGTCTAACCAACCTCATATGTACATTTGGTAGGCATGGAGACAGAGTTTCTTGGTGGCCACCCTCAGGGTGTAGACCTCCCTATACAAAAAGGAGCAAGGCTGATCTCCCATCGTCTTTCTGCTAGCAAGCAATGGCTTTTTAATAAAAAAAAAATCAGTTGGGTCTTTAGCAGTTAAGCCACGTTACAGTTAAGAGGGCATTCAATCTAAGCAAGTGTTTTCTTCTTTAAAATTATATACTGATGACTTCTAAAGCTGTGTAGGGTTTTAATTTGTTCCTTTTTTAAACTGTGCTTGTTTTATTCATTTGTTATTAGCTTTGACAGAAGAAGGCAAGGTGCTAAATATTCCATCTGCCTAATCATGTGGAAGAAGTAGCATGCAAACCAGCAGTGAATGCATGTGTGCGACTCCTTTTATGATATAATCACGACAACCGGTTTCTGAGTTGCTGTCTGGCATATTCTGTACATTATGCACAATGAAATTATAGCATTATAGACTATCCTGTCTCAGAGAGCAGGTAGGAGGTCATTAAAAAAAGTTCCTCTCACATTAAAATCTCCTTGCATATAGTTAGCTATATGCATAGAAACCTTCTTGCATATCATTAATTAGGGTGCATTAAAGCTTTTTCTCAAGTAGACTGGCCTGTCTGACTTTTTTACGTGAGCAGTAACACACCTTCCACAGACAAAAGCCAGAGCAAATATGGCCAATCAACATCAGAGTATGGTCAAGATAGCAAAAGTTATTAATTAGAAAGAATAGAAAAGCCCGGAGAGACTGCAGCAGTTTGCTTTTCCTGAATCTACAGGGAAGGGCAAGATTCTGCCCTCTTCTCTCCTTTGCCCCCTGCTGTTAATTGAATACAACTACTTTTGCACTTTGAGGTCAATATGCAGCAATTAAAGTAAACTGAGACCAAAGGGAGAACATGGGAGATGGAGAGAGAAGCTGGGACGTTTTAAAAGCACTTGAAAAAGTGAGCTGACAGAGGAATAATTAGAACTGTTCCTATTAAATCGGGATAATTGGAGAATATACTGTAATGGGAAAATCTAGGATGCTGTTCGCTCATTCTAGGAATTGGGTAGATGACGTCACATCCATCATTGCAGAACAATGTAGTACAAGTATAATTATTATGCCTAATCCAAGATATGTTTTGGGCCCTTTTCGCACGGGCTTTCTGACGCGCGACAGCCCCATGAGACTCGCGGGAGTGGGAGTGTCACTCTGCACGATGCACTCCCACTTCCGCCGTGCTCACGGGGCTGCAACGGCGTGATCACGGGTTTTTTTGATTTTCGCCTCAAAGCGAAAATCACCTGTGCTCGCACAACGCTCCCGGCGCCCACGCGCACTTACCTCCTGTGCGGAGCGTCGGGGAGGCGGCCGGGTCGCGCTTCCTTCCCTCCGCCCCTGCGGAAGGAAGGGGCGGGGCGCTAGCGCGATGGACGCAACAGCCTCCTGCTTCGCGCGAGCGGGGGACGGACGGACGGACGGACGCGACAGCCTCCTGCTTCGCGCGAGCTGGGGGGGGATGGACGCGACAGCCTCCTGCTTCACGTGACCGGGAGGACGGACGGACGTGACAGCCTCCTGCTTCTCGCGAGCGGGCAGGGCGGCTCGTGCGAGAAGTCTCCTCCGGGAGGCTGCCGCTTCCCCCTCGTTCCTTCGCCTGTGGACGGAACGAGGGGGAAGCGGCAGCCTCCCGGAGGAGACTTCTCACACGAGCCGCCCTCCCCCACTCGCGCAAGAAGCCTCAATGCGAAAAGGGCCTTGGTGATACATAACTGTAGCCAAGCAGATGTGAGAGGTGTGGTCGTTAGCTGATGGGAGATCACCTTGAATTTAGAGGAAGAAAGGTGGGATAGATATATAGTAAAATAGTTATCTTGGTTGCAAGCGTGTTTAGTTTTCTTCTCCACTGATGCAGCCAAGATATTGTCTATTCAATGCTTGCTGTCATTTTATTTTTATTATTTTATCTCTATCCTGTCTTTCTCTCAGCATGAGAATCAAAGCAGTGTGCAAACTTTTAAAAACAGAATACAATTAAAAAATTCTCAGTAGAAAAGTTAAAACATAGTTAAGCCAAAAAAGCAGCTTTAAAAACACATTTGAAACACCTTGATTTGCCACAACATTTGAAAAACGTATGGAATAAAAACCATATGAAACAAACACCTCCATTTGCCACAACATATGAAAAACCAGATGCTGGCCTAAATCCTTTTGTCAGTCTTTTCTAGAGCAGGCTCACTGAATCAGTCAGATTTACCTATGTGTTGGTTGGTCATTCAGCAATTGGTTGGATGGGTCAACTTTGGTTGTCAGTAATCAACAGGATGCCAGCCGAGGTCTTTACCCGCTAGTGGAAAGACAGCAGGGAAGTTGGTTCCACAAATTGGGAGCAGCCACAAAGAAGGCTGTCTGTTATGTCCTCAACCAAGCATGCCTGTGGTGGTGGTTTGACTGAGAAAAAACTCTCCCCCACAGATCTTAAAGCTCTGGCAAGCTCATAGGTGGAGGCACAGTCTTTCTGATAGTCTGAACACAAGCACTGTAGGGCTATAAAGGTCATAACCAGCACTTTGAATTCTGATTGTAAGTTTAAGTAACTTGATGCCAACATGATTATTTTTATCTTTGTTTAATATCTTATACTGGCAGAAAACTTGAGCAATTAAATGCTCACTTTTGTTGGCTTTTGGTCTTTTTCCAAATGTGTCCTGTGTGCTTCTGCTTTATTTTTTTGGCAACTGTATGCTTGCTGGTTTCATAACGCTGTATGAACCAGCACTGTGGATCCAGGACGAAAGGGGACATTCATGTTGAGAACCTTATTATTACCTTTCTGTAAATATATGTAGGATTGCCTTCTGGGGTTTGTGGTTATGCTGATAATAATCCCTTGATAGAGCTCCTCTTTTTTGCATAACAGGATCTATTGTACACCACAAATGCCGAAGGACCAAACTTCATTAGCTTGTGTTTACATTAACTGGGGCTTAACAAAGGATTGATTGCATTGCCAGCAACCATGCCAGGTACCCCGCCCTTCCCATAGAATTGTGCTGGCCCATATGATTGCAGGGAAACTGTTTTACTAGGACAGAAGGTGTAATAATTGGAGAGTAACCGAGGGTAGCTTCATGGCTAAGAGGCAAAGCTGTGAAGCAGAAGTCCCTGATTCAGATCTTAGCTGCAGCCAAGGATTCCAGTAGGGTCGCTTATGATAGGAAGAGGCTGCAACTCAGACATTGTATGCAAAAGGTCCCTGGTTCTTTCAGTGGCATTTCCAGGTAGGGCAGGAAAAAGATAAATGCTGCTAGATAATGTAGACCTGTGCCACTCAAAGTAGTGGTCCCTGTCCCCATGCCTGTTCCTGAGCTGTTGGTTGCCAATCCTTGATGAGTTCCAGGAAAGAAGTAAATAATTATAGCAAATGAGCACGAATACAGTTCTGGTCCCTGGTACATTGAAGGGAAAAATAATTGCTGGTCCTCATTATCAAACATCCTGAGAAGCACTTGTATAAACAATACTGACCTAGGTAAACCAATTGCTTGACTTGGAGTAAGGTAGCTTCTCATATTCCTACATCTCATACCCTGCTGGCTATCATGTATTAATAATCTCAGTTCTCTGAGTGTCATGGCTAATGTAGCCAAAGCAGTGCCACCCTATACACAAGAGAGAGGCACCGACATACTCAGAATAATGCATAAAACTTGCAAGTCTATAAAAATACTTTAGGGAAAAAAAGAGGAAAGTGAAATGTAGCATCTAGAATCTTGAATGGAAGACCTTCAGACCAAAACATGCTGTTGCAGATTCTGCTTGTTCTCTTTTAATACTCAATTTTGGGTGATTTTCAAACAAAATGGGGCCATCTCAAATGAATGGTTGTGTTTACTTAGTAGAGAATATTTCAAGACAATTAGAAATATATGCACTTGTAAATTAAAAGGGCTTCTGAGTATTCAAGATAGTTACAATGTTGAGGATGTTTTGAGGTGCTGGAGGGAAAAAGGAAATTGGAGATGTGGAGAAGAGAGACAAAGTTTTCTATCCAATCTATAACAGCCTATACATTGTTCAGGACTGGTCGAACGAGAGGCAAAGAATGGACTTCTTTAAAATAAATAAATAACTCCTCTTTTGCCTGTAGTGTAAAGGAATGCTTCTGGAGGAAGGAAAGGAACAAAGATATCTATGCTTCTCCTCATTCTCTGGAACCTCTCCACTGTATAACATAAAAGGCATTCTCTTCCCCATTTTCCCTTCCTGAATTCACACAAAGCTTGAACAAGACTGGAGACTTGAACAGGAGGATGCCCCTGATAGTGTCAGGATATGCTGTACCATTTTGTTAACAAGTCTTCCATTTAGCTAATAGTGCACTAACCTTCCATATGTGTTGGTAGATTCGCTGGGAACTATGTATGATTGCTATTTAAATGCTGTGTATTAATATAACTTAGCTTCCCTGAGATAATCATTTCTGTTTCCATATTTGAATTATTCCTTATTCCCCCAAAACAATTTTTAATCCAGTCCTAACATGGTATATTCCAGAAACAGTGACTTCTTCATCTGTTGCTTATGAAAACTAGTCTCTCTCTGTGTGTGTGTGTGGTGCATGTGTGCATGTGTGTAAACGTGCACACGGAGATAAATTGTGGGTAATTTTTGTTCAACTAGGAGTGCCAATTGGCAAATGGCTTAAAAAAAAAATCTTATCTGGCTTAGAAGCCTGTTCTTCCTGTGGTTTCATGTGGACTTGGTTATCCATCACTTACTCCACTTGGCTCTCTGGAGCACTATTTTTTGGGGTTAAGCAGCTGCCAGAATCCATCCCCAAAGCATTCATACGTCAGTGTCTTCAGAAGTGGCTGGATGTACTTTCTGAACAAAATCTATGGTGTGTAACTGGAAAAATAAATATTTGCCATTATGAGTTCATTTGAGCATAAGAAGGTTAGTTTTTAGGGATGAAATCCTTCTATTCTCCTGTTATCAGAACAAAAGCAAAATCATCATCTGTGTATGTCAATATTTTCAGTTATTCTTATTTCAACTAAGGGAGATCATTCAGTTTTTGTTTTCCTGAGGTTTCCCAACAAATATCACATTAGAGGAACTGAAGGATCAGAGGAATCTCCAGAACAGTAGGGATAGAAATTTAAATTTTCACCCTTTGCCACAGAAGGAGCTTCTACAGGAACTCAGTCCATTCTGCCAATGAAAGGGACAGTCTGGATCTAACCTATTGTATATATTATGCTATAAAGTGCTTTGTATACCATTGTCACTTCAGAACTGATTTTCTCTCTTTTTAGCAGAAAAGGAGGTTTCGTATCCTTACAAAACTGTTTGCTGCCCTTTCCGTTCTGTTCTTCACTCCAGTCACTAGACTGTTCTGTTTTTCCTTAATGTAGTAGTGTTTACAAATTCTAAGCTAGAGATTAATATTCATCAGTATTATTAATATTCGTTCAAACATCTTTCATTTTGCTGCCACCTTTTAAGTAGATCATTGCTTTCTACAAGCAAGAGGGTCCTATTTTATTAGATGGAAGTGTCTGTAAACACTCTAAATTTTGCGTTGTGAACCTTCATTTATAACAGTGGCCATGATGTTGCTAGGGTTTATTCAAGGGGATCCCACTCCCAAATATATTTCCCAGGTTTTCAGGTCTGTTCTTGAGAGCCCTGGTGCCAGTTTGCATCCCTCCTCTCATCTTAATAGTCATATAGATTATAATGGTCAAAGAGGAGGAGACTGCAGTTTTTGACAGGATTAGCCCCTACCTACTTCCCACATGCTGCAGAATCTACCCCCCCTTACGTGGCAATTTAGCATTAGAAAATATCTTCCATCAATGCAGATTTTAGGTCCTCCCTGTGAGACTTCCCATATGTAGGGGGTTTCCAAGGATATCACATTTAATGAAGTAAAGACTAACCCTTCATCACATATCTTGTACTCACCATCCCAGCCTGTGTAGCAGTTAAACTTAGAACAAACCATTCTTCTCCTGCCAGTGGAAGCTATTGCCTTTTTAGAAGCTTAATTTCATTGGGGCAATTATCCTTCATGGCCAGGAGTGGGTGGAAAGAGAGAGAAGTTTGTAGGGGAGGGAGTAGAGGAACGGATAAAAGATGAAGGAGGGAGAAAGAAAGAAAGGTTTATTTCTCTCCTGAAGGGTTTAACAGCGTGGGTAGAGGATCCTTTTCCAGATAGCCCAGGCGTGTTTTAGAACTTGGTTTTCTGTTTACATCTGTGTTAAATGGGTCCTTTTGATCTCTAGGACTCAGGTTTGTCATTAAGAATCTGTGCGTGTGCATGGAAGAAGGGGGCTTCTACTGATCTGGAGAGATCGAAATTGGTGTTGGGGTTCCAGTGTGTTTGCATTTTGTGTGTGTGTGGTGTGAGTGATGAGATCTAGGGGATAGTCCCCAATATCTATCACATAAAGAGACAACCACAGAAATTGCAGAACAGGGAAAAGAGTGGAGGGGGGAGGTAAGAGAGACATTCTCCCATGCAGACCCCCTTGCTTCTGCTTTCTTTTTTCTAGACTTCCTCTGCCCCTTCCTGTGCCCACTCCTTGTTCCATTTTTCCTCTCCTTCTGATCCTCACAACCAAGCCTGCCCTTCCAATCTTCCCTGCCCTTCTTTACTTTCTTTCCTAAGCTTCCTCCTTTCTCATTTTTCTCCTACTGCATTCTCCAACTCTTGCCCCAATGCTTACACACCCAGCAACATCCCTAACAATGGGTATTAGCTTTTGAAAGTAGAGACTCTGTTTTGGAGAGAAGTTGGTCCAGCATGACCTTTTTGCCATGCAGAAGTGCAGCCTGTGTTCAGCACGAAACATTTTCCAGGAAAAATACTGTGAGCAGATCAAGCTGAGCACTAAGAGGGTGTTCAGCCGACTAGGGAATGCTTTCCAAATAGAGCCATATGTTAAGCATAGATGGGCTTAAACTTTGGAAGCAAAATTGAGTACAGTGGATCCAAAATAGAAAACTGTTTACAGATGATCTTGTGATTTCAAAAGAGTGTTTATGATATTCTAATGTCAAGCAGGAAACTGCACTGATCACCTTTTACTTTTACAGAACACTGCATGAGGATCTTCAGCTCAGTGACAGTGAAGATGGTGACGATGACCAAGTCAGTGTGTGTATACAAATTTATAAATCCCATAAATGCACAAAGTATCCATGTAGATCTCTCTGGTCTGCTCTTTCTAACTGAGTAAACTAACTTTTACTTTCATCTTTTTTATTTTCCCTGCTTCATTATCAGGTTTCCGATAAGCCATCTTCCTCATCGACCCCTCCAAGGTACAGTTTCTTTGGCAAGAGATACCACAAATAACAGGATGTGGGGGAGGCTTGATGTTCATGTTTTTATGAATGGTAAACTTCCAGCAGTTGGAGGGCTGCACCTCCAGGAAACATGATTGGACATTTTAGGACATTTTCCAAGGAAGTCTTTCTTTCAAAACAGGGTGACTTCTGAGTATTTCTGATTTTAGGAATACCTCTCCATCAAAGAAATTATAAAATGCAGTGGAGGAACTGAAAGGTTAAAAATGGCCAATTGCACCTGCTAGAGACTTATCAAAAGTGTAATTGGCCAATTTAAGACCAAAAGTGGGCTGCAGGAGGAATAAAAATGAACCTGCATGCAACCTGTGGGCCATACTTTTGCCCACCTCTGATGTATGTAAACAGAAGTTCTTTAGGGAAGAAACTTAAGAGTGGATGGAAAGTTAAATGGTGAGAGAGTGAGATTAGCTAAACTTTTACAGGTAGGTTGGAGGGCTGATTTCCTGTTGACATACATTGACAGACTGGATATGCTACTATATTGATAAAAAGAATAAGAAAAGAAGGTATTAACCATGCATTATTGGTTTCCTTCACCATGATGTCTGTGAAAGTAACAAGACAATTTTTTGTGCGTCTCACCATATTCAGAAACATGCATAATGTTTTCATGAGCTATATCAGACTGGGCTGTGCTGCTGCAGATTTAATGTTGCCTTGTTGCAAACCACAATCTGGAAATCAGGCCCATTCTCAAGAAATTATAATTCTCCCTCCTTTCTCCAGTTTTCCATCCCCCTTCTTGCTTGCCTTAATCATGACTTTGCATGACATATACACTGACCAAAAAACCATGGTTAATAACAAACCATGGTTAATACATACAGAATCTATCCTGTGTTTTGCAAAACTGTTTTGAAGCATGGTTCTTGTCTCCCTTCAGTTTAACAATGATTAAGATTTGCATTGGCACACATATAATGCAAGGCCATCATTCATACTGGGAAGGGAAGGGATAACTGGAGCTGAACTGGGACAGGAGACGAACAGGTGTCCTTCAGCCTGGTCCTCAACCAACAAAACATAGTTTACAGGCTTTGTTCTTTATACCCTAAGATTGTGATCTTCTTTCTGGCAAGGGTCTTAACACATTCAAACATATACAGAAAATCAACAGAAAAGAATTATTGGCTGATTGGATTTGACTGAGTGCATCTAGAAATGAGACTTCTCTGGGCAATGGGTACTGCATTAAAAATATAAAAAGATGGACAATAAAACAGTGATTAGAAAATAGACTCCTCCAGCGCCACATTTCAGATGAGTTAGTTCTCTTCCTACCAGCTTTTGTCACGGTCCAAGTTTCACAACCGTGCACAGAAATTGGAAATATTATGGCATGGACAACTGTGATTGTAATATTCAGTTATGTATCTTTATACTTGACAATTTTGGCTAGTTACTTCATAGTGGCCCTTCCAAGTCCTAGTCTTCTTCTGATTGCTGAGCAGTAAAAGCAGTTTTTTAAACATCAGGGAGAATAGAAAAGGTCTCTACTTGGCGCTGAAAAGATTGTAACATTGGTGGCAGATGAGCCTTTCTGGGAGGGCATTCCACAGATTAGATACCTTTACTGAAGAGGCCCACTCTCTCTTGTGACTACCTGCTTTGCTCCCTACCTAGCAGAGATGTTGACCTGAGGGATCAGGATAGGAGGAGAAGTTCCTTCACGTAACCCTGCTGCAAACCATTTAGGCCTGAAGATTGAAACAATTTTGGGTTGAGCCAAGAAATGTGTACCAGCCAGTGTAGATGGCAAAATGTGAAAAAGAGACATCCAAGATACTCAGTCTCAGGTTTTATTGTACTGGGCACCTAAAGAGCAAGTCTCAGGTTTTTTTGTCCTTCTAGTGCATTCCACTGATTGATCTCTTTGACTTTTAATAAAAGTGTGGAAGTTCTAGTCATATTTAAAATAAATATTGTGAATTAAAGATGGGCAAAATACCACCTTATTTAACCTGCTCAGTTGAGAGGTTTAAAACACTGAAGTAGAAACACAGGGAGGAGGGGAACAGATTAAGACTGTAATCCTCTGCATGCTTAGCTGGAAAGGAAAACTGCAGACCTTTTTTTTTTTTTAAAAACTGCAAAGTTCAGTGAAAGCAAATGTTTAACTTTTATAATGGCAAGGAGAAATATATAACTGCCCTGCTGCTTACCAGAAATCCTTAAATGGCATGCAACTGCTACTGTGTCTTTGCAGTTTTTAAACAGCATCCAGCTAATATGCTTAGGGACAGAACAGATGGCTCTAAATCACACTCATCCATGGAAAATTTTGCATAGATGACTGATACCAGTGCATAGCAGGTGTTTCACATAAACTGCAGTAAGAGAAATCATCACATAAATTTTGTCATGGAGGCAATAACTAGACCAGAACAGGGAATGCTTAAGCCAGGAAGGCTTATATGGCTTATTTTCTTGAAAGAAAGTCTAATGTGGCAGAAATAGAGAACCTCCACTTATAATGTTGCTTACGTTGTCCTGTAAACTATATTTTTTATAAAAGTCTTAAGTTTTCTTGCTTTGTGACAGTCTCTCCAGATCTTTTATGTTGTTGAGTATACTTCCTCCATCTCTCTCTATCCTGCCCCCTGATTATCAATTTGGGTGGAGGGGAATTATGTTTTATTTTCCAGTGAATAATGGCAGGTCATTTTAATTGATGCTGGCTGAATAGTTCTTCTTAGCAGTGCTATATCAGATGGAGTGGGAGAGTACAGAAAGATGATCCTTGCCTGTTTCTAATTTTATCTCATGGTATTGGCTTGCAGTGCCCCACCATCACAGCCTGAGAGTGTGGCATTGGCACATTCCAGCAGCCCAGAGTCGGGGAGCACAAGCGATTCAGACAGTTCCTCTGACTCTGAGAGTGAAAGCAGCTCTAGTGACAGTGAAGCAAATGATCCCCCAACAAGAACCTCCACACCTGAGGTATAGTATCCGTGTTCTAAGTGTGTGAATTGTCCAAAGTGCATTGCCAATACAGTTCTCTTCTTTAGCTTTATCAGTCAGTTAGATGACCATTCTTATGAGGGGATGTTGTCACTCTGTTCTACTACCCCTTTCTCAACCCCTTTGCCCTGCTCTAACGTCCTGCATTATGCATTTGAAGCTTGGTCATTTTACTTTTGACGTTCTCCCTGCTGTGTACATAACACACTCAGCACATGTCGTAATAGCCACCCTACGAAAACCACTCCTAGCTAGTTCCATCAGGCCTCATGGTGGGGAGTTTGCAGACTGGGCTGCAGTATATTCATGCAGAACATGTAGACCTGAAAAACAAAATAATGTCATATATTCAAAATGTATTTAATTTATTTTAATAATTGTAATACAGTTTCTGGGGGAAAGACCCAGGTGCTGATGATTTATGCAGTGCCTTTTTATATGCTGTCTGAAATACTGCAAAGTGGTGAAAATATTTTGTTTCTTACTACAAACAGTTGTTTAAAAATACTCCCTGTAGGATTTTTGGTATCACTTCGTAGAGGTGTACCTCAGTCAAGGAAGTAGATATATTCCAAGGCATGACTTCTTTAACAGAAAATTTTGTTCCAGAGGCAGAAATAACATGGAAAGAATAGGGAGAGTTTCATGCGCCACAAAAAAGAAAAGCAGTTCCAACATGTTTCAGCACCTCACAAAAAATCCTCTAACAATATGTACATATGAAATGAAACAACCAGCTCAGATCAGCCTTGCATAAGTAAACAAAAACATTCGAATCTTCTAGAGACGACTTGAAGCCTTCTTTTTCATTCACTGATCTTCACTTTTCTTGCAATTGTGCCATTTTTGTGGCTAAACTTATAAATCTTGGTGCTTTTTAAAAAAATTCATTTGGGTTAGTTGGTGAGGAAGGCTTAGCTGCTCCACACTTTTCTCTCTATTTTGCTGTTCACTAATGCTCATTAAGGGGCTCTGGAATCAGCTGCTATTTACCTTGCCTGTTGTAGGCAGGGGCACAGAACTACAGTAGGTTGGATGTTCAGAATCCTACTGCTTTCCAGCTGAATATTATTGTATTGATTATTCCAGACAGATTGCTGCCACATGACACATAAAAAAAAAATCTGTGTTTCTCTGGCCTTTCTTCATCATCCTCCCAGTGCTTGCATTGCTCAAAATGAAACAAAACACAACTAGACAGAGAAAAGAAGGTATTGTCAGGCATAAAAAGACTTGTAAAAAAGAGCTTTTTTTCAGAGTCTTTGTTATGCATATGATGAGAAACCATAGATTCTTAGTTTTATATTTGAATTTTTGTAATGGTTTTGCATTCAGAGGAGAGGCCCAGAATATTCCTGAGTTGGATAAAACTACTCTATTTTCTTAATATTCATTGCAATTTTATTTAGTGTGTTGGTTACAGCTTGCCATATAGAATGGTCCATTTTTCCCAGTGTCATTAGAGACTCTTTATTTTAAAAAAATCAGTATTTTGTGGCACATGATGAGATGCTGCTCATTAACTGTAAGCTGTGGAAAATCCTGACATGTCCTCTGTTTAGAGGCCAGTAATGCTCATCAGTCTTTGGATACAAGCCAAAGACAGAAATCTCAGTGTAGACAAAATTTCTGGCAAATTTCTGTTCCATGTTTGGGTCAGGGTCTTGTCTGCATCTAAATTCTGTTTTGATAAATTGATGTTAGAGCTTTTCACACTCTCTATTTTGTTTATATATCAGTATATAAAAGACAGCCTAAATAGTCTAAAGGTACCAGATTCTGTCTGATCTTAGAAGCTAAGCAGAACCAGTTCTAGTTAGTACTTTGATTGGAAACTGCCAATGAATACCAGATGCTGTGGGCTATATTTCAGAGGAAGGAACTGGCAAAACCATTCCTTGTCTAAGAAAATCTTGTGAAATTTATGTAGTCACTGTAAGTCAATAGGGAGATTGAAGGCATATATACACGCACATATATAAAAGTTGGGCATTGTGACTTAATTTTGGAGAGAAGATGCAGAGCTTTCTGTCAAGCATTCAGTTTTATAAGAAGGGCCCTTCCCTTCTGTTGTTTCTTCTTCTTCTTCTTCTTTGTCTTTTCTGGGATGTGGCTGGACTCCCTGTGGTTTCATTTGGCTTGGCTTCTTGGGTTTTGGAGGACTCCACTGACCTACTTGAAAAGGCAAAATGGGGAGAAAAATCCAGTGTTTCATAATCAAGAGCAGGCATATTTGAGATTGCTTCAGGAACAAAAAAAATTTTCTACGTCATTCTTACAGTGTTTGGCTTAGTGGCACATTGCGGAAAGGAACCACAGAATAGTGAAAATCTGTTTTTGAAATGGTATTAATCACCTTAGACTAACTTGACTGTACTTCAAAGTATAACAAATGCAAAATAACCTTCAGAGCCTTCAGATTGCAGCCACATAACATAAATCCAAGGGGTTTTTGAGGCACTAAACCTTTTTTCTGGGCTGAGCCAACTCATGCCAGTGGGGCTTATATGCCTGCAACCTTGCCTATGCAGGATAATTCCCACACAGAGGAAACAGTCTTGTCAGGGCAAGTCTTCTAGCATAATCCTCTTCCTGACATGTTAGTTTTATATTGCTTATTGTTAAGAGAGACTACATAACATATTCTGATCTGTTGATTTGACCTGGAGATCTTAAAGCTTCTCTTGGGATTCAGGTATAGCTGACCCTACTACAACTGTATATGCCTGCCTATAGCAGGCAAGGTAAACAACAGCTGCTTCCAAAATTTCTTAGTGATCATGCATGAACAATGAAACAAATAGAAAGGGAGAGAACAGATAAGCCTGCCTCACTGGGTGACCTTCAATATCTTAAAAAAGCATACAGCTATAAGTTTGGGTACCAAAATGGAAGTGATAAGAAAAGTGGAGACTGGTAAAAGAAAAAATAATCTCTGGATGCATTTAGAAAGAAGGCTTCAGTTGGTCTCTAGAAGGTTCAAAATATTTCTGTCTGCTTATGCAAAGTTTACCTGGCTTGATCATATGTACATATTGTTAGTTTTGAAGAAAAGTTTGCTGAAATGTGTTGGACTTATTCCACCACCACCCCGTTTTTTTTTTGTTTTTGTTTTTTTTTTGGTGTGGCATAGAAACCATGTTCTTTCCATGTTATATCTGCCTCCAGTACCAAATTTTCTGTTAAAAGCAGAACAGTTCTACTATGTTAACTTGTATATACTGGTAAACTCCAGATCAGAAGCACTCCCTTGCCCTCCCCATGTAATTCAGCTGCCTTTTTCTGTGCAAGCAAAGGGACAAAAGCATCTCTTCTTCTCTTTGCTGTTCTGTTGTGAAGAAGTTTCTCTAAAGTCAAATACAGTTGGCCCTCCACGTGTGCAAGTTTCACTTTTATGGATATTATTATTAGTATATTAATATTAATAGTGTACGTGTGTGTATATAAATAATAATTTATACTATGATTGATTGATTTGGAGTTTCTACAACTCCTGCCTGCCACCTCAAGCACTTCTTTTCCAGAGGAACCTTCCTTCTTAGCTGCTCTGATCAGGCTGCACAGCCCTTTGAAAACCTCCGGTCCTTCTCTTTCTCCTCCAGTCACTGCCTAGCCAGCTAAAGGTGACTCAGACCCCAATTTCTCAGCACCATGAACTCTCCCAGTGCTCCCCCCATCACACATCCAAGGGAGAATGCGGGCAAGAGAGAGGATGTATAGAACCACCATGCAGTCCCACCCCTTTTCCTTCTCCTTTCCCTGACCTGGTTTTGACTCTGGGTGCCTGCTCTGACCACAGAGCTTCGGCTCCTTCCCACACACACACACTTTGGCGTTTTTCCACTTTTGTGGGGGTCCTATGCTCCCAGGCTCAGCAAATGTGGAGAGCCAACTATGCACATATCACCTGCTCGCATCAAGACCTTGGTCTGCTTCTGCAGGATCATGTGGTAGTGCCACGGAGCCATAATCCTCTTGCGGGCACTATCTTACCATAAAACAGTTGTGCAACACGTTGTACTTTTTCTGAGGTTGCATAAGCATAGTTCTTAGTGAAGGCAAACATTTTGCAAGTACATACATGGCCTTCTCTGTCACTTTTGACTTGGTGGGTGGGGAGCTAATCAGGGGTTGTGCAACAGGTGAGCTGAAGGCCATGGCACCTGTGGCTCTGTTGGTTGCTCAGCTGTGGGATTGAGCCTGTGTTAGTGTATATGTTTGCTATGCTAAAAATTTATAGGATCTCTTGCTGGACTATTTATTCCTTAAGACTGGAGGCAGGATGGAAGGAGTTGTTCTCCCACCTACACAAGTGGAAGTCCTGTGCTAGTAAGAGAGCTGATAGTTATATGTGCAGGCAGTATCAAAAGAGACTACCCACTAGGCTGAGTGAATAATTTTCAGTCGGGCAAGATCTGCCCAAATCTTAATTGCTGTTTTAACTGGAGTGGAGGGGTTTAAAAAATTCTTTTAAAAAGACATAGTAGCACTGAAGTATATGGTGCTTTTGAGAGTACAAGAGGGAGACCCCCACCTCCAGGCAGCATACAGTCTAAAATTGAGCCCAGGAGAACCCTACAGGAGATGGAGAGAGAAGCAGAAACAGTGGGCAATCCAAGACAAAGAAAATATGAGTGTTTCAGACAAAGCAAGTTGCAGCAGGGCATGGAAGCAAGCCAGATTTAAAGACTGTAAAAGAGGTGGCAGCACACAAGATGTTAACACTATGCAGCAAGAAAGGAAGGGCGTGGTAGATGCCATTTGGGAGAGCAAGACACTTCTGGATAGCAACTGGAGGAGTGTAGCTTTCTGCCTGAGCCCTAGGATCACATGGGAGGGTTTCAGTGAGAGTTGCCATTACTGGTCCTTCAGCTGTTATTCAACATAAAAGATAGACCAGAGCCCTGGAGGGGTGGAAATGGCAGAAAATTCGACTGAACTTTTTTTTTGGTACGTGATCGTTTTTCCTTTCTCCTCTGCAGCCTGATCCACAAGCATCCAACAGATGGCAGCTGAAAAACTGGCTGAGACCTAACGAGAGTGTACTTGAGGATGACCATAGCAGGGGCAGTCTTCAGGAGAGCAAAGGGCAAGAGAAAACTTTTGGCACTGGGAGTTGCAACAGCAGCAAAAGGGAATGTCCCCCCCAGCAGACAGTCACTCCAAAGCTGGCAGCAAAGCTCCTCGGCCTGCCCCAGAGGTACACCTCCCTACCAAGCGGAGCTGCCAGAAGTCTCCTGTGCATACAGAGGAGCCCTTGCACCACACAGTGGGCAGCAAGCAGCCCCGAAAGTCTATCAAAGCTACAGTGCCGGAGGAGCCAAAGAGAGGCTTGACAGTAGAAAGTGAGCCCTCTGGCCCATACGGGGCCAAGGACCAGTCTTCTAAAGACAAGCCCAAGGTGAAAACAAAAGGGAGGCCCAAGTCTGGTGACAAGAAGGAGCTCAAACAAACTGTTCCAGAGCCCTCAGAAAAGAAGAAGCACAAGAGTTTTGACCAGACCACTGTTAAGTCATTTCCAGACCGTGATGCTACAAAAGACAATGTGGTTGGCAGTGCCCCAGAACAGTTGCCCCTCAGCCCCCTGAGCGAAAGCCCGAGGGTTCCTGCCACCAACAGAAGTAGTAGCAGCACTAGAGGGTCTGTTGTGGTAAGAGAGGACATTCACAGAGACAAGTTTCTCTTGCCTATCAGGGATAAGAAGTTGCTCTCACCCTTGAGGGATTGCCCAGTCCCTCCCACGCTTGTGGTTAAAATTGAACTTGCTCTTCTCTCACGGATCCGCAACTACGTGGGAAGGGGGCCTGCCCTGAAAGGCTTGAAAGTAGAGAGAGCCACGGTATGAACAAGCAGGATGCAGACAAGAGGAGCGTGGATATGCCAAGCAAGTGTCTCAAAAAGAGGAAGGTGATATTTCCTCTACAATATTTCCTCTACAATGTTTCATATTTTTATATTCATTGATTTATTTATAGAACAGGAATTAAAACAGAAATCACAAAATGTATTCCTTTCAATTAGGTTTTCAGTGCTTCCTAAGAATGTATTCAGTCTAACTCGCTTTCCATAGGCTCAGCTATACACACAGTTTTTTTTCCAGCTGGAAATCATAGAAAGCTCAGTCAAAATATCCACCTAGCATGTGGTGATGGAGAAAAAGGATAAATGCCATGTTAGAGACAAGGGCTGAAAATCAGTAGGCCAGGTAAAACACAGCCTGGACTCTTGGAAGAGGTGCCAAGGGTGCACCATCCTGGCAAGTCCCACTAATCATCCCATGTGCTTTTTGGGTCCTTCATGTTGGCCAGCTGGATCCTCCAGCCACTGCTTTAACTTTTCCACAGTGTCCTATGTTAGATGCTCCAGGGCATTGTGGGAGGTTTTAAATGGCTCCTAGATACTGTCCAATTGATGTTGCTTTACCTGTGATAGGTAAGTCCAAGGAACCTACTGATGTGAGGACCCCTACCCCAGTAGCCATATTATATTCATTTCTGGTTGATCTTTCCACAAGATGAAGAAAGGGAAACCAAAAAAAAAGTTGAGTATGAGAGGCTTTAAAGACAAATGAATACATGAGACATGAGTTAGAGCTCAACTTGCATATCACATTGATTAATGGTCCTAGATTCAGCTCCTGTTTTTCTGTGTTAAAAAGGAACCTAGGTAGCAAATATATAACTTGGGAGAATTGCTACCAGTTGGAAGACAGCACTAGTCTAGATGGTACAAGGATAGTTTTGTATGCTTCAGACATAATAAAGAAGTTTATAAAATTCACAAAAAAGAATGGAGAGTGGGACATCATTCTTCCTCTCTCATAATCCTAGAACTCCAGGTTAGTCCATGAGTTTAGACTAACTTCAAGGCAGATAGATGCAAGTGGTACTTCATATGTAAGTGTCACCTTATGGCAAGTTTTAAACATTGCAGAAAAAAATTGGAAAAGTGACTTGCAGATCTTTTCCCCCAGCTTCTCGCACCCAGCAGTGTCCACAGGTAGGCTCAGTCTTGCCTGTAGGGGAGGTCCATAAAGTTGATACATATGAGCTGTCTCTTGCAATATACAGTTTCAGAGCTCTAATCTGTCTCTCAAGCTTGAAACTCAGCTGCTGTGTACAAGTTGCAATATATCATGGCCTGTTATGTGCTTTTAGCATGCATGTATATGTGCGCGCACACATACTCTTTGCAATCCTAGACAGGCAGCAGTAGTATTCTTCGAGACTCTGGTTGGCCCCTATATGTTTTATTCTTAAATTTTATGTTTTCTTGCCATAAAGGGCTAATAACAAAACAAAATTGCTAAAACAATGATTGTAGGTTGCAAGCTGGACAGGACATGGGAGATTTGCAGGATTATGCCTAGTGTTAATGTGTCTAGGAGGTAAGAATTGAACAAACAGCTGATAGTTAAGTTCAGCACTTAAGACATAAATTGTCCATGTCAGTAAAAAGAAGCAAATAAGAAGGATGTTGCATCCAAAAGTTGTCTTGCTTTACAAAAAGATATATTGAGTTTGATCAGTTGACAATATGCAGCTGTTGAGCAAATATTTTCAGGTACACACAGTAGTCTGTTAATGAGCTGGCTTTAACAGCAAGTAAATAGAGTTGTCACTTTAGTAGTAAACTGCAGTCCTCTCTTTAGTGATTGCTTCTTGGCCTTATGGTTAAACTCATGCAACTCTCCTCAGTTTGCTTCCTTTGCTTTTTGTAGGGTCATCTCTTTGTCCATACTCCTGAGCCAGTCCTGGCTCAGAAATTGGCATTTTCCTACTGGGAGTGTGTGTATAAACATCATCTCAACCTTTTTTTTCTTCCTTCTCCTCCTCCTCCCCTTATATCTGATTCCTGTTGAAGTGACTTTGCGGAATCCACGTGGGCTTAATTCTCTGGTGTGCTGTTTCCTTTTGGCAAACAAAAGCATTAATGACTTAGCCAGAAGGAACTTAATGTATTGTAGCTTCTTTCATTGTCATGCCCTCTCTCTGCTGTCTCCATGTAATTCATACTCTCCACAAACTTTATATCCAAGCATTGGTTTAAAGAAGGGCGTATTTGAACTATCACAGATTAAAAACAAAGAGGAGAAAAAGCAAGAAAGAAACTAACTTTGCCATCTTTTCCTTTAATGGGAGTTGTGATTTTCTTTTTCCTTGAATCCCCAAATAAGTTATTTATAGACATTTCATAGAGTCAGAGAGTTCGAAGGCACCCCAAGGGCAATCTAATCCAACCCTCTGCCAGTACAGGAATCTCCTTAAGAAGTGTCCATTGTTGTGAAACCATGTAATACAATGGTTAGAGCAGCAGCCCTCAAGCTGGTAGCCTCCGGATGGGTTGTATTCCAACTCGCATCATAGAATTGTAGAGTTGGAAGAGATACCTTAGGCCATCTCATCCAGCTCCCTGCCTGATATTCAGGAATCCACAGGTAACGCATCCCTGACAGATGGGCATCCACTGTTTAAAAATTTCCAGGGAGGGAGAGAGCAATACTTTTCCAGGTAAACCATTTCATTTTTGAACATATTTTCACGAGGAGGCTATTCTTGATTGATGTTTAGTCAGATTCTGTTTTGTTGTCATTTGAATCAGTTGGTATGGATCCTATCCTCTGGAGCAGCAGAAAACAAGCATGCTCCTTCCCTCGCATGACAGCCCTCTGGTTATTTTGAGCAACGACTTGATAATCCCAAAATTTTGGGCAACTATGTAAGAGTGCAGTTAAATGAGCTTCCAGAGAGCCAAAGTACAATCCAAGGAGGAGGGGGACAGATCAGGAAGGGGTATTCCAGTCTTGCCCCCTAAATGTTAAAAGGGTGCTAAATTAGCAAAGTCAATCTGGAATAAAATTTGGGAAATCACGCGTCATATCACTGTTCATGATTTTATGGGCAGTATTTTAATGTGCTAACACACAGTTAGTTCATTTTTACAGATATACTCTCTAGTCAGCTCTTTTTTGTCAGGAAACGTATTTCCAACTGAAGAACAATTGCCTGCCAGAGAGCCAATGGCCCCAGTAACCTTGCTTTTGACCACTCTTTTAATCAGAGAAGATGAGCAGCAGAAGAGGGTTTGGCCTGGTCCAGCCTCTCAGCTGGTTTTGGCCATTTCCCTGTGCCATGGGCATCTGCATGGCAGCGAGTAGCAGAAGTGCATAAAAAGTCAATAGCTTTCAAAAGTTTAATGCCATAGACCAGGTGGAAGGCTCTTGTAGGCAGATTTTGTTCCTAGGCTTCCATTTCCTTATCTCCACTATAAGCTGCCTTATAGGTGAATAGACTAAATCAAGGATGCCACAGCACTGAGTTTATAAGACCTGAGCAGGGCTGTTACTAACAGGGTAATTTAGACGTCTCTCATTCATTGACTCAGCTTGATGGCAATTAACAGCAACAACAAATTATAAATGACACACCAGTCTAGCAGTGGGAAAATACATACACAGTAGCATCCTTCCTATGTGGGTATCCAAAGTGAGGCAAAGAACCCCTAAATCAAATTGATCATTCTCTCTTATAGCTTCTAAGTCTATTTAGAAAATGAGCAGTAGGCTTGACATATTTGTCTTCTGGAAGAAAAGGAGTCAGTGCCAGCCTGCCAACTATAGCCTGTTCAAGGTTACTGTGTTCTGTTTCCCCAATATGTCTGTTTCCCCTTTTTTCCCTCTTAATAAGTTAGTTATCATTCTGATTGTGATGCCTCTGTGAGCCACATGTTGGTCTCTGTGCATGTTCCATTCTCAGTGAGCTCTTCTAGTTCATCCTCTCCACCCCTTAACACTTTTCCTAAATCTGTAAACTCTGTTACCTTTCTTTTCTGCATGTGTGCTGAGAGCTACATTCAAGAAACAAAGTCACTGTTAGTAGATAGGATAACCTCTCCTCCTCTTTTGAATTGGAGTCCAACTGTATTGGATTTCAGTTCTCATCACCCCAGCCAGAATGGCCAGTGGTCATGTCAGCAGTGTATGATGGGAATTGTAGTCTGACACATTCAGAGGATGCATGACTGTGAAGAAAGAGGAACAGCAGCTGCATTAATTCTCAGTCCCACCAAGCAGTTGCTTTTCATAATCACAGTACTGGCCATTCATTTGACAGGCCTGTGCCTGCACAGGTTCTCCTGTTGTGTCTGTTGACTGGACAGTGTGTTACAGGCTGGACAGGGCTACTGTTAGGTGGATTTGTAATTGGTTGACTGACCGAACCCAAAGGGTGATCATGCTGCTTTTCATCCTGGAGAGAAGTGACTAGTAGGGTGCCACAGGGTTCTGTCCTGGGCCCAGTGCTATTCACCATCTTCATCAATGACTTGGATGAAGGAGAGGAGGGCATGCTGTTCACATTTGCAGATGATACCAAATTGGGAGGGATCGCTAATACACCAGAGGACTGGATCAAAATTCAAAATGACCTTGACAGATTGGAGAGTTGGGACAAAGCTAACAAAATGAATTTCAACTGAGAGAAATGTAAGGTTCTGCACTTAGGCAGAAAAAATGGAATGCACAAATATAAGACGGGGGGCACGTGGCTGGATAGCAGTACATGTGAAAGGGATCTAGGAGTCTTGGTAGATCACAAGCTGAACATGAGTCAGCAGTGTGATGCAGGAACCAAGAATGCCAACGTGATTCTTGGTTGCATCAATAGGAGTATGGTGTCTAGATCGAGGGAGGTAACAATACCAGTCTGTTCTGCACTGGTTAGGCCTCATTTGGAATGCTGTGTCCAGTTCTGGGCACCTCAATTCAAGAAGGATATCAACAAGCTGGAGTGTGTCCAGAGGAGGGCGACCAAAATGGTGAAGAGTCTAGAAGCCATGCCCTATGAAGAATGTCTTAGGGAGCTGGGTGTGTTTAGGCTGCAGAAGAGAAGGTTAAGAGGGGACATGATAGCCATGTTTAAATATTTGAAGCAATGTCATGTTGAGGAGGGAGTGGGCTTGTTCTCTGCCGCTCCAGAGACTAGGACAAGGAGCAATGGATTCAAGCTGCAGGAAAGGAGATTCCACTTGAACTTCAGGAAGAACTTCCTGACGGTCAGAGCTGTCCGGCAGGAATATGCTGCCTCGGAGTGTGGTAGTTTCCTTCTTTGGAGGTTTTTAAGCAGAGGCTGTATGGCCATCTGTTGGGAATGCTTTGATGTGTGTTCTTGCATAGCAGGGGGTTGGACTCATTGCCCCTGGGGTCTCTTCAACTCTATGATTCTATGACTGAGTTGGACTGGGTCTTCATTTGTGAGTACAAAGCTCTGTGTTTTGTCTTTTTATCAGCAAGAAGATGCTTTGAGAAATGATCAGAAAAAAGCCAGACTGGATAAAGAAACCAAATCATCCTCATCATCAGGTCATAAAGACGCCAGTAAAACCAAGTGAGTGCAAAGCTGCTGGGAAAACAACTTTTTTTTTTTTTTAAAAGACAGCTTAGTGTAACATGGTCTATTCCTGGTGCTTTGGCCTTTTATTTTTAAATATATAGTTAGATCCCAGAGAAGCTGGTGTAGAACTTGGTGTCCCAGTTCTGACCTCTCTGGGTGTTTGAAAGCTGCTGAGACTCTGGCCCAGGTCCAGACTTCCCGAACACTGGGTTTTTAATATATGTATTGCACAAGAGTTGGCCAATATTTGCCTTGCTGGTAACACTTATGTTTGTTCAGGCTGCTCTTTTTCCTCAGATTCCTCCTGAAGTACTTTGTAGGTTCCAAGATTTGCACTCAGAAGTGCTTGTTTTTTCAAACAATATGAAATACTCATCTGTTGATCAGTAAACCCATCAACCTGATCCAACTGGGGACCCTGCATTTTTGGATGTGGGCCTTTGTGCTCTTGCCTCCACCTAGCCACAGCCAATGGGCCCTGAGTGGTTTGAGCACTGGAGGACCAGGGATTTAATCTCTTGTCAGCCATAGAAGTCCGCTGGATGACCTTGCATAAATCATACTCTCTCAGCCTAAGAGAAGGCAAGGGCAACTTCCTTTGAATAAACCTTGCCAAGAGGACTGTAGGATAGGATTACTGCAAGTCAGAGTTCACTTAGAGGCACATGATAACAATTTTGGCCAAAATGGGAGGAATGTGGCAAACATCTGTTTCATTGGCAGCTCCTACCTATTCCACAAAGAGAGCATGTATGCTCATGTTCTTAGGTAGGTCAAACAGCAGCAGTGGAATGTTACAGATGGTGACTCCCACTCCCTCCTGCTCTTTCCAGAGAAGATGAAAACAGGTAAAATATGGGTCTGTCAAATAGTTCTCTGCTTTTTACCCCCGAATTCATGCCAGTTTGAGTCTATTTGAGATTATAATTCCTCTCCTTGGACAAAATTTGGGTACATTTTCAAAAAAAGTATGCATTTTCATGCACACTTCATGCATTTTCATGTACACATTTTTGTGCACAAATTGCCTGTGAAATTCATAAATGAATAGTTTTCTAACTGCACATTGTGTTTAGTGACATGTACAAGTTGGATAAACCTGTATACATTTGGAGATGCAAGAATTCCTTACCCATTCCTCCTTTCCCCAGCAGACACAGATTAGCAGCTCTTAGAATGTCTCCTTGTTGTTGTTCTGTGCCTTCAGGCCATTTCCAACATACAGCAACCCTAAGGCGAACTTATAATGGGGTTTTCTGTGACTGAGAATGTGTGACATGCCCAAGGTCACCTAGTGGGTTTCCATGGCTGAGTAGGGAATTGAACCCTGGTCTCCAAGGTCATAGTCCAATGCTCAAACCACTACATCATGCCGGATCTCTTGCAATGACTTACCTGACCATGTACATGTAGCCCCAGCTGCTGCATGTGTGTGTGTGTGGGGCGTATCTGCTTTTCAGAGCAAAACCTTTTAAAAACCCAGTGATTTGTCTGAATTCACAGGCACACTTAAGTAGCTCTTTGGATCCCAGCCATAAGGAGAACAAACAGTTACGGCTTCCAGCAGCCTGAGCTTAATCACACCCTTAATAAGTCTGCATATTATCAAATCATTTAGCTTAAATAGAGTTGTCACTTAAATATGCATTGTCCTGTGTGTGTGTTTGTTTTTACTTCTGCATATTATCAGTATGTTATTAAACTCACAGAAAGTCCCCAAGTCCCCACCTCAGCCCCCATTGCTCAAGATGCAGCCTAAAGAGAAACACACAGTCTGTGTTGTGCATTTAAATGAAGACACTTGACGATACTCAAAAATGATTTGATTCCTCACCTCCAGGATTTCAAAGCCATCCATAGAGACACAAAGAAAAGAGATGCCACTGCCTCTGCCTCTGCCTCCACCCTCATCTCCCATGCAGCCTGCCCTAAAGCCAGCCAAGACCGCTCAGAAGAGGCCAAAGGGTGAAAGCAGTGCCTGCAGCCAGCCTTCTGATCCCATTCTCAGCACTGCCAAGAGTAAGGAAAGCCACAAAGATTTGTTATCCTCCAAGCACAGGAGGCTGGAGGGGAAGCCTTCCGAAAGCTCAAAAAGCAACAAAGTAAGTCTGCAGAACAAATTTCCCCATTATGGGTCCTGTGGCCATGTAGTGTTTGGGCTGCTGAGGGGAACCAATGGCAAAGCTTTGAAATACTTGTTTCCGGAATTTTAAGGCTGGCTCTGGTTACCTAAATGGAACCATTTTGCACAGCCAGTCTGGGAGCTGCCTTAGCTTTATGTATATTTCCATCCATATCAGCAGCTCTCAGTCATACTTTTGAAATGGGAGGATTTATAAAGCCTGATCTGTTTGTGATCTTTTTCCTCTTGGACAATGACAGCTAGTGGCTATTTTGGCAATAGGATTCAGCACCTTGGATAGCTTGTTTAAAGTTCAGACTAAATGCAGAGCAAGATCAGCACTCTGCTGGCAGGGCAACTGCCAGTCAACATTGCTGTTGAGATAGTGACGGGGAAAGGATGGTATAAAAGGATTTAAAAATGCCGTCACTATGTTGCACAAGATACACACTTTCATATCACTTATTTATTAGATAACTCATGTTCAGAATGAAATGCTGCAAGTTGTGGTGATCATTTAGATGGGTTTTGTATATAATTGCATAAATTCATGAAGACTGCTGTCTATCAATGACTATGATAGACAGTTAAAGCAGAGCATCCATTTTTCAAAGTAGTATACCTTTGAGGACCAAATGATGGGAGCTAGGACAGCACAAAATTATACCTTTAAGCCTTGCTTCTAGACTTCCTGGAGGCATCTAATTTACTTCTGCAAGGAAAGGAATGCTAGAGTAGGATGAAACAATGTTTGGCCTTTCTCTCAGAATCTTTAGCTTTAGTGGCAAAATCACTACTGCAAGATTAGCTTGAAAATGCAGTAATCTTTCTGATGTCTCACACTCACTTTTAACGGTCATAGTCCAACACCCATACCACTTAGAGTAGACCCTCTGAAATGAATGGGCTTTGTTAGTTACTGTGGGTAACTAAGTAGGACTTGATAGGCACAGATTAGTTCAGATTTCTATATCCAAAATAATTTTTTAAGTCAGCTCTTTGAAGCAACAGTGAGCAGAATAAACAAATGAACCCTGGCCCAGAGTTGTTGTAGTAGTTAGTTAGTAATTAATTAATTGCTTGAAGGGTTGTTGGAGAGCTTCTCAGGATTTTCAAAACCCTCTCAGATAACTTAAAAGACTGCTGTCAGCTGCATTCAGCTTCAAAGGAGGCAGCATGATGTTCAATCAGCATGTGGATGAAGAGTAGACAGTGTTGGGTTTAATACTGTTTCCTCTCATGGTCAGAAGCAAAATAGAGCTATTTCTTGTAGAATTACTCACTCTTGATTTTTGTTATCAAGAAATACAAAGCCTAATATTTTCATGAGTCTAGAAGAAAACTTATATGTTGCATAATTGGAAACCAAGTTTTCTTTAATCGCTATTTTTAAAAAAAAAAAAGGAAGGGAAAAAGGGGAGGGAGGGAGGGATGTATAAAATGTACATTTGTCTTGGAAAACATTTTTTTAATGTGACTTCCCCTTCTCAATATATTGATCTGACATCATTCCTCTCTGATTTCCCAGGGATCTGCAGAAGATGTTCCAAACCCTTTCCCAGTGCCTTCTTTGCCAAATGGTACCTCCAAGCCAACGAAACCTCAAAGCAAGCCGCACAAGTAAGAGTAACTTTCTGGCTTGGACATGGCATCTTTTTGAATTCTTACTTACCTTTCTTTTTCCTTCCGTTTTTTAAAAAAATTCAATTTTCCTTCCTCCTTCATTCAAGTTTTTGCAAAGGTCATTTGTCATCTTATTTCTATATTTCACACTTTCCCCTAAATGGCTTGGACACACATGCCACCAAAGTATCTTAGAATGATAGCCTCTCAGTTCAGGACAACTTCTGAGATAGTCACACGCTTTCAACATGTGTGTGTCAGCCGTAGATGAATTAAAGTATAGCTTCATTGGTAGTGTTTTCTACTGTCCCATATATTTGGTCTGACCGTCTTCACTCCTAAAAAAAAATTCCAGTTGAATTTAAACATAAATCATGCACATTATGTATAGGATCAATTCCAAATTGTATCTATAGGAAACAGCTGTTGTTTTGTGCCTTCAAGTTGTTTCTGACTTATGGTGACCCAACCCTAAGGCGAATCTGTCATGAAGTTTTCTGAGGCTGAGAGTGTGTGATGTGCCCAGGGTAACCCAGTGGGTTTCCGTGGCCAAGGGGGGAATCAAACTCTGGTCTTCAGAGTTGCAGTCCGGTGCTCAAACCACTTCCCCTCTGGCTCTCTTAAACAACTCTTACTTGAAATTTACTGAATCAAAATGCATGACTATTTCTGGACTTACGTATATCATTGCATAGTATTTTTATTCATTGATAAGTGAAACTTCAAGTACTTCTTAGCAGTGAATATTAATTCTATAGCTCTTCATGACCTTAAGCATTTTTTTACTTTTTAGACTCTAATTCTTTGTAAAGCCATTATCTAAACCATCCTGCTTATTATTATTATTTGATTCTCAGTTACCAGATTTAATAGTGAAACTACTTGTCCATTTATGTCTCTGTAATATAGCCACTACTTTTCGCATATCATATTTGCTGGTGTACAAGACGCACTGGCATATAAGATGCACCCCATTTGTACACGGGAAAGTACTTTTGCCAGCATGATAAGACACACCAACATATAAGACACACTCCATTTTTAAACAGTTTTTCAGGAAAAAAAGTGAGTCTTGTACACCAGCAAATACAGTACTCACATTTCTAAATTCTTAATTATACATCATTAAGCATTTGCAGTTATTCATCATATGAAATTTGTAAAAAAAAAACCACCATATATTTTTAGTAGCCTTCCAACAGTATCAATCAAGCTAAATTAGATATTCTCTTAAAATCCATGGGAAGTGAAGGGGATTTTCAAAAACCCTTTTAAGGCTCATGCGTTGATTGAACTTAGCAATTTATTTAACTATACAACATCAGGTAGATTCTGGCTTGCTAGCCCAGGATTTCACCCTGATCAAGCAACTAAACCAACTTATTTTAGGATTCTTACCAAAACATGCAGTAGCAGCAAGGAACATCAAAAAGCTGTGGTAAACGTACAAACATAGCAATAACTTACAAACTTACCAATAAAGTACACTATTTCCAAGCTGCATGTAACACTTGTTCTTTGTATCTTGTTCTTGTTTTCTTGCTGCTATATCAACAAAACAGGTCAAGATGTTTTGGAACATCTCTCAGAATATTTTGTACATATTTAACTTGAGTTGAAATCACAAGGAACTTGCAATGTTTTCTGTGTTTGAAAGTATTTTCTGCAACATGCCTCTACTTCATTTAGGTCTTATGGTCACTTACTGATTTTTCCTCTTCACAAGCATATCTGGCAGAAGACATTTCACATTTGCACTCAATCATGTTTGAAGGGCTGACCCAGAAGAGATGACACTGACCAAGACCAAACACTGACCATGTTTGAAGGGCTGACCCACAAGAGATGACACTGACTCCCTATTCTAAGTCCCAATATCCTCTTCATAGTCTCTAAGACCTTCTAAACTTACTTTGATTGCTGCTTTTATTGCTAATGGCTCTGTTTCTTTTTGATCTTTTTTTTAAAAAATTAAAATCTTATTTATATAAATGTTGTTAATATTTGCACATTTTAATTTGTAGGATTCTCTGGCAATTGCCAGGATAAAAAGTCAAATAATAAATGAAGCAGGCTGAACAACTGCGACAACTCCTGAACTCCCTCATCTTTTCCCCCCTCTCTCTTCACCCTTCCCTTTCATTTTCCCTTCTCTGTCCCAGGCAATAAACCCCTCAATGATGCCTCCATTCCAGTTGGAAAGTAAATTTTTGTCTTCTAAACTTTTCACTGGAGTGTTCTTACTACCAGAAAAGAAACATAGGTGATAATAGAATTGTACACAAAAAAATAACAGAGGGGCCATAGAGAAGCATTATTGACCAATGAACCACGCTTTGTTGTTAATTGTTGTCAAGTCAGCTTCAGTGTATCGTGACCCTGTAAATGACAGTGCACCAAGACATCCTGTCATCAATAGCTTTGCTTGGGTGCTACAAACTCAGGATTATGCCTTCCTTGCCTTCCACTTTTCCTACTGCCTCTCATTTAATCAGCATTATCGTCTTTTCTAGTGACTCATAATACATCCCAAGTATGATAGTGTTAGTTTGATCATTTTGGCTTCTAGGAAGATTACAGTCTTGATTTGCTGTCAGACCTATTTATTTGTACTTTTGGCAGTCCATGGTGTCTATAAAACTCTTATCCAGCAGCACATTTCAAAGGAGTTGCTTCTCTTCCTGTCAGCTTTCTTCATTGTCCAGCTTTAACAACCATACATTGAAATTGGAAATATGATGTCATAGATGACTCTGATTTGGGAGTTCAATTATGTATTATTACACTTGAGGATCTTATCTGTTTCCTTTGTAGCTGCCCTTCCAAGTTTTTAGACTTACTCTGATTTCTTGACTACTCTCTCCATTTTGATTTATGAGCATGCTGTAAAAAATTCAAAGCACAGAATGGCCTTAGGTGGCTTTTGAGAGTGTAGATAGGAGACTGCTTTTTTTTTAATGCCCCCCCATATTAAAAAAAAAAAAAAGAAGTTATGTAGACATTTACTCCATTAATGAGAGAAATTTCACATAGCCCTGTCACTTGTGTGAAGTTTACAGTATACGGGGAGCTTATTACAATCAAACACCACACACACATGAATAGAAAAAGTGTGGGGGTTTTTTGTAGGTGTGAAACCAAACCATGACTTGCATGTTAGCTGAATTTCTGTATGTTGATTCATCATTTGCAGAGTGTAAGAGTATGTGTGTATGCACTCATTAGTTCTTTATGTTACTTATCCACTGATTTTTTTAACCTTGACCATGCCTTATTTCAGACAAAATCCAGTGGAATTTCACTTAAAGGAGGCCAAAAGGTTGAAGCACAAAGCTGATGCAATGGTAAGTTCCTTGGCTTGATGCTGGATTCAAAATAGTCATTGTCTAATGAAGAAGTCTGCCTCAGATTACCAGAAAGTTTGCATGCATATATAATGTACTCCTAATGAAGTAAGTGAATGAAGTGTGAAGTGATAACCTTAATTAAAAACACATTTTAGAGTAACTGTGAGGCAGCCCAGAAGAGCAAGCACTATGAAGAGAATAAAAAGTAAGATGTGCATCTGACATGAAATCATAATCTTGCTTATGGGCTTACAGTGTGATAACACTAATAATGACAGTAAGAATTCTGGATGGCCTTGATCAAGTCATGTTTTCTATTAACCACAGTTCTCATCCCTGGAAAAAATGGGGTAGTAGCATAACATAATTCTCAGGGTTCTTTCAAATGCAAAGCAGAAACATGATGGTGTTCTGTAAATTGAACATTAACTTCTTAATTTTAGTCAACATGGTTCCACTTTTCACAGTTTGGTCTTTTAAACTTTTCATTGTATTTCTTTTGCATTTTAATAGTGCTACTGGACACTTTGAGTACTAGCAGAAAGGCAGGATATCAATTTAAAAAATAAAAAAGTAGTAAAATACAAGTAATAATAAATTATAGTGAAAAGGGTAAAGTAAAGCTTGTTTTAACTGTTCTATAACATGATTGCATAAACTGCTTTGAGAACTTTTTAATGAAAGGTGATACAGATTCTTAAATGAATAGAAATGTTAAGAGGCTGTGCAGCAGATTTTGTCATTTCAAAGAGCAGGTAGGTAAAAATCAATTTTCAAAAGCTCAGTTAATTTTTTTTAAAGAAATACCCTGCAAGTAGAAAGCTACCACAGTTGCCAGTAGGCTATCCTAGCAAATATCCCTTTGGTGTTCCAGTTTTAATTTTCAGAGGTTCTTGAAAAAAACATAAGGAGCATTCAGGAGTGCTTCAGCCCCTTGCAACCTGAATTTACAATCTGTTCTCCCCAGCCTGGGATTCTACTCCCTTATTCTGGTGCAAGGGTAAAGCAGGCAGTAGTTCTTTCCTGGGTTCTGTTTTGTGTTTGTGCTACAGTGGGGCAGAATATTGGGATCTGGCGATTTGATACAGAAAGCACTGGATAATATTATTCCATTGTGTACTACAACAGTTATTTCCTCTTGGAATTGAACCAATCAGCTGTTCTTTTGTTAATGACTGAATTAGAACAATGCCACTCACAAGTGTGGGACTGATTGAAGTCCATTTTTGCCAAGGGAAATGCTCTCTATATGTGATAATCCCTGTGTAATTTGGATGCGGTGGAAGGCTATAGCAGCATGAATTTGACAGCTTTATACTCAGGCTTTGCTTTATTCACTTGTGGAAGCAGAATCTCTTGCCTTTTAAGAGCTCCTGAGTCCTTACTTTCCTTCCAGCCTAAAATGCAAACAAGCTTTTTAATTATTAGAAAGCCAGCCTTGGAAGTGTGATCCCACTTACCTTAAGCAGCAGTAAGGGAAGCAGTCCAAATGCACTGTGTTTTGAGTGTGTTGACATAATCATGCTAATTGCAAACAGTAAATTTGTTCAGCAGTTGATACCTTTCTGAGGGGGGGGGTCTTCTCCTAAATTCAGACATGCTGCTTATTTCATGGAGTGAAGCTTGCCTTTGAACTGAGCTCCAAGTTGATGGAAATAGAGAGGCTAGGAGTTCTGTGTCAGATTCCAGGTGGCTATTTGGAGAAGTACAAAAAGCGTATGGATGCCTCTTAATTGACCAACACTCCTCTTCTCCCTTACAGACAGATAAATTTGAAAAGGCCTTCAAGTACTTGGATGCTGCCTTGTCTTTCATCGAGTCTGGCATTGCAATGGAGTCTGATCCTCTCACACCAAAGCCAGCCTACACGATGTTTGCAGAGACCATAGAACTCATCAAGTAAGTGGGCAGCAATTTCTGTGAAACCTCCTGGGGCCTGGTGAACCCCTGCTGTTGTTTTACTTGTAGTCTGGCTTCTGTTCTTCCAGCACATGGGGTTTGTTATTTGAGCTCAGAGCACACAGAAGGTTCAGTCCCTGTCATTGCTAATTAAAAGGACCACATTGAGTATTCTGGGAAAGGTGCTTGCTTTCAACCAATGAAAGCTGTTGACAGAGCCAGCAGTACTGGGTGGGATGGAAAGGAAGATAGAGCCAACCCCAGTTATGTTGGCTTTGGGGTTTGGTTCCCTTACTGCCAGTAATCTCGATGTGCACATTATACTGCTCCATGAAACAGCTGGCCAATTCATGCCACAGGGAGCCAAAACACTTTTGTCTGCTCCAGAGAAATCTGGCCATTTTTTCTCAGATTAACTTGTATGGAAGTTTCCACATAGCAGGAAAAATCTTGTTATATATTTTGGCTGTTCATCTAAGAGGCTGGCTTAGGTTGATGATTGTATCAGATTGTGGTTGTTTTTCATGGGTCACGTTTTATATTATATTATAAACCTTTTACTTTGAGAGGTTTAGAACCAAATGGCATGGCATACATTTTGGAAATACCTGTACATGCATACAGTAGATGTGAAATTCCTATAGCTTGCTTAGATAAAAAGAAGAGGTGTTGTTTGTGTAAGTTTTTTGTAAGATTGATAATTTTATATGTTTTTTAATGTTTTAATTGTTTGCATACTTCTAATGTTTTTTTAACCTTTTGGAAACCACCTTAGGTCTCACCTTGGGAGAACAGGTTGCATATAAATTCAATCCATCAATTAACAATAGGTTTCTTTGAGAGAGGGTTTAACAAAGGAAGAGGAAAAACTCAGTTAAGTCTCAACAAGGCAATCTGGGGAAAGGTGGAGTGAGGGTTAGTTTCTGTCTGAGAATCCCCAAAGCCCTGTTTCCAATGGGAAAGAAAAAAAAAATCTGTACCAGTTCCAAGGCTGGCATATCACTCTCCCCCCTTCATCAGTTATAGGGCATATCCATGGAATGAGGGGACTTTAGGTTTACAGCTGGAATGGGCAGCTGCACGGGAGCAATCTCCCTCCACCCAGCCACTATGCCTTTCTCATGGGCTGCATTGTTACATTTCAGTATGCCTAAAGTGGCACAGCATCAGTTCCAACCACCATTTGGGCTGAATTTTGGGCCATTTGGGTTGGTGGATTCTGGAAGGTTAGGAGAAGCAAACTGCCACTTTTTTGATTTTGGTCACTTTTGACCAATTTTCAGGCAAAATGAGCCCCCAAATTGGCCTGATTTTTTATGAATTTGGGCTTTGGGGGGTGTCCAGGGTTGCACTTAGGGAGTCCCAAAGGGCACACAAGGGCCATGGGCCACTCTTAGAATACTCCTGATCTAGAAGAACCAAAGCCTTCCCCCAGATGTCCCTGATATACTTCCCGAACCTTCCTCCTTCTGCTCTTTCTACTGTTAGAGCAGCCATAGCTGAAGAACTCTCTGGCTCTCCTCCCTCCTGGGGCCACATTAAGAAAGTTTATAACCATATAAACAGTTAAATGTAGCTGGAAGAGCTAGATGTGAGCTATTTAAGTGAGAAGAAACTTAAGCAAGCCCAAGATGTGCGATTTGGAAACCAGAAACAATATTAAGGATCCAGATCAGCAGTGTTTCCTCCATGTCAGCGTGGCTGTAGAAGAAAAGAATTATTTTGGTTACCAGTTATGCAAGTCAGAACTTTATGTTTTTATTATTAAAAACAGCTCTTAATTTTGTTTTCTCACAGATTCATAATGACATTAAAATCCTTTGCGGACTCTTCAACAACCACGCCTGAAAAAATCTTCATTGTGTTTTGGTGAGTGGGACATTCTGTTTTGAAGCATTTTAATTCGAGAAGTGTATTAGAAAAACGTTCATAGCTGTACTGAGCTTTCTTTCATTCACATTTTACTTTTAATGCATGTATATTTGTATATGTTGATTTAAAGGAAAATATGAATAAAAAACTCCCCTTAGCCTAGCCATAGAAAGGCTCTGTCCTCCTCCTACCTAAGTGTAAGATCCTACACTTAGGTAGAAAAAATGGAATACAGAAATATAGGATGGGGGACACGTGGCTGGATAGCAGTACGTGTGATAGGGATCTAGGAGTCTTCATAGACCACAAGCTGAACATGAGTCAGTAATGCAATTCTTGGCTGCATCAATAGGAGTATGGTGTCTAGATCGAGGGAGGTACTGGTACCACTCTATTCTGCTTTGGTTAGACCCCATCTTGAATACTGTGTCCAGTTCTGGGCACCCCAATTCAAGAAGGATATTGACAAGCTGGAGCAAGTCCAGAGGAGGGCAACCAAAATGGTGAGAGACCTGGAAGCCATGCCCTATAAGGATAGACTTAGAGAGCTGGGTATGTTTAGTCTGCAGAAGAGAAGGTTAAGAGGGGACATGATAGCCATGTTTAAATATTTGAAGGGATGCCACGTAGAGGAAGGAGAGGGCTTGTTTTCTGCTGCTCCAGAGACCAGGACAAGGAGCAATGGATTCAAGGTGCAGGAAAGGAGATTCCACCTGAACCTCAGGAAGAACTTCCTGACAGTCAAGGCTGTCCAGCAGTGGAATCTGCTGCCTCGGAGTGTAGTGGAGTCTCCTTCCCTGGAGGTTTTTAAGCAGAGGCTTGATGACCATCTGTCGGGATTGCTTTGAGGGTGTCCCTGCATGGCAGGGGGTTGGACTGGATGGCCTGTGTGGTCTCTTCCAACTCTAGATTTCTATGATTCTATGATTCCTCTCCTTTTGCGCTGTGACTGTGCTGGCCTTCACCAAACTTATGCCATCCAGATGTGCTAGACTGCAACTATCATAATTCCCTACCAACATGGCCACTGGCCAGCTGGAGGGTCTGTAATAGGAAAGGTACAGTGATACTGGCATATCCTAATTTCAACTGCCTTCTTATTCGATGTTTTTCTCACTCCCATAATTTCTCATTCCCAAACTTTGGAGAATTCTGGAAGTGGTAGTTCAGAAAAGGTAAGCTTTCCAAGCTCTGTGAATGCACAGTGTACAGCTTGAAGCTTATTCAAGCCAATCCAATGGAACTAAGAATGCATCATCTTCACAAACTTCCCAACCATAGAATGGGGTCACTTGTGATTCAGTACCTGAACATATGCTTTCTTGTTGTTTTGTGCCTTCAAAGTTATTTCTGACTTAGGTTTGCCTTACAGTCAACATATCACAGAGTTTTTGGGGTCTGAGAGTGTGTGACATGCCCGAGGTCACGCAGTAGGTTTCCATGGCCAGGTGGGGGAATTGAACCCTGATCTTCAAACCACTACACCATGCTGGCTTTTCTTGACTGTGTGCTTTACATGTACTATGTCTTGAATTCAAGACATTGGCCTTATTTCAGATAGTACAGTTGGAAAAAGCTCTTACAGAAGGGCCCTTGAATCTATGGCAGAGCTCTTGTTTTGCATGTCTTACATTTGGTGTCAGTGGAATCTATGCTTAAACAAATCTCAGGTTGCAGTGGCAGAAGGAGATACCTTTCTGCCTTTGATTGGTGCAGCTGGTCAGAGCAGGACCGGCCAAAAGTCTGACTCATTGTAAGGCAGCATCATAATTTCTGTGTCCATTGTGTTTTCACAGCATGCGCTGCCAAGCCATTCTGTACATGGCCATGTTCCGCTACAAGAAGGACACAGCAATAAAGTATTCCCGGACCCTTAATGAACACTTCAAGGTAGATGATGAAAGCATTAATTTGAAGAGGGTAGTGGGAGGCTGGTTCTTTTACAAGCTCAGAACTTTTTTAAAACATAAAACCCTTGGAAATGAGCCTTTGAATGTGTTCTTGTGATACATTGTGGTTGAGTAGTTTACTCACATGAGCAGTGAGCTTCTAACATGGGAGCTGCAAATTTATTCAGTTTCGCAGCTTCCCACCTGTGAAAAGAAAGTGTTTGTGGAGTTTTTGCTTTCTTTTGGCAGGATAGCAGTGGTCTTACATGAATTCATGGCTCCTCCTGTGTGACTGGTGTTGGTCTTTGAGTATATTGTCAGAACTGATTATTCATTCTGGTTCAGCCGTAAAAATCTTGGTATAATTCCATCTGACAAATCTCATCAAGATTTATCAGAGAAAATGTGCATGCTTTTCTCCCCTCTTCTGTCTTCTCTTGTGAGCCATATGCAGTACTTCAGTGGTGATTTTATCAGACCACTGCCTTTCAGTTTCATACAAACTAGGAAACCATGATTTAAGTTCTAAATACAAACCAAGATTGCAAAACATGGTGTGATCCTGGTTTGCACATGTAGGTTGTACTTAGACTTTGCAATTTCCAAGTTTGTAGTTAATGGGAAACAGTGGTTTAACAAACTCCAGAACTCTTCAATTAAGGCACGCAAAAGAGGAGAGAGTGCACAGGCACAACACATCAGGTGACATCCTGTTAGTGACATGTGCACTCATAAGTGTAGCTTGCATCCATGTAGATCTCTTTTGCACATTCTGTTCAAAGTCTTCACCTGGTAGCTGTCAAATGCTGAAAGGGTCTGCTGCTGATACTTGCCAGTGGGGAGGGGAGGATAGATACAGTTCTGGAAAAGGCACTTGCTTTTGACCAGTGTATGAAGATGTAGCTGCTCTGGGCTCCTAGGGAAAGCAAAAGGAGGATGCATTCCATCCATGCGAGTACCCCTGTTTCTTTCCTCCTCCAAACCAAGACCAGCTGCTTCTTTGTCATCTGAATTGCCTTCCCTCCTCCCCTTCATTGGGCTTGACAGCTGCTTGGGCAGGGCAGGACATGGAACTTTGCAGGTGGAACATTAAGCTTTGCCTTTCTGATGTAGGATTTCAGCCATGAAGTGATGAACTTCAGCTTATTAGGCCAAGATCTTTACTTCTGAACATTGCCAGGTGAAGACCTTTCTGCTTTGCCAGAAAGCCTGCTTTGAGGGCTGACTGCTCATGGAGAAAGGGCTTTCCATGTGCTATGTTTTTTTATTTGTTGTTTCTTTTTAATGGTTTGTTTTTAACTGCTTTGAACTTTATTGATACTTTAATTGTATTTTAAACGTTTATAGTGTGTTAACTTTTTACGTGTATCTGTTTTAACACTTGTAAGCCTCCACAAGTCCTAGACTGGGAGGAAGGTGGAATATAAATAAACATGATGATGATGATGATGATGATGATGATGATGATGATTGTGGAATGAACAGATGTAAATCTGACCCCTGAATCTTATAGACCAGCTTGACATGCCTCAGAAGTTCACTGTGTTACGCTTTTAGTTCCTTCTATCTTGGAAACATGTTTGTCTGATTTATATGTGCTATCTTCTAAGATGGGTTCAAAACTCTTAATAGATAAACTTAATAAAACTGGTGTTAAGTATGAACTAACTAGAATTTCATTTCTTGTTGCAGAGTTCTTCAAAAATCACGCAAGCACCTTCTCCATGTGTTGCAAGGTAGTACTGAATGTACATGTTTTTTACAGTATATCAGAATCATTATTATTAAAAGAGGAAACCTGTTTTTTTTAATTGTAAGATTCAAGTGCTATCTTCTGAGTTTAAATGGGTTTGAAACTGGTTTAATAACCACTTTCATTAGTGTGTTACCAGGGATTTCTGTCCTTTTTTTGGACCTGAAGCTCATAACTATACTTTTAGGTGGTGCTTCTACATTTAGTAACTAGAAGATGACAACAGTTGCTTCTTGTTAAAGGAAATTCTGGTTTCCAGTAAATTCTCCTTACAGAAGACTCACTGCACACTTCCATTAAAAACTTGCCTTTCTATTTCCTATGTAACAGTACTGAAATAAGAAGTACTGTCTTGAAGAGAGTTCCCAAAACCCTTGAGAAAACATAGCCATGTTGGCTGAGGTGTGGGGGTGGGCAGGTTTTCTGAAAATTCTAGCCCCTAAAAGTTCTATTTTTTCTCATGGGTTGTTTGAATTGGCTGGGAAAATAATGGCTGAAAAAAGCAGGGCTGTGATTTGATGAGATAAAAGGACAGTGTTCCACAATCTTAGAATTGCAGGATGGCTGGTTAAGAGCAGGCATTTTATTGTCCAGATTCTCAAGTCATGAGTGTTTATAAAGCATGCACAAGGCCAGCATATAGCAGGTAAAAGACAGTCTGTGTGCAATCTGCCTGAATAACAGAATGCCAAAGCTCATATTTCAAATGAAGTATTGTATAACGTTTCCCCAGATAAATGGGACAAAATGTAAACAGGGGATGCTCCTTATACAGGGTAGAGTGTGTGTCTTCTTCCAGGATACAGCATTGGATTCCTACTTCGTTCCTGGATTTCCATTGCCACCGCTTCCCCAAACATATTTGCTCTCTTATTTGTTGGAGTTGCCATTGTTTGTCTCCTTAATTTTTTTTTAGTTAACCTTAACATTTTGTTTTTTTATTTCTGCAAACTTGGGGTTACTCCCTAAAGTATGCTGATCTTCCCTTTAACTTTCTCAGTAGGTCTGCTTTGGTACCCTACTCGTATACCCGTGCATTTAAACTTGGCCAGTTAGTAGTGGTGATGCTAACATTCTTTGTTGTGTTTTTTTGTCCTTCAGGAGCACAGGGACGCCTTCTCCTCTTTCCCCGATGCCCTCTCCAGCTGGCTCTGTAAGCTCCCAGACAGGCTGTACTGCCAGCAATTGTGGAAGTGGCAGCATTGGCTCTTCCGTCAACGTTCCTCATTATATCCCAACCATCACATCTTCCTTTGTCAACATCACTTCTTATATTCTCTATGCCTATGATCTCTGGGAACAAGCTGATGTTTTGGCCAGGAGGAATAAGAGTAAGCATTGGTTCCCATGTGTTCCAGATGGCAGTTGTGCATGCAGCATCCTGAAACTCTGCTCTTCCTCAAAGTCACTTTGTCTTGTCCATTTGGAAGGGCCCCATAGCTCAACAGCATCTCTGAAAGGTAGCAGAGCTAAGAAGGGAGGCTGCCTAGATACCCTGGAGAGCTGCTACTAAGCAAAGGGGACAGTAAATGGAGCAAGATGAATCTATGCTGACTTTGACAGATTCGAGAGGAGGCAGCAGCACATGTTCACATCAGTATTAGCAGCAGAAATACTGTGATGTGAGGAAGGGGTGGGTATATATTTGCATAAATGCAAGGAAGCATTGAAATGATCAGCACTGGTTGGTAAAAGATCATTATCTTGGATTTTTACCAATGCTTGCCTGCTTTCACTCTTTATTCTGCTTTACTGCTGCTAATGCTATTGTATGTGTGATAAACATTTTTTGCTAGGGTACATTTGAATCAGCTGTAACCCAGGATTTGATTGGAGATGATGTCTTGTATATGTTTCTTTTTGGGCAAGGAGCTGTTCTTTTGCCTTTTGGACTCCACCCAAAACCTCTCTCTCCCACAGTTGTCAAGCCCAAGGGGGCGGGGAGAGGAGGCAAATCAGAGGAGGAAGAAGTGGCTGGTCTTTGTTCTAAAGGGAAAAAAAAATAGTGCCCTCTATCTGGGGGCACATCTTCATTTCTTTTCTCCTACAGGCCCAGACCACCTGCATTGTCCTAGTCTGAATTGCATCTGTTTCTCCCTCCCCTCTTCATTGCTATGGAGCAGTTGCAGCAGCCCCTCTGTGCTTGATAGAATCGTGGTGGTGAAGCATTCTGCTGATTCTGCTGTGGTTACTTGATGTAGAATCTCAACCATTGCTTATCAGGGAGATCAAAGTATCCATATATATGCATCAGAACTTGGTGGAGCTCCCTTCCTCTCCATACTTGATAGTCTAGATAGTTGAATTAGAAAAGATAAAACTGGGCTTTGCCTTCAGAGTCCCCCGATAAAAATTATGTCAGCTTCCCTATTGTTGTTCAGCCTTCAGCTCTCTCCTCTGGAAAATATTTCAGAACTCTTTTTTTAAAAAAAATCTTGGCAAGAAAAAAATCTCAAGCAAGAAACAAGCAGGGGAGAGGAGCTAGTATGATGTCGAAACTCCCAAGTCTGCAGTTTGCAACAGTCTTAAGATGAAGAGTAGGAGATGAGAAGCAGAATTACACTGCAACCCTAGCAGTCCAGAAACCATAAGAAAGATCTTTCAGGGTCAGTGTGAGAGAGAAGGCTGTCATTTAGAGCAAGGAGATCAGAACTCAGCTCCTACCCTTTTCTCTCCCTGTAAAAAGATTAATGGCCCATGAATCTTTTTTGGGGGTGGGGAAATCGCTGTGTAGAACGGAGGAAGCTGTTGGATTCAGAAGATTGAGCATGGAAGCTGGCATATAAGAGAAATATAGAATTTTTTAAAAATTAAAAGCAACTTCTCGCCCTCTTCTGTCCTGCCAGAATGAACCCAATTGATTATGTCAGTGGCAACCGTGCTGAAGCTGTCTGAGATAATCCTTGAGATTCCTCTCTTTAAATTAGATTAAGCTCTGCTACAATGCAGCTTAATAAGCCACATCTCTCCCCACACCCCATTCTGGGGTGGAGAAGCCCTCTTCGTTTGCTCAAAAACCAGCATCTTGCACTACTTATGCAGTATGATTTTTCAAGACAGTGTGCAGAGGTCATATCCAGGCAATGGTGCTGTAAATGGAGTTCCACGTGTGGGACTGTTGCAGATGCATAGTGTGTTAGAGAGTAGCCTCTGAATGCACATTGCTTCTACTAATTGCCTTTGCATATTGGAATTGCACAGCAGGTTGTCAGCCATGTGCATTGATCACTGATCCACACACACCACATTGTCTTGGTATTCAGTCTCAAGGTTATGTAGTCTAGCCCTACCAGTGGATGTTTGTGCTGTGCTGAAAATCTGTAGGGGTCTTGTCATTTATCTCTGCCAAAATAAATCCCATCTAGGGATAGCTTTGCCTGTCCCTAGTGACTGACTTCTTTTACTTGTCCCAAATAGCCCAAAGTTCAGAATCTCTGCAGTTCTTTAGGCCACTAATGGTGGATGGATCCTAGCTGCACTTAATATTTTTGAGGGGAAGGTATTACAGTTACCTCTCTTTCCCCTTTATATTTTAAAGAAGGAGGTTAGTGAGATCTACATGTTTTTGAGCTTTTCCAGATATAAGCTAAATATTTCCAAGCGTAACTTCATCACCACACAGGACAAAAAACGTGCTTCAGATAAATCCTGCAATTCTCAAGAAGTGCCCCTTTCAGCATCCTTAGAATTGCAGTAGCAACATTGCTTTACCTGTAAGCAACAATGGGGGAAATATCTGATGTGATTTATTTAAAAGTGAGGGCTTTTCTTTTCAGTTAAGCAGTGGTAAATGAGTAGCAACTATTAAGAAGGCAAAGGTGAAGCCAACATTTCTTCCCTACCATCTCTTGTCTCTTTCAGAATTTTTTTCTGAGCTCAGTGCTGCCGCCTGCAACCTCTCGTTGAACAGCAGTATGATTGAACTGGTACACTACACTCGCCAGGGTCTGCAGTGGCTGAGACTGGAACCAAATACGCCTTAATTGGTGCTTCATGAGAACCTTGCCTTGGACTCTTTTGCACTTTGAATGCCTCAGAAACAGCCTCATTGGTGGACTTGTTGAATACAAAAAAAGCACCTGGAACAAGGTAAAATGAAGCAGGATGGTAGAGATCTGGCGCCACTGGAAAACTTTTTAAGGACTGCATTTCTCTGGTGCCAAGTGGAGAAGAGGCCTCAAAGTGGAGGATGCCTTTCTTTCTTTCAATGGACAAAGTGCAATTTTTCTCTTTTATTTTTGATTTCTTTTTCCCCCCATCATGGTTTCATTGTGTCAACGGTCTATAAACATTTCTACGAATAAATAACCAGCAAGTCAAAAAACAACTAAAAATCAATCTACATGAAGAAGTGCCGATGAGAAGGAAATCCGCCTCCCCTAAAGCATTTTCTGCAACACCTCAAATTGATGCAAAGATGTTTGTGGGTCCAACAAAGGACTCAGATTGATTCCCTGTCACCACACACTGCGTTTTACTCTCTAATTGGAAAAAAATGCAATTTGTTATAAGCCTTCCAGTTCCAAGAGGGTGGGATGAACAGGGAAATCAAGAGGAGGAGGGGAATCCTTCAGCAGCACAACTTGGCCTTGTGTTTAAACGCAAACTCCCTCTCCCCCGCTTTCCTTGACTTTTAAATACAAAATGGCAAAACTACCTACCTGACTCCCCACCCACTTGCTGTCTATCGCCCTTAGTTGCACTACGAATGCCCTTTTTCCCTTGCTGGTTGGTGGGTGGCCCATAATAAGCTTACCAGGCTTTTCTAGCTGCTCTTCCCAGAGTTCTGTCCCTCCCCGCCCCAATTTTCCTTACTCCATGTGGCAGCTACAGTGCACCAGTCTCAGCTGTTGTGTTTTCTCGTGATGTTATTGTGTTCTTGGAGAGCACTGACAAATCTTATAAAGGAAACAGGAAGGCTGGGCTGCATGCCAGAGGCCACAGTGAGCAGAGGATGCACAGTGTAGGTGATGTTCACCCTTCCCCCAGCGGGCTGGCAAGTTGCAATGTGGACTAGCTTGCCTCACAACTTAATTGAGCAATACTGCACTAGCAAATTGAACTGGAACTGCTTATAACCCCGCTGCCAATAAGTACTTTTAAAAATGCCGTTCTTTCAGGTTTTCCCCTGGTCCATTCAGTGGAAACATCACAAAATGTTTGGGTGAAGGGTCTTAGCTAGGCCTTGTGAAGCAAGCACAGTTAAGGGTGGCAGGAAGGGGTATCTTGGCACAGGAAGTAGTCTCTAAGGATTTCTTGCACCTTTATATTTGGAAGAAGAGGGGCTAGGCAACCAGAAAGGCCAATGCTAGCTGTACAGCAGTGATTTTTCCTTTTTAGATTCTTAAAATGGGAGAAATGTTGCAGCTTGCCATTCAATTTCTCTGAAATGGCAGGTCCAAGTGTTTGCCTTTGGCTGCTGCTGCACCACTTTCCATTTACGCTGGCAGGTGGGACCCCTGACCATAAGATACCTTCCTTTTAAAACACGTCCATTTCCCCAAACATAATCACCACTAATTTTGAATCCCACCCTGATCCAAAGTAAGGAATCAGCATTTTTTGTTGGTTTACAAGCAAAGCATCACTTCCTTGTATAGATTATAGAACTCTCAACTGAAGAATGTGCCTTGAGGACTGCTACACGCTATAGCTGTCTTCTGACCCTAATTTAGAGTAGTGCTTGTTAAAGAACCCATTTGTTCCCTTCTCTCAGTGGTGCCTTTAACTCTCCCATTTGCTTCTGTCATCAACTGACCAGTCAAGACAGACCAGTGGGAACATCTTCCAAATAAGTTGTTCTTGAGTGTAATACCTGGTTTGTGTCTTTGGCTGACTCCCAGTGTCACGAGTCAGTCATTCCTGTCTGTTTGTCCCGTATAAGAATAGAGTTGCCCTTTGTAATGGGGTTGAAGCTGTGGTTCTGTTTAGAAGGATTTGTTCTGTATCTCTGGGGATTGCTCAAATGCCAGTAAATCTCATGGCTACTGCAATTCCAAAAGGTTCTTCTTAGGTTATTTTTGTCATCTCAAGGTGGATTTTTCTTGGAACATATTCCAAGAGTAGCATAAAGAAGCAGGTCTTACAGACTGTCTTGGGGAACATTAAAGCCTTAGTCAATTTCAAGTATAAAACACTTCCAAATCCTGAAGTAAGTTTGATATTTCCTCTCCCTGTTTCTTTTGTTTATAACTCAAGTGCTGTTGGGGGGGGCAGAGGACACAGCTTGAAGTGGCAGGCATTCATAGTGGCCCTTACTTTCCATTCTGCTTTTCCTCTGTACGGCAATAAATTTGTATCAGGAAATATAACTGGAGAGATGGAATGACAGAGGGAGGAGAAGGCACCACTTCTGCCCTTTCACACTTGCTGTGTAAAGTAGTGAATCTCCCCGCCCCATCCCAGAGCTTCTCTTGTATGTCCATTGGTAAAAACAGTGGTATGGTGCAAGTTGGTGCCAGTTGGAAACAGTAACTTGCATTTTAAATCAGAATCACTGTAAACATGCATTAATCATGAAGCGGGGGAAAGAGCAAGTGCTGGATTTTCTGTATGGTTGAATTTTTGCCTGCCTTTTCTTGGGCCATTTCCGCACTAGGCTGTTATAGAGCGATGATTCCACTTTCAACATCCTCTGGAATCCCGGCGGCCCCTCCCGAAACTGCAAATCCCAGGATTCCAGAGGATGTTGAAAGTGGAATCATCGCGCTATAACAGGCTAGTGTGGAAATGGCCTTGGTCACGAATGCAGCATCAGGATGGGAGAGAAGGACACTTGCTTATTATGGTATCCAGACTTGAATGTTTCTGAGCTCCTAGGCCTGGCTAAGAAGCAGGCAAACACTAACTGGCTTGACCTTTACCATGCAAATCATGTTCGCTGCTTCTCCCAGGCAACCTCAGGACTTTCCTGCCCCCGCCTTCCCCATGCACCTTGTTGCTGCTTTTGCTCTGTTTAAATATACCTTGCAATTAACAATCTCCAGTTGGCAAGGGGACCCACTTTAACCTGCGTGTTGAGCACTTTATCTAAGAGATAACTGATAATCTGTGATGCTCCCTAACCTGTCATCTGCTTCTGAACAGTGATTGAGATTCAAATCTCAAATTTGAATCAGAACAGGATGGCCTGTTCAAAAAAAAAAAAAAAGAAAAGAAAGAAAACCAATGGGAGCATAGGTTTCCTCTTAATTTTTACAGGAGTTAAGATGATAATTTGAACAGCCTACTCCTGTACATTCTGCAATTTCTTTTCATTTTACATGCAATTACAACTAAGCAGTTGGTCTATAGAGATCATATTTAGGAAGCTTGTGTCCTTTTTGGCTTCTCTTCCTTTTTTCACTTTAAATAATGAAAGACCGCCTGAATGAGTGATCAAAGAAACACAATTTCATCACCAATCTGGTACTCAAAACACTGATGGAACTTCCACTAATTTTGACCAGGGGTTAGGAGCTTTCTATCTGAGGAGCAAGAAACAAATTGTTTTGCCATTTTAAACACCAGGTCAATGGAGCTGAACACTCAAGCAGCCTCCTTTCCCAGATATTTATTTAGAATTATAATTAATGTATTTAAATTGTCAATGTTCTATATGTCTAAGATGCCATTATTTAATGATTTTCAAGTTCCATTGACACTGGAGATATGAACTGAAAGCTAAATTGATGATCATTTAATTTTAAAGGGCAATTTCCCTTCCCCCCTTCGCCCTTCCCCTCTGTTTCCTTGGTTTCTTTATAAAAATCTGTACATTTAAATTTATTATGGGGTATTGTGTCTCCATCTTGTAAATAACATTTTTCTGCCCTGTATATTGGTGGTATTTCCAGATTGATTTGTTTAATTCATGTGGGGTAATAAAATATTAAATGAAACAGCCTTTAGTTTGCCAATTGCCTTTTTTCTTTTTTTAACCATAAACAAAAGTAGTTCCTCTATTGGTATTCCTGTACAAGAACCAAATGCACACAAAGAGAACAATTTATTGGCAGGTTAGTGGAGGAACAGATCAGCTCTGCAAGGTTCCAGAGTGGCGTGGCATGGCATGCACAGTAGCTAGACAGAGACTGGCTGTAGGAAGCCCCCGGTGACTGGTGGCCTAGGGCATGGCCTTGCCCAGTCTATTATGCCATTGCTTTCTTTGCGTGCCTCAAGTCCTGTGTCTATAAAAAAGCACATGGCAGTGACAATTCACAAGATATCAGTTTGGTTGAATACTACTGTTTTCTGACAAAAGATCAAGGCGGTTATGAAAATGTTGAACTCCTTAGTGGAAGTAATAAATCAACTTGTAAGATAAAGCAAGACCACGGGGAATTGATAAATAATTAAATTTCACAGCAAGAAACCACCCCTTGGAATGGTTAACCAAGCCAATGCCAAGAGAGCTATAGAATGGAAAATGCAGCATCTCTGTCCAGCATCTGAAGATTAGAGTGTGAAATAAGTCTCTACAAGCGGTTTTATAAATCTGGGCTGGAATTCACTATTGTAGTTATGGATGTATAACCTTGAACTGTGCATCTGTAACTGATTCATGTTCACAGTCCCAACATGATAACGGCACCACTGCCGGGATCATAAGAGTCTCCTAGTCCTGCTTTACCGGGCAGCAGTGGCTGCAAGTGACGGAGGTCTCTTCTACCACTGTGGGTGCAACATACTACCACTCCTGCCTCTGATCTCCAGTGTGAGGAATTATGGCAGGCATTCTGCTTCTAATTATCACACCAGAGATTGCTGGACAAAAGGAAATCAGAAACTGCACCCCTATTGAAAGGAGAATAGACCAGCCTTGCCTGTAGCAACAGCTGCTTGTTAAAACAGGATTTTGGGGCACAGCGGTCAGGTCAAGAGACACTATTCAGTTAAACATATACTTAAATAAATAACAGTTAAGTCAGTAGCTGGTCTAGGATCTTGGCCACTGCATCCAGAAAGTACTGTCCTAGCTAGCACTCCCCACCAATGATGATGAGGAAGACTTTTAAAAGCACGGCATATCTTTAAAACTGCATTCTGGATCTTGACCATACGTGGGGGCTTGACTTTTCAATATATTTGTATGTGGGAAAATGCACAGAAAGAACTTTGTACAATCAGGATGACATGTCAATTGTTCCATCATGCTAATCACTTTAGCTATTTTCTCCCAGAATCATAGAGCTGGAAGAGACCAACATGTACGAATACACAATCAAGGGAGAAGCGTGTGTAGTATTAGCCTTGGCCAACAGTTAGCTTGTGTAATCTAGACTCTTATCTTTAACTAGTATATTTACCTGGCATTGCCTGGAATTTTATTTTCTCACAGGTAATGCTTGTTAGAAATACCTTAGGAAGTACCTTACCTTACTTTAGGGATTAGATGTGGTTGAAATACACAGATTTCAGATCCTGTGTGTCCAGTACATGTAACTTTTCCCCATATTCCCCAATCCAATCTGTATTCAGAGCTGTTAGGCCTCGTCTCCATAGCAACCAGCCTGAGCTCTCTGGCTGAGAATTCTAAAGGCCCTGCCCTGATCTGCCAACCCCAGGATTCCATAGAATCTTCACAGCCAGCCTGACACAGACAAACTCACTCACAAACTGATTATATGGTAGATGTATTGCTCGTTCAGCCTTAGAAGGGAAGTAATAGTACCAATTTACTGTAATTCATCCTTGTCCAGTTAAATACAGGGAATTAATGATAAGAATAGTTACCATTAATTAACTCATTAGAATTTGTCTAGCAAAGTCAGGTGTAAGTAATTGGAAGCATATGTCCAATGGAGTGCAAGTAAGATAAAGGGGTGCCATCCTATGGACTTGCCCTGGATGAGCTTAATGCTGACCAAACTCTTAATGTGCTGCACATTGGCCAACAAAGGATATCTCCACAGTTGCTCTGCCAGGGCTCCCAACAGCTGAAGAGATACCTCATTTTGCTCTGTGGGCCTTGTTTTAGATATAAAAATTACTGTTGAAACACTTAGCATATAGAGACTGCTTTTATAATAGCTAGAGTTCTTGCCTACTACATTAATCTGTAATGTGTTCAGTGTCTCCAAAAGAACTACTTGCCTTTGGCAAATCAGCTTCCCAATATGTGTACAAAATGGATGCACACATTAATGTGCATGCTTCAGCTGCAATCTAAAATCCCCTCAGGGGAGTGTAGATATTTGCATGTGGAAATATACTACGCAAGCACTATCCCAAACTTATGCAGAATAGCAACACTGTGTGACACATCAATGCCTAGCTGCTCTTGTCCAACACATAACGACACTGTAGTGTTATTGCATGCGCAACTCTGCTTCCACTGCTATCAGCAGAATATGCTATGCTACGGTGAATAACTTACCCCATACACATAGTGTAACTTCTGCCTTGTGTATCTCAGTAACAGAACAGCCACTCTGAGTTTTCAATGCATTGCCCATCAACAAACAAAGGACAAAATAGGATTCGTGTTGACTTCTGAAGTAAGCCACCTGCTTACTGCCACCCCCTACACTTTGTGCTCTCACTTCATAGTTTCTTATTTATTACATTAATTTTAGGTTCGTTAACAGCACCAGAGAAAGTATCCCATGGCAAACAATCAGTCACTGAATAGCATACATTTAAAAGCCACCACTGTGCACTAGCCCCAGGCTTGCTTCTTTCTCAACTATAGTCTACACTGCATGTAATTTATGCACCCTAACTACACTCCAGCCCATATGTTAGTAATCACGGTTGAAATAACTATCCCAGGCTGCCTTTCTGGAACAACTGAAAAGCTTCAGCTGGAAACACAATAGGCAGCAGAACACTTTCCTCAATAGCCTAATTTCTACCAAATGCTGAAGATTGAATACAGACTGAAGAGTAACTGCTCAGCAACTGTTCCTAATCTATTTATTTTGGCAAAAGAAGATACTGCACTCGCTCCATATAAGGAGACTAATTCTCTCTCACACACACATGACAAAAGCACTGTAACTGAACATGAAACATGAAATTGACTGTGAAGTTCAAAACTCCACTTCAAAGTGCTTTCTGTATGAAATCAGCCCTGCACATAAGCCAGGAAGGAAAAAATAGCTCCACATTCAAGTAAACTTTGCATACCAAAGGAAAGAAAGCTTGCACCATGCATATACCACAAGAAGCTGGAATAAAAGCAACAGAGGATTAAGGGAAGATTTGCAAAAACACCAAATTAAGTTAGTGCCGTATGCGTGAATAGCATTTCTGAACTATTTAGGTGTTTCCTCTTACCATGCGATACTGTGCTTTAAACTAACGTCCCTGCTGAGATATTTATTATATGCAGGCGCGGAACAATATTTTAAGCAGAGATGCCGTATGGGGATTGCACTTTATGTAAGATTGCACTTAATCTCCACATGTGGCTTTACATGCTGATTTTGCTACAGAATCCTTGTGTTGAATGACAATGTTGAGCAAGCAAATGCACAGTCAGATTCACATCTGGCACATATAGCAATGCTCTACAGGGAGCTCTGCATCCATGACCTGGAACTGAATACTGGCATTGTCAATTGGAACCGTTTCTGTTAAAGTGACTTTACACATTCATGGTATCACCAGGATTCTGGTCTTAATCTTGTAGCAGTGGGCTTACATGTGAATGAATATGTCAAAGTAGATTCATATTCTCCCACCCTGATCATATCTGCTCTACATTCAGAAAACTAGCCCTATTCTCTTGCAGCTGAAAAGGAGAAAAAAGGTCCTGTGACACCTTAGAGACCCTCCAGGCTTCTTGCTGCATCAGAAACAACTAGCCTACTGAAGATCAAGCTTCAATAAATTTATTAAACCCTGTTGGAGCCACAGGACTCTCCAGTTAAAGATGAGATGATGAACAGCAGTTCTGAAGTTAGACCAAGCTGGGATTCAGGCCAAAAGCCGCCTCCCCTGTTACAAGTCCCTGATGATTCAGAGCCAGAATGTTGCTATTGGCTGAAGAGGAAGATCAGCTGTGGCTCTTTGCTGCCCTCTGCTGGAAGAAACTGCTTAGTGCAGGTTGCTAAATAGGGTTTTTTTTGAAGTTGATCTACGAATAGAAGCAGAAATTGTGCCAATGGCAAGGGATTATGGGAGCTGCAGTCCAACAGCTGGAAGTCTTCCAAAAGCCTGAATATTATAAGCACAACATATTAAAAATAAATCAGGCAAATTGTTAAGCAGACATAAAAAAATGCTGCCTCTTGCTAAAAATACCTTTTTAAATAAAATCCTTTTGGACCTTCTGAAGACCTGATCCAATGTGCCTGTGCACATGCTTTTACACTGTCTTAAGCACAACTTATAAATGGTTTAAGACATTTTTAGAATTTTAAAATTATTTTTATTGTTTTTAATTTTTTATGTTACATTTTAAATTGTTCCAAATGATTTCATCGTCAGCTGCCCAGAGATCTTATGATATGGAACAGGATAGACCTGTTGTAGATAAATAAATAGGTACCACAATTATGTCTGTTACAAAACCTGGTAAGTCTGAGGCAGGAAGAGATCAAAATGTAATAATGAGTCGGCCTAGAGACCCATCTAATCTTGCAGTCTATACCCAACAAGAGCTAGCTCTGTATGGTCATGCTGGCAGGCCCCAGCATTTTTTTTAATGTCCAGAGGCCTGAAGACTGCAGGAGTCAACCTTATGAGCAAATCTACAGAATACTCCATGCCTTGAGCACACCTAATTCTGTATTTGTTTGATGTTACTTTTGTGTGTTTGGCTAACACGGTTGGTGCTACATGAGAACTAACTCAACTACAGTATTGGTGAAGCAGTTTACATGTGAGCCAACATTAGAAACTGGAGTTAAATAATGGTTTCAAATTCTGAGTTACCATACATGAGCAAATGTTCACCAGCATCTGAATCAATAACAAATATAAGTCATAGAAGTCCACTGGAGGAGCATCTGAAAACACAAGAAGCATGTTGGATTAGACCAAATCTAGCCAGTTCAATCTAGCCAGTTCAACATTCTGCTTACATGGTGGCTAAGCAAATGCCTATAGGAAACCCACAATGAGAAAATAAGAGCAACAGCATCCTCCTGCTTGTGTGCCGCAGCAACTGAGGTTGAGAGAAACACAGGCTGGTGTCCTGCTCATGAATCACAATGGTCAGAATTCTGTTCCAACCATGCAACAGGTCAAATCCCACCCAAAAACCCACCCTGTAAGCAGCACAGCTCTCCCAACACAGCCACTTCTGCGTTCTTGGAGAGTGATAAGTGGGGACACCTTACAGCTGCAACAGGCATCTGCAGAGATTTCTGAGGGTCCTCAGGTCTCTGCACATGACATCCTTGCAACATGTCTAGCAATCCCGCGCATTCCTCCACTCTCCTACAACACTGTGTTGGGTGTTGCACTGGTTACTAGGTAGATTGGGGAGGCTTTTTATAGCTGCATCATCAAAACAGAATCTCAACCTCTAAAAACAGTTGAAGAAGTGAACTGCAGTGGTGTACATATGACTTATGCCATCATAATTCATCAACACAATACAAGCTGTTATCTACTACCAGACATCTGGAACTGCTTAGGTATGGCTGAGTAACAGTCTTGTGGTTCTGTGAGGAATAGCAGATCTCTGGGAAGGGTGTGTGTCAAGGTGTCATTGGCCATCAGATGTTTAGATACAAAACTGTAAGTTTAAAAATGTTCACAATGTGAAAACCCAACATGGAGCTGCTCTTTTGGAGGAATAATTCTTCATTAAAGTGTACAACGTGTTGAGACTGGGGAAATGCAACATGGACGTACAGGATTTAAGATGGTGCTGATACTTGGCACTTGAGTTAGCTGTCACAAGAGTATGAATTATGCCCCCAATAGTCTTTCTGCAAGAAAGTTTCAAAATGGCTACTTGGGAAAACTGCTACTTCTACAGCAAGCCCCAAACATCTCAAAGTCTGAGGCAGGATCTTTGCTGGGACATTCCTTTTCCAAACAAAATCCTTGTCATTTTCTGGTGCTATTTGGGCTAAACCACAGGAGCTGCCAGTATGGTCAAGCCTCTGAGTCACCAGAGCAGCAAGCTGCAATTTCTCTGGAGTAGCTATGCCCTCTACAGCCTGCTCACTCACTAAGTTTGGCAGAGCTTTTAAACTGGCAATAGGGCACAAAATCACAAGTATGCTCTCACACACTGACTTTGAGGCTCAAATTTGTCCATTCATACAGAAAACGCTTTTTCGTTATTTTCACGTAGCTTTTTTCATTCCTTGTCCTGGCACCAGAGAGAGAGAGAAAAAAGAAGAGATCAGAAACAGAACGAATCCAACTTTTTTAAAAGAAGGCACTGTGGGGAGTTAAAGCCAGAGAGCTGAGGTATGCCCAAAGAAAGGGGAGATTAAAGATTTTGGAGGGAAGAAGCTATTCTACAAGGAGTAATGCCTGAAGAGCTAGAGCTCTGGAAGAAGTATCCCTAGCTAGGGCAGGAAGGAGGAGCTGGGGACAACTGCAAGGTCATGTGGTAACTCAATAGTTATCACACAACCTTGCCTTTACTGCTGTGCAGCAAATAAAACACAATCTGTACTGATGGACAGATCCTACAAGACCTGTGACGGGGAAAAAAAATACAATAGTTTCTCTCTCTTAGTAGCTAACCCTAGACCTTAAGGACTCACAACACATATTTTTGGTAAATGGAAAGCCTCAGGAAAAAATATCACAATTTTTCTTGCACTAGTTATTATAGGGCTGTGGTCTTCCCTCTGACCATGCTTATACAGATACCTGCACTATAAAGTCTTGTTGTACTGTGCTACTAGGGATATCTTCCTGTTTCTCAGAATACCTGTAGCAGATTCCAAAAACAAGTATAGGTTTTGTTCTTTTTTAGAACACACAAGTAGACCCAAATGGCTTCAACCACTGTTATCACAACACTCCTTCATATTCAGGCCTTAATCCAATTGCTAATCAGAGCAGACCTATTAAATTAACAGATTTACCTAAGTGTCAATTTATCACATAGTAATTGATTCAGTGGGTTTACTCTAGATGAGACAAACACATGGATTCAGATTTAAGAAATAAAATTTGAAAGGAGACCAATATTTTCCAAAACAAAAGTCTAGAAGATTTTTTTTTCATGAGTTGATGATCAGTTAATCTGGAAATGTGAATATTGAAGTCCTACAACCATCCTCAATCCATCAACACTGAATTTCCACTCAATAGAGAATTAAAATACACATGGTCAAACAATAAACACATTTTATTACAAAGTTCCTCATTTCCATACAACACAATATTCCACTTTAGTACATTTTGTCCACTGGATACCACAGACTCATACAAAGAAGTGGCAGTGCAACTATAAAGCAGCCATTTGTTGTCTTTGTGACAGAACTACACAGAGAGAGAAAAAACTACTTAACTGTTTCTCCAAGAAACACAATATTTTTATGCCCCAATTGTGCTCCAATCCATTCTCACTCATCTAAAACGGTCTGTGCTGAAAGCTTTGGTCACTTTTCCTCAGGCTTTGACGAACATCTTGAGAAATGTGAAGCAACAATTTTCTTCTACAGTTTCGCACCACCCAAATCTACATGATTTCCTCTATAAGAAAGCTGTGTATGTTCCATTTTTTGGCCTGTGAGTTTTTGCCACTTGAGGTTTCTCCTTGTCCTAGGGTAGAGGATATGTCGCCTATGTTTAGAATAAAGCTATATATAGTCACACATCCACAGCTGCATGGGTTGAGCACTAAGAACAAACGAAATGCAGAGTAGTTTTGACAGAAAATGTCTTGAGGGAGAGTAACAAAGGATGATCTCCTACATCAAAATAAGCACACTTATTTTTAAACCAAAACCAAAATATTAGTCTTCCTATTAAGAAAACCTTCACCTAATCTGCACAGAAATCTAATTCTTTCTGAGAGCCAGGCAAAAATATTTAAAATGATATTTGCTAACAAGCAGCGTCTTCTCTATGTAACAATGGCACAGGTTATACATGAAACACCAACAAAAGGCCTTCCCCCTTCCTCTATGGTGGCAGCACTCCAAACCATTAGTGGTCCAACCAGTAAGGCGGGCATATCAGATGAACTGGCCTGAGCTGGTGAGAAATAAGGTTCCATATGCACAGTTCCTTCTGTGGAGGTCTTGGGCATACAGCCACAGCTTTATGTTACAGTACATCTTTCACTCAGACCTTGAAGGGACACAGGGACACAGTCAACATCTGACAGGGATTTCATCATCTGACAAGGATTTCACTCTGTCCTACCAATAAGCAGTGGTAAAAAGGGTGGCACTGCAGTAGTGAGTTGCAAGTGGGGTAGCAACTTTAGGAAAGGCTTGTGACGATTCTTTTAAATGCCAGGTGAGATTTATAATACAGCTTCCAGCTGCTTAACAATGCATTTTTCCAGCTGGAATTGATAAGGAAGCAGTAATGACAACAAGTGCACAGACCAAGAGCGCCCCCCCCGCAAAAGCTTATTTTGTTATTAATGGAAACAATTAAAACTAATGGGAGAAGTCATTTGAGGGCCAGACACACATCACAAACTACCACCTTCAAAGTGATTTGCTCAATGATTGTCATATGCTTGACATTCATCATGCTACAAAGAAGTACATCTTCAGGCCATGGCTTTGCAAATCATCATGCAGGAGGGTAACATGAGAAATCTGACAGTAGAGCAGTCCAGGATAAAGACACAAAGTTTGCAAGTCTGACCTTTCCACTGCACACCAATGAGTGCAATGAGGAGAGATAGATAATTCACAACAAAATGAAAAAGACTGCATTCAAAATCTCTCTGGCATCAATTTTCATACTGATACACAATTAGGATGAGATGGAGATGCTCCAATACCAAGAAAGAGAGAAGTTATTTTACCAGCAATACATAATTTTCTTTTGCAAGTTGCCTGTATAAAAAAGCATCTAGTGTCACGCTTGTTCCATAGTAATTCAGCTAAGCGAACAAGCTGAAATATCACAGTTTCAAAAAACTGAGACCAGCCAGTCTGACAGCTGCTGTTTCTGCCCAATAATCTAATCTCCTAAGCAGTCTCTAAGACATCATCATATTTCTTTTGTCAAGAGTCCACAAGGGCTAGTTTAGGTTTGCATAGTTCATCCAGAAGAACTCACAAAGGAAACAATTATATATACAAGCTTTAAGATGTTTTTCAGAAGATTGTTTCAAATGCTGGAGCACAAGCATTTTCGGAAAACAGACCTGAGAAGAAGCACAGCCACTTGAAAAAAGCAAGCAGTTACTTCTCCAATATCCTTTTAAGTTACAAGATGCTGGAGATCAAAAGCCCTCAGCGATAAAGACACTAGGAGGCATATTTTAAACAACTAATGACAATTTCTTACATTTTTTTTCCTAAACCTTTTCTGCTTCAGAAAGGTCTTTAAAAGCTGCCACACAGCTCAAAATTGTCATACAAAAATGTTTGGGAATTTATACATACTTGTACAAGAGTTCAAAATGTCTTAATATAGTTAGGAAGTCCTGTAATAGTTCAGAGTGATTACTGGCTTCATCCACAATTCACATGCAGTCCACAACATTGCTGGACCCATGGCCCATGTCACGGATCTGGCTTCCAAGACAAGCACAGACTGCTACACCAGCCCCAGCTCTGCAGTGAGACACAGAGCCCACAAGCTCCCACCTAAAAAGAAAAACAAGGGAGAATGTGAAACATTGGCAGTCTACTTTGCACCAAACATATCTGGTTTCGTAAGTGAAAAAGCTTAGTGTGTCGGAAAGATGCATCTGAAGCCTTTTATACCAGTTTAATTTTGGAAATTGCTTTTATTGAATTTTGTGGGGAGTTCTACAGCACCACCCATAAAGAACAGTTTTGCAAAGTGCAATTTTGCTCAATACAGGCTTGAATGATAGGCATTCACATTTAAATGATACAAATATACAGAAGTGGACATTTAGTTTATAAGTACAATGACAGGCATAGTCATTTCTGCATTTTAAAACAGGATTTCAAAATTGCTTACAATTTGTCTGAAGAGAAAGTGAGAGGAACAAGGTTACTTTAGGAAAAGGCAAACTCCATGTATAAATAAATGTTTCATATTTGAGCACTGAATAGATAAAATGATAACTGTCACATCCTGAACTCCAGTTAAGAACAACTGGCATCCAGAATCCCCTAATCACAAGATGAATAAGCTAGGAGGCACCCATATTAGTCTTTGCATCTAAAAGTATCACGTTGTGCTGGCATATTTTTGACTCACATCTCCACCTGTTCTCCCCAAACTGAAATTCCTGCTCAGTTCCTAGACTCGTATATGGCTTGTGTGAAAGAACAGGGTGCTCTGGTTAACACATATAGTGCAAACACATGTATATACACCAGAAGGATTTATTTCACTAATGTTCCAATTCCTATAGCAGCTTTCTAGAGCTACAATTCAAAGTGATGGCCATAACAAAGTTTATTTCCAATCTGCATCAAAATTCACATGTATTCAGTTATACATCTATTCCTGGTTTTGATACTGTCTTTTAACTAATTTAAATAAAATCACTGAACTGGAATCACAGACTAGAACAAGCTTACAAAGGCTATCTAGTTTAACACTCGTCAGTGTAGAAATTGACAGCTAAGGGCAACTCAGATGGGTGGTTACCTAACCTCTGTTTAAAAATTGTCAGTGAAGGAAAGTCCACAACCATCTGAGGCAGTTTATTGCACTATGAAATACACATTAATATTAGCAAGTTCTCCTTAATGTTTAGTGGGCATCTCATTTCCTGTAATTTAAATCCAGTCAGTTAGGCCCAGTTTGTGAGTGAATGTTTAAAATGAACATATTTATGTATTACCCCTAAGTTAGGTATTTTGTATACAACTTTTCAGCAAGCAACTGCACTGCAAAAAAATCTAGAACTGTGCATTCTAAAGAATGTACAGCGTTCCAATCCATATAATAGTCCAGGAAAAGAGAAAGAGATCTGCTTAGGTAGAGCAAAGGAAATTGTCATCCATTCCTAACAATAACATTGATGAAAGGAGCCTGACTAACACAAGAACCAACTCCTTCTCCTATACTGACTGAATACAAATCTCGAAATTCCTCTTCCTGCAGGCTAGACCATCCCATTTTTATTGTTGTTGTGGGCCTTCAAGTCATTTCCAACTTATGGCAACCCTAAGGCAAAGCTATCAGGGGGCTTTCTTGAGCTGAGAGTGTGTGACATTTCAGGTAACCTAAATGTGACTTTTTATTTCCCTTTCCTATATTTTTGGCCCATTTGGGGCCCTCTGGAGTTTGGAGAATGGGAAGTCTGCCAAGGTTTGAAGTGTTTTACTGCAGCTTGACTATTTCAAAGCAATTTTTCACACATGCACCCAAATAGTTTTAAATATGGGGGGAAGGGGCTTTGGAAGGGTTAATGGGGCTTGGAGGAGCTGTACTTGCCAACTTGTCTAAAAGTAACAAGTATTACTCACTACAGCTAAAACATTTTCAAAACTTTACAAGTCCTCATTACCATAAAAAGGGAGTTAGTTACAGGTAACACTGCCATTTGTTAATGTGCTAATTCTGAGCCCTGAGTGATTGTCAGTTATTTCAGTTCCATCCCTCTGTGTTTTGAACAGTGGAAGCAATTTAACAGCATACTGAGCAGAATACCCCCTGCTATCTCCCCCTTGCTTTTTTCCCCTAAAAAGCAAAACACAGTTTCTAAAAAGCAACTCTTTGTTTCTAAAAATCAAATCTAGAAGTTCTGAAAATGAGCCTGGGATATCCTGGAATCAGGCAGATTCCTAAGTGACTAGACCATGGGTGCGTAACTATGGGAAGCTAAGGGACTCTATTAGCCCCCTGTGAGAACTTAGGGGGGCTGTGCCCCAGCCAGCTTCCCACTGCAGCCCAAAAAGAAGCCCTCAGATGCCTCCTAACACCTCTAACAGCTCTGAGGGGCATTTTTATCATGCTCTAGCTTCCCCTGGGCCATTTTAAGTCCACAAAAAGCTTTTTTTCTCTGAAATAGGAAGTGACTGGAATTTTTTTTTAAATGCCCTTTCCAGACCTAAAATGGCCCAGGAGGGCTTCAAAATGTGAAAATTCCCCCAAGCTCTCTAGACAGCATTTGGGAGCATTTCAAGGTAATTTTATTTTTGAAAAAAAAAAAAAGACTTTTGAGACACCAGCACTTTGTCCACCCCAAGTTAAATGCAACAATTCCACAGTGACTTTATCTTTAGCAAACACAGTTAACATTAGCCAATTATATAACACCTGGAACATCTTTGAGTTATTGTCAGTACTCTTATGTATTGATCCAACATAGAAACAGTATGACAAGGGCAAAATCTCTAGCTACCTGTTTGCTACAGGATCAAAGGTTTCCACTGTATTCAGGTAAGCATTTCCATTATGTCCTCCTACTGCAAAAATTTTGCCCATTAAAGTTGCTATGCCAACTCCACCTCGAGGAGTTGTGAGCTCTGCTACATATTCCCACTTGTTACTGCGAGGGTCAAACCGTTCAACAGAGCTAAGCGGAGAATTATCATCAAAGCCCCCTGCATAAAGATATATATATATACAAAAGAAATAGTTACTTTATGGTATTTTAGGTAAAAGATACTATACACATTATTCACATTCCCTGAATTTACAAACATGCATAAAAGCAAACTATAAAAACATATATAATCATAAACAGAAAAGAATATGACAAATTAGATGTGGAATAAAGGGGGATCAATACATCAATATTTAAATTTTGCACAATTTACATTTTTCGCCTAATATCAATACAATGAATCTAGTCACTCTGTAGATAACCAGTCTGGCTTCCCCATCAGCCTTATCAGAAATGATAGGATATATTTAGTATTTATCTCAATATAAAACTCAAAATCGATTAACAAGTTACTTGGATCTTCCGCTACTGTCACAGTACACAAGCAGGCTCTTGCACTTCACTATCTTTCCACGAGATGTTCAAAATATATCAGGACCTGAGTTGGCTCTGTCATTAAGCAAGCACACACAGAATTTGACTTACACAGGATATGTATTATTTGAAGAAGAAACAACTTTTATCATTGCAGCTTCTTTCCTTTAGATCTTCATAACCAAGTGTAGTCAGACAGCCATTTTTAAAATGCAGCTTTAGAACCAAATTATTCAATTTTTGCACCAAAACCCATGGCTTCTAATATTGACACTGACATTCCGAAAAATTACTTTCATTCTCCAAAGCAATGTTAACTCAAGTGTCTGTTCTTTAATTAAAGGGAGGACCAATTCTCTTCTAACTATGGACAGTAATTATGGATTGCTAATAGTCTGCATACAAACTTATTATGGACTTTTCCCAGCAAGTATGTCTTGCCCATAGCCAACAAAGAAACCCCATATATTTCTGAGGGCTTTATCACGTGAAGCAGATAAATCGCAGTTACAACAGGATAATGGCATTTTTGGCTGAGACTCGTCACATTACCATGTTCCTCTTCTCTTTTCCTCCCAGTGAGACCATTTGAAAATCTTGTTTCTTTTACAAACAGAAACACTTTTCAAAAGACCTCTTTTGTTTCTTTTACAAACAGAAACACTTTTCAAAAGATCTCCCACCAGGAAACTGACATCATATGATAAGTTCCAGCCAGAAATTATTATCCTGCTGTAAGTGCAGTTTGCCTGCCTGAGGCACTATTCTATACTACAAACTTTTGATGGCTGGAGTTATTAAATTCTTCACTTTGGTTCTCTAAACCATTCACAGCCTTTTTGTTAAGTATTACCAGAACCTTAATGTCTTTCTTGGAGCAAGAGCAAATACTTGTATAATTGTACATACTTGTATCTAGCAGTTTTATCACAAACTGTTCTGAAATAGAGACTAGGATGAATATCAATAACTTAATTGTTCAAATGACACAAAAGACAAGAGATCTGCTATGTAAACTAAAGCCCCAGAAGATGTATAAAGTTAAGCCTGATCCACTGTTCACAGGATCTGGCAGAAGATGTTATCAAGGTTAATAAGAAGAGGAGATTATGTAAATAGCGGTGCCCTCTTCACTTTTTATAACAGCTTTACCATACATATGCTTGTACAAGAAGAAAAATGAATGTCTATGCTTTATCCCAACACTAAGCAACCAAAACTTAGTTTTTAGCAGAGCTTCAGGAAAGCACAGTCGTCCCTGTGGATTACTTACCTACTACATATAAACAGCCATGGAGCTCACTAACTCCATTGCCAGCTCTTCGCTGGCCCATTTCTTTTACTTCTATCCATTTATCCAGATGAGGATCATACTTTTCCACACTAGAAAGGGAAGCTACACCATCATTCCCACCAACAGCATATACATAGTTCTGAAAGGAGCAAGGGGTAAAAGGAATATTATGTCCAAAAGAAAGGCCTCAGAAAGTGAATTAGAAACCATTACTGGAACGAAAACAATTCCTCCAGTCCCTTTTGATCCCACAACATAAGAAGTGATAGTTGTATAACCACCTTACTAAGTAGCAGATATCTGTCCCCAGTTAAGACTTTGACAAAGCTTAATTACCACCACCAAATTCAGGAGGCTACCAAAAGTCAACAGGAGACTTGAGGGCACATGCACACACACACCTCAAGAAATTAAAACAAGAAGATCTTCAGTCAGATTCATTGGTTACCTTCTCAATTTTGAAATCAGTTGCCAACGGACTGCTTGTCTCACATTATCTAAATTTTAACTTTACTAATATGAACATACATTATTATCTAATGAAATTTACAAACAGGTGAAAATCCAGCTGAGCAAAAAAATTTGCACTAGTTCCATTTTACATTGTATCTTTCGTTAAATTATTATCCTGTATTCAGGGTATCACCTGAAGGAAATACAGTGAAAACTAATTCAGAAATGTTGGTTTTCACACATTCTTACCATACTTTAATACTCTTGAGGGCAAGATGCAGCATCTCACACCTTTTACAGTGCTGGATTTGTAACCTCAACCAAAACACACAACAGCTTACCATCAGAGCCACAGAGCCAACTCCTCCTCGAGGTGTATTCATAGGTGCTACTCCACTCCAGTGATCAGATTCAATGTCATATCTCTCCACCTCACTGAAGCAAGTATTATCATCTAGTCCTCCTATGGCATAAATGGGGCCTCCAAGAGAAGCAAGAGCAATTCCTCTCCTGTTAGAAATCATGCTGTGTTAATGGACTACATCATCTTAAAAGAAACTAGTAGTTAAGCTTCCCAGAATAACCCAAATGGTAAACCACAGTTTGAACTTCCCCCTAAAACAGCTGCCTAGTTATTCAGGAAAAAAACAACAACACCCTGGAACTAGTGAAGCAGCAACCATTCAATTTTGGCTCTTCAGATGTTATTCATTGTTAAAGATACAACTGTAAATGACACAAATGCAGGCAAGACTCTTTACAAATGATACAATTAAGAAACACATTTAGAATCCTAGAAGAACTGCAGGTCTGGAACTCTGCCAATTGTATTTAGTTTTTAAACTATGCAGCTACAATAACTACCAAATTACTAAATAATATCTGGTATTTGATATTTGATGTTCAATATCCAGTATTCAGCATCCATACTCATGAGCTCTATGACGTATGTTTGGTATTGGTATACAGTAAATTAGCAAGAACAAATCTCTGGATGTACATTCAGCTTTACATTCCATTCTAATACAACCAATCTACACTGTTGGTATTACTTCAACTTCCGCTGTCATATAGCAGGCAGGTCTACCAGGTGGGAAAAAGAACACATTCTTAAAAATTGATTTTTGTATTGGCTCTAGTGTGTGTTTTTCCTAGCAAGTCCCATATCTCAGCCCCATGTGTAATCTGTGGAATAACTTTTACAACAAAAACTGTTATGCCTGGAAAAACTAAGTTGTACCCTTTTGAAAATTTTAATACCGTCCTTAGATTTTTGAGCTATCAGTTTTATAGCTGACATGCTTTAACTACCCCACTTGAAGCAATCAGATGACAGCTCTTGCTTTTTTCCCCATAACTGATCTTTTTTATTTACTTCTTTCTACTTTCAGGATTATGTCCTATTTTCAATTTCCACTTCTTTTTTACTATCACCCACCTTATTTTGGACTGCAAGACAAATGTCAATGGACAAGTCTAATTACTTGTTCAATGTTCAACGTTTTTATTTTTAACAGGTAAGGTTCAATCCAGATTTAGTTACCTTTTGGTATTCATTGATGCTTTCATCATCCATCTATTTGTCAAAGGATCAAACATTTCCATGCTTCCTAGGTGCTCATTTCCATCATGCCCACCTACTGCATAAACTTTACCTGAAAAACAGAGAATGCTATCATCATCACACAAACTAGTACATATGTCAATGGCTAGAGCACCTACCTATTGCTGAAAGTTATAAATCTTTCTACTGTAGTGGTACTATTTAAAGGGTTAAGTAGCCTGCATAGTGTAAGTACAAACAGCAGTACATTATAGCCCATGTGCCAGGATGCGAATCAGACACATGGTGTTAGACTGTCATTCCCAGCATTCCTTGCCGTTGTCTCCAGCAGCTAGGACTGCTAGGAGTTGCAGTTTGGCAACATCTGCAGGATCACACAATTCTCTCTCACCCACATTTTAGGCTGTAAGACATTACTAGGGGCCTTTCCACACTAAACTGTTATAGTGTTATTATTCCACTTTCAACATCCTATGGCCTCAGTAAACTACTCGTACAAACCCCAGAATTCCACAGGATGTTGAAAGTGGAATAATAGCACTATAATAGTGTAGGGCAAAAAGGCCTTTGGTGTACCTATGACATCTTCTGTCCTGCTGCTCTGTTTCATTCAATTAAACAAAATTCAGCCTCCAAATTATTTTGTGATCTAACCAAGATTGTTACAGTTACAGAAATGATTTCTATGTCTCTACTATTTATAATCTACTTTTGAACTTTATGCACAGGTCCATATATGCAGTATAAAAGGGAAACTGGTTAGGACACAATGGAAGACTTTCTCAGTTGCAGTTCCAGGCCTGCAACTTTCTTTATGCAGAAATGAATTTGGCTCCCTCTCTGATGTTGTTTTCCAGAATTTGCTGACTTCTCTAATTTTCAGGTACCTACCTCCTAAACAGTTCACGTTTTAGTTATCTTGGGTTCTTAGTTTCCCTAAAAAAACCCCAACTGTCTACATATTATTTCATATATTTTTCACTGATTAGCCTTAATAAATTAACCTTAATAAATTTAATTATACAGTGAGGTGCTTTGAGTGTTTTCTTTTAATGGAAAGCCAGATATGAAATATTGCAAAGTAGGTCACTAGCAAAGATGTTGCTTTTCTATTAGAAAATTAAGTATAGGAAAAGTTGACAGGTCTAAATGTCTGCAAGCAATTAGAGTTCTGGAGGTTTTTAAAGTAAGTATTAAACCAGTGAAGTGTGTGTGAAGATACAAGGATAGGAAGCTGGTAGGAAGAAAGCAAGAAGGGTAAGTGAAGTGAGTGTTGCACAGATTGAGGCCATGGAGACCCAAATATTAAGGGCCTTTCTACACTACACTGTTAATAGTACTATTATTCCACTTTCAATATCCTATGGAATCCTGGGGTTTGCACTTTAACCAGAGAGCTCCTTGGCCTCAGTAAACTACAAACTCCAGAATTCCACAAGATGCTGAAAATGGAATAATAGCACTATAACAGTGTAGTGAGGAAAGGCCCTAAAATACACTAGTTCCAAGTAGTTTCACAATGTCAGCCATGATGCGTACACCACCTGTCAGGGACCTGCAATGCTTCACAGTTCTGGGATCTGAAAGCAAGCTCACAAAAAAGTCAACTTTGATATTAATAAGACAAATATCAAATAAATATGTCATCTTAAACATATTTATGGGGGACAGAGTAAATCCTTCATAATACAAACTCAGTATGAATTACCATGGATAGAATGGAGGTGCTAGTTACTTTTTTAGCACTGGAGATGACTGATCACTGACAACCAAATACCAAAACACACATTTGACAGGAAACCAAAATTTTACATATTTTTATGCTAAGGAAGTATTGTTTTGAGCCGCTTTATACATAAAGGTTAGAATTCTGATAGATAGAACAGCTGAAGCATAAACCATGAAGTATTTATCTTAGAACAAAGTTGCCTTTTTAACCAACCTCCCACAGAGATTACACCCACGTGTCTCCGCCTACTGTTCATTTCAGGGCCAAAAAACCAGCTGTTCTTATTTATCGAGTAGCATTCAATGCTGCGAAATGGGTCCCCAGATCCACCACGGCCACCAACACAGAAGAGGACACCTAATAGGAAAGATGCAATGGAAAACTCACATTCATTTCTAAGATCACAATGATTCAAGATAGTGACATAAAATTCTTGTAAATTTTGAAGCTGGGGCAGAAAAAACATTACTTCTTTGTTTTTTGTTTTTTTAAGGAAAAACAGACATTTTGGGGGGGGAAGTAAAATTAGTACCTTTTAGAGACTGAAAGTCACTTTGTTACTTTAGGAATATAAAATGTATTATGTCTAATTTAGTCTAGAATAAAAATATCACATTTGGAATATTAAAAATAAAGTTTATTCAGAGTATAACTACAAAGAGAATTTACTTTACATTTTTATTTATTGTTACAACTTAGTTCACAATTCCTGAATTGTAAGAGGCGTATGAACTATAAGCAACCTCTTTGGATTTGCCAGTTTATGAGAGGAAAGCTAAAAAAAGTAGTAAAAGCACAAGAAACCATCAATGTTAGTAAAACAAACAAAATTACTTTATCTCCTCTAATCTGTACAAAGCAACACATGAAAACCCTGGCCAATCCATCAACAACAGAAAATGGTCTGTTTGGTTGACTTATTTCTCCTTATCGTCATTCACCACTGCCAATCCGTCATTCAACAGTATAAGGTTAACAATCCCACCCAAATGCAGCTTTGATGGGATTAAGCTGATGTTTTTACTGCACATATTCAGAAACAAAGAAAAATGAGAGAATGGTAGGTTCACTCTTGAATGGCCTAGAAGAGGAACCCACTACAGTTGGGTTACTCCTTGGATGTCCACATACGTAGCAGGGGTCTCCGTGTCCAAACTTCCTTTTCAGTTAATGTTATTGACTCCTGCTGCCTTCATCTTCAGTTTCTTTCCAAAACCTGCTGAAGACTTCTCAGCTAACTAACAACTGTACCATTTCATTTAAATCTTCCCCTTCCCAACAAATAAGAGTGGGGCTGGATTGCTCTGCTGGGCCGCCCACAAATTAACCTTCACAGTAAGTACCAACCTCTCAATCTCTGGATAGTATGGAGGATCAATCCACTACCATTGGAATGTACCCAAGCTTTCCCCATCCAGAGTGGGTCTGCTTGTTTTAGTGTATTACTGACTGCAGCACAGTCCATCTAAATACGGATTGTACAAATTTATATTTATCTATTTTACAGTATCTAATAAATGTGGGCAGTGCCTTCCATCATGCTGCATTAAAGCATCTTCCAATCATGCTGATACTACATAACTTGCTACTTAACTTGCACTTGTTGCCTTTGACCAAGTTGAGTGGGCCCAAACATTTTGTGATCTTGGAACCCTTGCCAAGTGATAACAGAGGAAAATACAAGCTTTTAGCCAACTTGATAGCAAAAGATTAGGGATTTTGTTTCCTAATGTCTTTGGATTAAAGGAAACAAATAATACTTCTGCTTTCCTAATTGATTTTGTTCTGTTAATATAATTCTCATCAATCCTCATAACTCCTAGCATATATCACTTACTTTCAAGTGCCTGTGTTGGGTTTGGACAAAAATTTGGCAAATGTATAGTTTGAAATACTCTTCTATTCAAGCAACATTTTGGTAGAAAAGATGGATCCAGTGTCAAAGACAACTTGCCCTCATCCTATTTACACAAAGTCTGAGCCCTTAAATGTATTAATACTTTTGTTGGTTCCAAATGGTTCTTTTCCAAACGTATTAAGAAACCTCTCTAATTTCTTTTACTTTTCTGCACTATTTCTGTTAATAAACTGTTATATTTAAAGCTAACTTGTGATGAAGGCTATAAGTGTGTGTAGCTAGCTTGGCAGAAATTTTAAAAACTGAAGCTGAAAGCAGCGAGAGTCAACAACATTAACTGAAAAAGAACTTCAGACTTTGGAAACTCCTGCTATGTATACTGGCATGCAAGGAATGACAGAAAATAGTTCACCTATTCCTGCCCAAGCCTTAAACTCTCACATGTTCATGCCCACCATCCCAATGCATACTCTATTTTTCCCTTTCTTGTTGCTTGGTTTGATCAAAGCAGAGTTTGCTGTTGCATTCAATATAGTCGTAGTATAGTTTCATCAGACCAAGCAACATGGGGAGGGGGCACAAGAGTTGAGAGCTGGCCAGAGATGGTTAATTCATATTAAGCTATGAGGCATCAACCAGCCCCACTACTGTTGATGCAGATTTCTAGAAAACTATACCAGTAAGCTAAAAAGTATGTCTTAAGGCATTTACGTAAACGATTTTAAGGCCCACTGCATATATGTAGTAAGAAATCATCAACTATAATATTTAAATTGATTTACTCATTATGACAGAAAACAGCTACAGTTATTTTAATTGGGTAAAATTAGATATTACACCTAAGGCTAATTGTAAAAAAAAAGAGTGACACCACTAAAATATAATTTCTATTATGTAGCTAGCTGCATGGCCATTTTTGATTATGCTTTCTGTTGTAACCTACATTTGTGTGATGAAGAACAGTTTAAAATATTTTAGCTAGCAAACAAACAAACAAATAAATTGCATGAGACTATGGGCCACACATTTTGTAAGCACTGATGTACCAGACACCAGTGAGTTACCCGCTGTGTGCTTCCTTGGTGTGGTCCTGATAGAATATTCAAAATCTGGTACTGTATGACTGCTCAGGTGAAGGTGGTAGTTTCTTGCTTCATCCAACAAGTCTCTGCATTTTAGATTCTGTTTGACAATCTCTTCTTTTGCGACCACTCCCATGAGAAAACAAATGGGCAACAGAGGCAGGCGTACCTAGAGCAAAAGATATTGTATTTGAATGAACTGTAACTATCAAGTCCTACACTAATGTGTTATGGAATGTGCAAAGAACATTCAAAGGCACTGAAGGGAACTACAACAGTCCTCTACCTGTCTCATGCCATAGGGACCACCCACACCTTCACCTCTTATGAAATGAAGGCACAGGGCTTCACTAACAATAGTTTTTGCAACTTGATCAACTGGGAGAAAGTATGGACTTAACCTATTTAAAAGGCCACAGAAGTTAACAAGGAAAGATTAGCCAAGTGTAACAGGTGCAGTTTTTTAAAAAAATAATTACCATACTAGCCAGGGAAAATCTTGCCTATTCTGCTTTGTTCAATTGCCAGATGGTTGGTACAGGCTTTAACTGAATACATTTCATAAGTTACAAATGCAAGGTCAGGGCAAGTCAGAATAGGTAAGATGCAGAATCATAAGAATGGCAAATGGAGGAAATGGGTTACATCTGGTATTCAACAATTTCTGGTTCAAGGCCAGTGGTGCTTGAAGGCCCTCTTTGGCATACACAGGGGGTACTGCAAAGGTCAGTTATATTAATTAACCAGTTTGAGGCTCAGGAGTCATCACCCACCCAAGACAAACAGCTGGAATTATATTCATGTTACAAACTTTGGTAACAGGTAGGACTGAAATGTGTTTAAGTACTACTAGTTAAATTAATAAAATCATGATCTAAAACTGGTACCAGCTTCAATTTCTTTCACCTTTACTAGTGGACGGGGAATCCATCTATGTACACATGACATAATTATATTTCCAGAGGCTCCCTGTTAGGAGAGAGAGGTTCCCTGAGAATCTTATCTCTTGTATTGCAAAGACTTATTTATACAACCACGAAGTGTTAGGTTGCAGACATACTCAACAAGCATCCTAAGAAAGGGACATTCCTCTGAGTGTTACAGCTTCTGTTCATTTATGTGAAACTAATGCCTCATTGATATATGCACAGTCGTAACTGATGACTGCTCTGAAACAACAATCTGAATGGATTATCAGATACATCACCCCAAGAAGAAGTTCACTACTGCAACTATTACAATGCTGTTCAAGAGAGACAATTCCTGCATTCAGCTGCAAGTTGTCAAGCACTGAGTGATGACACAAAGTTGAAGTGTGCAAGCTAGCCCTCCCTCTATTTGAGTGGAACATAAGAGAATCTATCTGAGATACTACTGGACTTCCTGGATTCAAAATGCCATCAGAGTCAGTGCTTCTAACTTCAACTGGGCAGAGAATACAAAACAGAAATGTTGACTGAAATATTACTTATTCATCCTTTATCCCATTCCCATCTGGTTCTTACCTGTGCAACTATTTCATCTAACCATGTAGCATGATGTTGTGGATTAGCAAGAAGCCATTTAATAGCAGCACAATAAACCTGCTTTTCACTCTCAATGCTCAGATCATTTGAAGACAACAGTTTATGCAGGTGTTGAGGTGAAACACTAACAAAGTCTTCACAATCCACCACTTCAGCAAAATGTTCACAAGCATAGCGATCAGCCATGTCCATCAAGTCAACACGGTTGTGACTCTCTGCGAAAGCCCTCACTGCCAGGCAATTTGAAGGATGGAAGTGCAGTTTCATGTACTCACAGCAAGCTTTGGCCACTACTTCCACCTGGAGAATGCAGGCAGCATATAAGAGAGGCTGGACATTGTCTACTGTCAAAGTCAGTCGAGATGAGTATACAAACTTGACCAAATCCTCTATGGCATCACCATCAAAGTCTTTGATCTCAATCAATGACTGCTTGGCTTCTGCCATTTCAGAAAGAAACATGGCTCGGAAGTAAGGAATAACACAAGCCAGCACTAGCTTGTGACAGGAAATCAATTTTGACCCCACCTGTTGGGAAAACATACATTTGTGTTAGTAGAGGCAGAGTTGTTTTTGCTCAGTCCAAAGGTTACTAACTCCCGTTTCATGGATTTATGGGGGATCATGAACCAGGAACAAAGAAATATTTTCTTCTATTTTCTTTCCCGTTACTTTGAAAATTGTGTTTTAAGTACACTGTTTCTTGGAAGGGAGTTCACAACTTTCATTAGATTCTCAAAGTGGCCAATGGCCCCCTCCAAACAAAGGTAACAACTGGCTTAAACCAAAACATAGCTGCCACCGAGATATTTAGCTTTCCCATTAGTAAAAAAAAACAAAAGAACAAAAACAAAATAGCTGTGCTGACCATTAAAACAAAATATAAAATCCTCTGTTCACTGAACTCTGTCAAAATAAGAGATTTTTGCTTCACTGGACAAAGAAGTGGATCGCAAAAGAAGACACTTTATGGCCTTCTCTTACAGACTTTGCGCCTGGGATATGGTACCACCTTTGAGACCAAGAGAAAGATGTTTGTTGCATAACCTTTCATAGACAGAATCTATTTCATCAGATGCAAGGCTTTGCTGTGTTCCTCATTGATCTCTCTTGAGGAGGAAAGGTGAGGACTCTGCTTTCTGCTTGCATGAAAAAACTGTTAAGTGTAACATCTAAAACTCCAAGATGCAAATCAGCTATCTTTTGTGAATCTAACAACATCACTTTTTATCACAGCTGTTTTGCGATAAAATGGGATGTATCCCCTCCAACACCACTACCTGAAAAATGTGAAAATTAAAATCAGAAGTAGAAACCCAAACACTTTTGTGTTTTATTTTATAACCCAGCAATTTTCATCCAGTTAGTGAAAAACTGGCTTGAAGACTGCTGGAAGCTGCTAACCCCTTAACAGACAGATACTTAAAGAATGTCAAATTTCTGCAGTACTAAACATCTGCATAATGAGTCCAGTTTAATAACACTGAATAATCCAGCATTCTTATTATTTTACTTTAAAGATACAGACTTCCTCTTTTGTCATTTTTCTTAGGCTTTCTGGAAAGTATTCACAAAGTTCCCCTTGATTCTGTTTTCTAATAAATTCCTTCTCTACCTTCTTTTTCTGCTGGAGTGGTATTCAGCAGCAATGTGAGGGAGCTCAAAAAGTATGGCATGCCTGCCATTTTGGGTGCTTCAGGTGGAATGGAGAAGTGGCCATTTTTAATAAGGGTTTACCGTATAAGCCTCATCCTGTGGGGCCTGCAGAAAGCCTGCAAAGGCTTCTCTGCACACACCCAAATGCCAGCAGATTTGTTGTTACTTAAGCACTGTTCAGTTAGTTACCCACACTAAAAGCACAAGGTATATTTCTAACAACTTTCCTTTGTCAGCGGTGTGTACATGTAACTCAAAACAATGCTTCTTTAAACATGCACTGTGGTAGAATACAATCTCCTAAATCAATTACAAGAGCATCTAGCACGTTTACTGGTTTTCTGACTAAATGCACAAATACGGAAGAATTGACATGTTTGATTTTACAGATTTCCCACAAGCAGAAAATCTGTTTGGGAAGCAATTATGTAACATAGTTTGTTCTTCATGTTAGCACTTTCAAATAAGGCAAAAAAAAAAAAAAGTAGGAAAGTTTTTACAATCCCCTGAATTCAGCAGAAAGAAAAGTTTCCTAGAATCTGCAATTTAAAAGGTATTTCACACATACAATATTAACAACTGTATGTGTGTGTGTGTGTGTGTGTGTGTGTGTAAGAGAGAAAAAGAAAGAGAATGTATATGTATGCTTACCTTACTTTTGTTTCTAATAGAAATTAGAACCATGATAAAAGTTAAAAGCAACATTCAATAAGATCTGCTATAGAAACAGTAACTATATGATGCAGTAAAGCAATTAAAAACTTGAAGAGATTATTAAGGCAAATTTATTCCACCAAATTCACTTTATGATACCTGCCCGTACAAAGGTATTTTTTAAAACTAATATTACATGCAAATATGGCACAGGATAACTGTAACATGTTGTAAAAATGATTTCTAGCAAAATGTGTTACAAGCATTCTTTTAAAATTCAATTGCTACTGGAAACAAGCTCACAAACCTACTAGCCTGCCTCCAAATAGATAAATGAATTTAAAACTTTTTGAAGGAAAGGAAAAAACTCTCTAATTTCATGCACTCTTCCCTACTAAAAGTCAGAGGTGGAAGATAAATTTATAGACATTTTACCTTCTTGTAAATTAAAAAAAATTGCCACAGACCCTTAAAATGTATATAACACACAGTTACATTGAAACTTTTAAATGCTAGCTTCCATTAAAAGATTCTAAGTAACCTAAAGCCAAAAAAATTAAAATAAAGCGCCAAACTGAGCAGAAACATTTACAACAAAGTATATATTTTATAAGCGAATGCATCTCATTGCCTTCACTGCCACTTTTACCTGATTGAACCAGGACTAAAATGTAGAATGAACTCGTTTTCATTGGAAATTCTATTGCCCTTGACATGCAAAGCAATTGATGACCTCAAAGTGCCTTTTTACTAAGAGCATAGTATAATTCTGGGAAGGGAGATTTATAGTATATCACTTCAAGAGAGTGCACCAGCTGGGTTACATATAAATTTAATAAATAAAGAATTAAACAACCTTGAATGGCCCCCAGATAAACTCTTCACAAAAGCATTTGGCAAGCTATTTTCTTTAAAGGCAGTTGCAGATTCTATAGTGAATACAAAAATGATTAGAGCTGACGTCACCCCCTTTCCTATGACACAGAGAAGTAAACAGGTAAATATAAGTGTTTTTCACAGAAAACAGCCACATCTAGAGCACACTCTTCTCATTTCAAAGCAAATTATTGTGGTTAACTGGATCTGAATTCGGTAGACTCTTCTGGCACTAAACAGAAGCATTCCAAACTACACCAGGTAAGCAACAAGATTTTTAAAAAGGTAAACATGCTGACAAACCTGCCATAGGCCAGGAGATCTGTATCATTCCTCCTGGGAAGAATTTCTAGTTGTCATGGTGACCAGGCCACATATTAACGAGAAGGCTATAAATTTTATGTACTTGCTGTGAGCCTGGTTTTTCTAGCTGAATGTTCCAAAAGCTTCCCTTGAATTGTCATTCACAGAGACGTAATTTAAACCATTAATACCAAGTGCTGTTATAACTTCAACCAACTACTTGTTAGTGGAAACGGATTGTTTAAACTGTGTACATGAATTAAAGCTAATGCTTCCTCCCCGCTACTATTTAGAGCATATATTTGTTGCTGTGTGCCTTCAAATTTCTGGAGACTTTAAAGTGAACCCTATCAAGGCATTTCCATGGCAGAATTTGTTCAGAGGCTGTTTGGCTTAGCTTTCCTCTGAGGATGAGAGAATGTGACTTGTCCAAGTTCAGCCAGTAAATTTCCATGGCCGAGCAAGGATTCAAATTAAACCTTGGTCTGCCAGGATCCTAGTCCAACATTCAAACCATGACACTATGCTGGCTCTTAATGACTAGCAAATCTATTATACACTTAGTTTTTATGAGCTTATGCTACATTTGTCTCTCTTCAAGGTATAACAGGACTCTCTTTTTTTTTAAGTTGTGAACTACCCAACTCAGATGCAGCAAACTAATTTGTTTTGGAATGAGGGGATTGTGCTTATGTAGTGACGTACAAAAAGACAAAAGATGGATGACATCAGAACATGAATGCTCTTAATAAAGGGAGATTCTGTTTCAAAATTCTGGTTCTCCATATAGCTGTCATCTGAACCACTTCCAATACTTAAAACAAGAGTGTTGTTATACCTTGAGGAGAAACAAATGTAGACGCTAATGTATTTGTTAATCATTTAAGAGACAAAATGACTTTTGTTTCTTCTGCAAGAGACTAATGCAGTACTTCTTGACTTATGAAGTCGAGCAGACTGAAATATGCAAGTCCTCACCAAGGCTACCAGAAATTGTGTTGCCTCAAAGACATTACAGCAGCACTGTAAAAGCTGCTTTTCTGTAGATCCAACCCACAGTTTAATGTATAAAGTCTACCATCAGAAGTGCAGGACTAAACATGCAAGTCCTTAGGATAAAAACATCATTTCTAATCCCAACCAGCCTTCAAGTAGTTTCTGATTTAAGGGTGACTCTATCATGGGATTTTCTTGGCAAGATCTATTCAGAGGAGATCTGCCTTCAGCTGAGAGGGCTGAGACAACATGACTCACCCAAGGTCACCCCGTGGGTTTCCACAGCCAAGCAGGAATTCTAACCCTGGCCTCCAGAGTCCCAGTCCAGCACTCAAACCACTATACAACACACTGGGTTTTGAATAATTGTATGTATGGAGGTAATTCTTTAATATTAAACAGAACCGTAGCATGATCACAAACCACTATATTCTTAAGTAGCTCCACAGTTTCTCCCAGAAGCTGGGGGAAAAAATTCCAACATGGCACTTATGGTACTACAGATATTTCTGTAATGTCTAGAGCATCTAGAAAAAATTCTAAAAAGAAAAGGGGAAATCTGTGGTCAACGTAAGTTGACTGAAATATTCCCTAACCTGCTGAACTATCATAGAGGATTTACAGAGGTTAACTATTCCAAGTGTAAACTGTTAACAACTACTTTCCCAATACACTTCTCCTAGTAGAAGCCAACCATACTGGCTCTCTTTCAAAGACAAAAAGAAACAAGCTGTCTTGCTGCAACACCACAGAAATGAAAGATACAGTATCAATATATTCCTATTCCAAACACAGTCCCCACCTCTTTTGGAGGCAGCCATTGTGGTAATGTGGCAATTTAGCTGTACAGACCACACAGGCCACCTTCATCCTTTTACCTTCAAGACCTGTTAACAGTCCTTTTTTCTATTAGATATGAAGGCAGGTAGTCCTTATACAGGAGAAGGTAAAGAAGCATCTATGTCACTGGTGGGAATCTAGGGCCATTTTGTTGGCCGCCTCAGGAGTCAAACAATTAAAAAAAAACTGATTACCAGGTCACTTGCTGTTGTGAAAAAAGCCTCACTTAGCCCTAAAATAGCTTGGAGGGGTCCAAAACTACCCCAAAGTTCCCTAGAGGGGAATTTTTGGTGGCCCACAAAGATCTCCTGGGGCTCCTGATGCCCACTCCTATCCTAACTGCTCACCACTGAAATTGGCTAAACTCACCCTCAGTGACCAGAATAATCACAACATTTGAAAACTGAGCCTCCCTTTTTCTGCCTTAGTCATAACAGCTAGAATACTGGAGCCAGCCTTTCATAAGTTACAGCAGAGTTCAGAAAAGTTATGGCCACTGACTAGACAGTTTTGGGAGTTGTAACCCCCAAAAGTAACTTTCCAAGTCACAACATCAAAATAGTCATTTAAGATAGCTGTCAGTTATGTCAGTTGTGTGGGTTAACTTTGGCCCTGTGGCCCATACAAGTATGTATCTCTGAACTAGAAAAAGTGACTTTCTAATTTGAACTCATTTCCATCATCACATACAACAATCATAAGCTTCCCACACATACCAACTGTTTCACTCAATTTGCAGAACTCTTAACAACTTTATTTAAAAACTGAGGTAACATGGCATGATGCCAGTTCCCAAATGCTGTCAATACTGCTGATGGAAAGAAAACCCACATTCTAACTCACTAGACAAATTGGTGTAGAAATGCATAACTCATATACAAAGATATAAGGAACATCTATCATCACCTTTAGGGTAATATCACAAAGTTCCCCAGCTTCATAAAAGTGAAGGAGAGAGCTGTGAAAATCCTTCCAAGCTTCACTTGCTTCAAACACAAATGTTTCTTCTTCCCCATCGCTACTATTCAAAGGTGACCTTTCATGTTGCTGTTGCCTTTTTCCTTTAACCACACGATGTTTTGCTTGTTCTGGGACCATAGAGTCAGAAGCCATTAGCTGTTATCTCCTTTCAAATCTGTTGTCAGTCTCCACAGGAAGCCAGGGCAGACATCGTGCCAAGCAAATCAGGCTAAACATCCAGTTCTGAGTGGAACCATCACCTTCGGATTTACTGTAGGGAAAAGAAAAATGTTTCTTCAGTAGAATCCTTGATCATGTACGCTCTGAAGTACTTTGATACTTCTTATTTCACCTCTTTGAAGAGACCAGTGTGCAAGCCCACTAAATGGGAGATCATGAACAACCCAGTTTCTTAAAGTATAACAACATTACAGTGCTTTACAACAGGTTGGAAGAAAGAATGGTGGTGAATAATCAGAGTTCTCTGTCCCTTGGCAGGTAACACACATCTTGAATGTCTGTCTACTCTTGTTACACCTACTGCAGAAGGAAAGAAGAGTCAGTAAAAGTCAGTGTCCCTCTTTGTAGGAATACTGCCTCTCTGCCTGTCTAGGGCATCCTGGATTCTAAGCCAAGGTGTTCTAAACTATACTTTTATAGAACTCAAGGTTCCGGTTAGCATTTATACAGAGTCAAGAGTTAAGCTGCAGGGAATTCCTTTCCAAGGATAATATAGTTTTTGTATGTGCACACAGACACAACTCAGTCAGTTCAGAATACAAGTCAGCAACAAAAATGTGAACCCTCTTTCTTACCTCAAAAAAAAAGATACTATCATCTTCCTACATACACCTCAAAGCTTGTCGTCTTCAATGCTGTTTTACTAATAATTATTTAAGTTAGGCTGTTGCAATTATTTCCTTTTATGGTTAGAAATTAAGGATGGCTGATTTTTCATGCTTGAGATGGAATCTGAACAAAAGATCTTTGTAAACAAGATCAAAATTGCCCAGGCACTCAGACTTCCACATTATTAACAGGAGTTTTTAAACTATGTTCAAGAGAACCAGGGGAGAGGAGCAGGATCCACAATGAGAAAGAATGTAATGGCAGCAAAGTACCCCCAACACTGCTGTTGACCTTCCCATGCAAGGTATGGATGCTGGTATGTGTTACAGCAGAACACATGATTAATTCCTACACAGAAGATAGTCAGGTAACATGCAAACCATGCACCATAGAACACGATCAAGTCCTCTACAGTATGAGAGGTCTGCAACAGCAATTCCTTAGTGAGAACGATTCTATGCAGGTGGGAAGTTCGAACACAACCACTGTAAGTATATAATGAATAAAATACAAAGATGACCCGAGATAAACACTACCCTTCTAAGTAACATATCCTTGGTCCATATGAAGGAGATGCCATTACCGTTTTGGGTAAAGAAAACAAAGCCTCTTTGTTGTACAGAGTATGTTCTGCTCGCAACCTTTGGAAACAACCAGCTTAGAAATCTTTTTTTCCAAGCTGTTCATTCTACCATTTCTATCACCACTTGCCAAGTTCTGTCCAAACTCCAAACTCTTTTATAATGCTGTACACAAACATTCCAAGAGACAGAAAATAGGATGGACCAGTCATGTGGTTGTTGTGTGTACTTCAAATTTTGCCCAGAGAATCCCATACCAACACTATCCAAAGCTACGTAGAAATAATTTCACCTCACAAAAATCTTTAAGCCACCCCAAATAATATAAACCTCCAAGAAAGTTCTCTAAAAGTAGCATAATACCACATATCGAAGCAAGAGGTGTTAACAACTAAAATTTATTTTAAAGCAGGAGTACAAGGGGAAGGAGATGTCTATTAGGAAAAGCTTAATCGTTACCAGTACATGCTCATTATAAGTTTTGTGCTTTTAATCCAAACAGCATGAATCTGTCCCACTCTACTGTATTAAATCATTTGTACTAAGGAAACAGAGCAAGAACTGAAGATCAAAATACCAGCAGTATTGACTTGTGCTTATAAAGAATAATCTTATCTCCCTCACCATCTGTGAAGAGTCAACATTTACTCTTGACACTGCACTTTAAGATTCACTTGATATGAAGGCTCCCTTCTCTCTTCTCATCACATCTCAATTACTACTTCTTGGCTATAATTGAAACACCAAACAATTATAAAATGCAGGGGGCCCTCCACTTTTGTGAGGGCTCATGGAGCAGAACCCTTGTGAAAGTGGAAAAAAGGTGAATAACTCCCCATACTGCTCCCACTCCCTTCCAGAGATTTCCCCTCCTATGCCTTTTGCCCTGGTGAACAAGCCTTCCTTTTCCACACCTGGCAGAAGGCAAGGTAATGGAAGGGGGTGATCTCTGAAGGGGAGAAGGAAGGGCCCCATGCCTTCATCCTCCATCCACTTGCCTTTGGCCTGGGCATGCTTGCTTTCCTGCTCTGTGCCAGCAAAAGACAATGGAATGGGAGGAGGAGAATGAGAGAGAGACATGCAAATAATCAGATGTGCGAAGGTCAAACATGTCAAGGGAGGACTATAAACCATCATTCACAGTCTCATAGTTATGCAATTTTTACTTAAGCTTCTATTGTACTATTTAGCATTTTTGGACACTTAATAAATATCATCAACGGTAGAAGCAATCATAGAATCATAGAAATGTAGAGTTGGAAGAGACCCCAGGGGCCATCCAGTCCAACCCCCTGCCATGCAGGAACACCCTCAAAGCACTCCTGACAGATGGCCATCCAGCCTCTGCTTAAAAACCTCCAAAGAAGGAGACTCCACTACACTCCGTAGTAAGTTATGTTTGTGATGCTCTTCTTCCATGTTGCAAATATGGTAAGACACACAGGAAAATGAAAACTGAGCTCTAAATGATCCAAAGTAACACATGTTCTTGTACTTTGAAGAAATACTTGTGAGATGATTGGTATGAAGCATTAGACACAACTCTGAACTACCTTTAAAATCAGAACAATTTACTGCCTTTTGCTTTCAGACAATTTTCTGTGAATTACCATTAGGGAGCTAATTTTATATTCTTTTTAAAACCTGCCAGCCAGGCATTTAGTTCTCCTATCATGAACACAAACAGATTTTGTTCTCTACCTAGCAAACAAAACAAGTCACTCAAGACACCTAGCTGGTGAATTTCTCTTTATTCACTATCACACCGACTCCCAATTTTACAAAATTATCAGGTGTCATGACATCAGACCTGTTAACAACAAGCAGAGAGATCATTTCAAATGCAGATTGTTTTTAAATGCACTATTCCCCATCTTATGATCTGGGTATTCTCCTTTCAAAAAGCTGCTGAACACTTCTTCTACCAATTTGGAACTGGAAAGTTGCCCACTTTCATCTAATCTGATCTCTGCATATTATAATAATGATCTTTAACCTCTTGAAACTTCTCCAAGGCACTAGAGTAAAAAGTTCAAGCCATCTTTCAACAATGCTGCAGTGTTCAATTCACTTCCCAAACTGAATACAAGCCCCTCTTCTTTGTTTACTAAAAATGGCACTCTTTTCATTTCTAAGCAAGGAGACAATTACTGAATTCACAGGTTTTACGGTAGTTTCTGCTGCTATACCAACTGCCTAGTCTTGTAGTCTCTCAGCGTAACAATACTGAACAAAAACATTACAAATAAACCTAATGACATAGTGATTGGGCAAACTATTTCAGCATTTACACCGTGACCCAGTTCATGGCTATTTTGGGAAAATTCATACAAAATGGGGGAAAACCATACACCCAACTTTATCAAACTGTTTAAGTTGAAAGAAGCCTGAGTGATTGGACGGGACATAATACACGATCAATCTTTTAAAGGTGGCTTTCTGGGGAATTTTGAGAGATCACCATGGTACAGTGATTTCAGCACTGACTCTGGCAACTATGGTTTGAATCCCTGCTGGGCATGGAAACCCACTGGGCGACCCTGAGCAAGTCACATTCTCTCAGCCTCAGAGGAAAGCAATGGCAAGCCCCAAGAAACCCCTATGATAGGGTTGCTGTAAATAGGAAACACCTTGAAGGCATACAATAATAACGAAATACTTCTTCACAAGGAACCAGCAGTATATATGGAGCATCACAGAAACCCTAAATAAACCAAACAGATCCACGCCCAAAAAGCGTACAATCCAACATTTCAAGACAGCAAGAGACAAATGTGGTAGAGACAACTGAAGCCTGTACAGTGAAGGCACGTGGGGAGAAAAACAGAAGCAAGCTTTGCCCTACATCCTACGCAGATTGGCTGTATTTCCCTAGATTCTTCCACACACTTAGAAATGCTAATTTGTACATGGATCCCAACTTCATGTGCAAAGCCCTGTGTATGCAAGAAGACTAAAAACAGCACCCAGTGCTGGCCTCCTGCTCTCTCCTCACCATGAACGTGGGTTGTACATGCTACAGTCCATATAAACACCTTTAAAGAAGGGAAAGAAATATATACAATTTATACGAGTAGGAACTAGTGCGGTTACAAACACAATGTCACACTTTGATGCAGTTTCTACATCCATTATTTCTTGCATAAGTGACCAACCTCTGGTATGTACAAAGGACAGACATGAATAGAGCACGGCAGAACCACAGCACAGTCCAAATGTCTCACAGCACAGAATCAGACCTGCAGATCTTCTTGTCTCTCCAGCTCTATGCTAACATTTGGTATGCATTTCATTAGGTCAAATATTTATACTATGGCAATACTCTACCACAGCATAGTATTTGTGTGCACATGTGTCACAGTCAAGCGGCATTTTCTCACACCCTGAACTTGATTTGTAGAACAGCTGTCAAGGAAGTTTGACATTATTTCTACTCTGCTGACTAGGGCAAACCTTTACAAGGCAACTTGTTAAAAAAACAAAAACAAAAACAAAACAAAACACCACAACAAAATAGAAACAAAACATTATTTAAAAAGTCGTTATTAAAATAATAGCGGTCGCAAGAAAAATCAATAAAAACTTGACAGAACAAAAATCTGTTGGGACTATTTGAAGGGCATAAGACAGGAGATCAAGCAGTTTTCAGTACAGCAAATTACATATAACTGGAGCCACAACTGAAAGGCCCTGTTTCAGACACATACCTGAAGGTCAAAAGGCTATGCTTCCAAGACTAATCTCAACGCCCAAACAATCTCATAGGAGTGTTGTCCATTTATTAGATTTTTAATAAACCATTTAGTAGTTTTTTTGAAAATACTTTGTCAGTTTTTCAAGCACAACAAAAATAGCAATATTCCTTTCCCCTATTAGTCCTCTCCCACCTCAGCAAAAGAAAGTAAAAGAACGTTGTAAAATTAGTGCTTGTCCGGACTTCTCACTGGCATACAAATTATAAGATGGTAACTATAGAGTCAAAATTATTCAAATTAGTAAATGTAACCTATTTTTCTGACAACTTGCCTCCAAAATGTTCATGGCCTTAAAAGTCCAAAGCAGCCCTTTAAAGTGAGACCAAGAACAAATGACAATCTAAGGCAATTGATACGAAACTGATGGAACATGAAACATTCCACACAGCATTTGCTCAGCAATCCAGCACAAAACTGGATTTTTATAAATAAAAATCAGGGTTTTTATTTGGAAAGCCACATAGCTCTTGCATGAGATGTAGTAGCATTTCACAACTGCAGCTCGAAGTCAGAACTACCAGTATTGAAACTGACATTATGTATTCACACTTGAACATCTTTGCTGAACTATGAGAATGTATGCTTTAAGCACCAACGTCCTTTGCATATAAATTATGAGAAATTATGAGAACAGCATTTTTAAAATTCCTGTGCACAGTGTCCAGACAGTGAATACAAAAGCAACAGGAATCCTAAATAAGCTGACCCAAAGGAACTTGCATGCCACCAGTTCTCTCATTTAGACCCAAGATGTGAAAAGCATGGCTACGGAAGTTTTTCATAGAATCATAGAAATGTAGAGTTGGAAGAGACCACAGGGGCCATCCAGTCCAACCCCCTGCCATGCAGGAACACCCTCAAAGCACTCCTGACAGATGGCCATCCAGCCTCTGCTTAATAACCTCCAAGGTTTTGATCCAAAATACTAATACTAATATTAATAATTTATATAACTGTTCATTGCAGCAAGAAAACAGGAAGGAAGTAACTGAACTGTTGGCCAAACAGCTTAGACAGCACCACAAAACATCAATAGAAAATTAAACAAGTGCACTCGGAACACTCATTTCCTCCTCTTTCCTTTATTAGTCATCAAAATATTTAGTGTTAATCCCCCTCTCCCGTAAATACACTTGTCCTTTGCTTTTATATACACCCCCCCCATTTCTGCCCCATTCCATAAAATGCACTCTCAGACTCACTTCACATTAACATCTTGAGCTTATATCCTGGGCCATTTCCGCACTAGCCTGTTATAGCGCGATGATTCCACTTTCAACCTCCTCTGGCATCCTGGGGTTTGCAGTTTCGGGAGGGGCCGGCCGGCCCCTCCCGAAACTGCAAACCCCAGGATGCCAGAGGAGGTTGAAAGTGGAATCATCGCGCTATAACAGGCTAGTGCGGAAATGGCCCTCATTTGATTTTTTTTCCCTCTCTCAGACCCAGCACTTCTTTCTTCCCCTCTTCCTGTTTTCCAGTTTCATTGTCAAACATGTCCCACCTTTTAAGATGAATGGAGGAAAAACTCTCTGCTTTCTCTTAAGACGGAACCGCTTCCCAATAGTTGGCAAAACAACATTTTCCTTGCATTTGACCCACAGCTGCCCCAATACAGATAGGAAGCCATGGGCATTCCTTTCGAAACTGATAAAGGGATGAGGCATATATAAAGGTGAGCTTCGTATTTTTACAACTTAGCATCCTATAAAAATCAGTCTCTCTCTCAGCCTACCAGTGTTGCACCACACTTCCTATCATCCCCAACTAAAGATGGGAGTTGTAGTCCAAAGTCACCGAGGTCCAAACGTTGGGAAAGGCTCTCTCTCCTCACAAGCAGCAGCAACCCTGCTCTATATATCCTCCCCCGGTCGCGCAATATCAACCTGTAATTAAATGGCTGCAAATAGAAGTGCCTCTGAACATGTACAGAATGCTTCGCCCCTCATACACACAAGGCAAGCCGCAGAGGTCTGAGATTAAAGGATATTAAAAGCCCCCAAAGCTTTTTGGATAAAATAGACCAGCTTTTCCCTTGCCCAGCGTTCTTACCTACCGCCTCCTTTCCTCATAACCAGCCGTTACTCCACAACCGCCACCGAGCTCCTCAGAGCGCGAGCAAAGCCAACGCGCAGGCGCAGTGTTTATATCGGGAGGAACTGGGTGCCAGAATTAGCGGAGGGACGAGGTGGAGAGAACTTCCTTTAATCTGGGTGGAAGAAGAAAGGCGAAGGAGGACCACCGACTCTACGCATGCGTCACAGCTCTAGGGGGGGGCTGAATTCACTGCGCACGCGCATCTTTGAGTGCCGTGGGCTGCTGTTTAGTGCACAGCCTGAGGTGGGGGAGCAACTAGCACAAGGCGCATGCGCTCTTTGAAAGTAGCGGTAAACTGTGGCAGTGTCGCTTGGGAGTTGTAGTTTCTTGGTTCGTTCGCCAAAGATGTGCTAGGAATCACACGAAGTTAAATAGCAGGTGTGGATTTGTGTTCGTATTTTCAGTATCGAGGGTTATGGTAAGGTATGGGGCATGTATTCAGAGGCGGCTGTGTTGGCCTTGCAGCAAAATAGTATATATTTTATATATTATATATATATAAAATATTATATATATATATATATATATATATTATATATAAAATATTATATATATATTATATATATTATATAAAATAATTTAAAATATTATATTATATATTATATATTTTATCCACTTTCAACATCCTATGGAATCCTGGTGTTTGCAGTTTAGGGCGGGGCATTTATTTATTTATTTTAATTATATTTTTATTAAAGTTGTAACAAACAATATTTACAAATAATCATTCTTTCTTTTCATAAATATATAAGAAACAGAAAGCTAAAAATTTTATACAATTAAATATATATATACCTATAACTTTATATACCTATCCAACATCTAATTCTATTTCCTCTTTATTCTATTGATCTTCTATTTTAATCTACATAAATAGATAGTTCTATATATTTTTTATATCTAAATAAATTTCAATTACATCTCTTATATATTTTACTTTGTCTGATGAATTTTATGAGCATCCTTCTATATAACAAATATATACAAGTGTATAGTTTCAACTTCCTTATTTCTTATTTGCAGTGGTTAAGTGCCAGTACTGCAAGCCACAAGGTTGTGAGTTCGATCCTGCCCGGCTCCAAGGTTGACTCAGCCTTCCATCCTTTCACAGGTCGGTAAAATGAGTACCCAGCTTGTTGGGGGCATGTATAGAAATGTTTCGAAATACATGCTATTTGTAAGTTGTTCGCCACCTCAATCCATATGGAGAGGCGGGATACAAATAAATAAATAAAATAAAAAAAATTCTCAGCTGGAGAACTCTGGCCTCGGTAAACTACAAACCCCAGAACTCCACAGGATGTTGAAAGTGGAATAAGAGCACTATAACTGTGTCATGCGGAAATGGCCTTAGATTTTGGGCTGGAGGCTGGCTATTATCATCTTGTTAGCAATGACCTTAGAGATTTTTCTCACTGTTATTGTTGTGTGTCTTCGGGTCATTTCTGACTTCTGGCGACCCTAAGGTGACCGTTTCATGGAGTTTCCTTGACAAAGTTTGTTCAGAGGGGGTATGCCATTGCCCTCCTCTGAGGCTGAGAGAGTGTGACTTGCCAAAGGTCACCCAGTCAGTTTCCATGGCCAAGCAGAGATTTGAACCCTGGTCTCCAGAGTAATAGTCCAATGCTCAAACCACTATGCCCCTCTTGACAATATTCCCAATTCAGATAGGCCACTTTTGCTCAGACATCATTGTAGAAAAGGCCTGTTGGTTGCAGCAGTTCACCTAGATCAGATAATCTCAATTTTTATCCTGCTCCCAGCAGCCACAGTTAGTGGACAAATGCGCTGTACTGCATGAGGCAGCATGCACACTGGAGAACGGGAAAGGAAAGGTAAAATCAGCTTGCATATCTTGTTGCCTTCTATATACTGACTTTAGAAGAGAATTACATTCTTGCACAATGAACCTATTGATTATAGGAGCTAAGTGAAATTTACGAGTTCAGAGGCAGTATGCTTGCTCAATACAAGTAGCTGCTGTTATAAGCTGGTAAGAGCCATTCCCTTAATGTTCTAGTTGTGGCCTTGCTTTTCCCTGGAACTATCCAGCTGGCCAATGTCATAAGGAAGAGAGCAGACTGTCTTCACCCAGCAAGGCTGTTATGTTGTTATTTTTTAATTTTTAATTTATTTATTTGTATCCCACCTCTCCATATGGATCGAGGCGGCGAACAACTTACAAATAGCATGTATTTCGATACATTTTCTATACATGCCCCCAACAAGCTGGGTACTCATTTTACCGACCTGTGAAAGGATGGAAGGCTGAGTCAACCTTGGAGCCCGGCAGGATCGAACTCACAACCTTGTGACTTGCAGTACTGGCATTTAACCACTGCGCCACCAGGGCTCCTTGTTAAGTATGGTGTTCTGTTTTTGTAGTCCTCAAGGAAGGTAGCAAAAATAGCTTACACCTGGTATGGCTGTACAGGTGCACTTGGCTTGGTGTGCCAGATGTTTCAGTGGGCAGTCCTAAACCAGCAACCATGTCTCATATCACATTGCTGAAAGTGTGGAGTTCTATGTTAAATGTTTGCTAGCTGTGTGGAAAACAGAGGGCTTTGGGAAAAGACAACACACAAGGCTCACTTATCTGTCCCAGCTGCCTGCAGACTCTTTCCTCTGCCACAGCAGGCTCATTCCTGAGTGTTTGGGTTAGGCTGAAAGATAGTGACTGATTCACAACTAATTAGCTATTGAACCAAGGCATTATTCCTGGTCTGTAAGGCACTAAATAGCAAAGGAGCAGATTATCCAAATGATTGCTTTCTTCTGTGTAAACCAGACTGGTCCATATGTTCTAAGGGAGGGGCACAACATACTGTTCCACAAAGTCATCAAGTTCATCTAGTTGCAGTACACAAGAGGGCCTTTTTCTGTCTTGGCACTCCTTCTGTGGAACAACCCCTCCATTGAGAGCGGGTGTACCTCAGATACAAGGATGCTTCCACTACCAGTTGAAAGCTTTTGTTGGTCCTAATCATCAGTCTAATCAGTTATGTGGAGATGTGTGTGTACGTGGGTGTGCACATGCACCAAGTCACATAAGGACTTATGGCAACCTCATGAATTTCATAGACAAGGGATGTTCAGGGGTGGTTTTGCCAGTTTCTTCCTCTAAAATATAGCCTCCAGAACCTGGAATTCTTTGGCAATTATCCCTAGTAATTTCAGTGAGTTGAATTGTTTTATAGTTTTATAACTGTTTTATGTTATAACTATTTGATTTTATTTGATTTTTAAATTTCATTTCCATTTCTTTTTGTGACTTAATAATCTGTAAACTGCTTTGGAATGAAAAGTAGTACAGATAACCCAACTTTTTTTGAGCACTAGAGAGTTCATAAATGAGAGAAGCCCTGTGAATGCTTGGAATCTGGAGAATGTTTTTTGCTAATCTGCTGACTACTGCAAAAGCAAAACACCAGAGATTATACATAGGAGAGAAATTTCACAAATGCCTGAAATGTTTTATTTGGTGATCAGACTTTGTGAAGCATCACTGAACACAAACAGAGTAGAAACAACCCAAGCACTTGGTATGCTATGAAATTCATGGGGTCGGGATAAGTCGACAGGTGACTTGAAGGCACATATGTGGAAAGCACTTTGCATAAAAATCAAACTCCTGATCTGCTAGAAAGTCCACAGAGGTGTCAATATGGGAACCATTTTCCATGGAAATCAGCCCATCTGAGATATCAGACAATAAGAAATGAAGCATGATTTGACATCAGTGAATATACTGCATTTTGTCCAGTGAACATGCACTTCTATTCACACTTTGAAAGAAATGAGTTATGAGCATAGACCAGTGGTTCTTAACCTTTTCTTTACTGGGGACCCACTATAAACATAATTTGTTGCCATGGACCCTCAAGAATTAAGATTTAAATGTTTAAATTTAAATATTCCATAAAGGCTTCTGGAGTCCAGAATTCAAATCCCTGCTCAGACACTGGGTGACCCTGGGCAAGACACATTCTCTCAGCCTCAGAGGAAGGCAAAAGCAAACCCCCTGTGAACAAATCTTGCCAAAAGAAACTTGCAATAGGTTCATCGTAGGATTGGCATAAGTCAGAAATTGACTTGAAGGCACACAACAACAAAGTGCTGCTGATGGGAGAATGTTTCTTTCTAGGCATCCTGTCTCTCCCCTTTGAAAACTGGTTTATGGCAACCTTAAGACGAACTTTTCATGGGGGTTTTCTCAGCACGATTTCTCTAAGAGAATGTGATTTGCCAGAGGTCACCTAGGGGGTTTCCATAGCCAAATGGGGATTTAAATCCTGGTCTCCAGAGTCGTAGTTTGCACATGCATCCATGCCCACCACCATGTCCCATTTATCATGGACATGGCAGCAAGGAGGAGTGCAGATGCTGAAACTGCTCTCTTGTTTGCAAATAAGAAAGCAGTTTGGGCATGCACACGAGCCTGCTTCCATGTCACTCTGAACCCACGTACCCCGCTGCCATGTTCCTGATAAAAGGGTCATGGGTAGCAGGCCTGTGCACATGTCCAGACTGCTCTCATTTGAAAACATGGGAGAAGTTTAAGCACCCACACACACCCCTGCTACCATGTCTCTGTTGTGCCACTGTTGCTGGTGTCTAACAGGAGGGCTTCACAGACCCCCTGTGAGAGTTCTGCACACACCCAGGGGTCTGTGGACCCCAGGTTAAGAATCACTGACATAGACAAATTAACTCATGGATTAAGGTGGGCTGTAACATCTAACGTGGTTACTTGTACAGATTTCTGGCTTTTCTAAATGTGCCAGACTGCAATTTTTATTACCTTCCGCCAACACTGTTAATGGATTTCCATTAACACATTTAGTTCCTGTTGATTTCAACAGAATTTCGTCAGATGTATTCTTAATGACTTTAGCTTCCAGTCATAATGATTCATTATTCCAGCCTACCCCAATCTGATTCAAAACATTTGCAGGACACTGAATCTCCTATCTTCAGCACCTGCTTAGACAAGCACTGACCATGCTGACTGGGAGTTGCAGTCCAACTCATTTGGAGGGCAGTGAGTTGAAGTAGGCTGTACTAAATAAAGTCCAACATTGGATCTCATTTACAGTTTTGGTTTGGTTTTAAAAACACCAGTGTGAAATGATTTATTTCAGTGAAAGTAGCAGGAAGAAAAAAACCACATCTCATTGTTACACTGTGAATCATTTAATTTTCTCTCAACTCCAGAGTATGAACAAATGGATTCTAACCAGTCCCAGAACAAAAATGCTAAAAAAAACCAGAATGAGGCACTATTTTTTGTACCTCCTTAAACCCAGCATTTAAAAGCAAAGGTATGCTTGCCAAACTTACTTGCTGTGTAGACACTGTGGATGCATTTTTCATAAAGAATGAAGGAGAAAGCTACAATTTCACCATACCATTAACCAGCTAAGTTTAGGGTTGCCAGTTCAAGATTGTTCCAGGCAGTGATGTAGACTCAAGTTGATAAGCTCGGACTCAAGTTGGACTTAAGTCACTTTAGTGATTCGACTCGGCCATAAATGATGCACTGACTCGACTTGAGACTTGTATATTTTTAATGACTGACTTGATGCGCTTGGTTCAGTAACATGACACATTCATCCAGAAACCTTACGACTTTGAACAATGCCTCCATCTCTTTTTCCCTACTAATCACATGACAATCTCTCTCAAGCCCAACGTTGGGGAGTATTTCTCAGAGGAGAGCAGCAAACAGGTTAGGCAATGGGCTTGAGGCAGGCTTGAGGTCTGCTCAGCAGCCTGTCCCTGCTGCATATTGGAGGAGTCTTCTAAAACTTTTTCTAAGAGCAAAAAACAAGACTCACCCCCACAGTGCAAGGCGCATTTCTCAGAGGGGAACAGCAAATATGTTAGGCAACAGGCTTGAGAAGGAAGGATTCCTCCTTCTAAATCTTTTGAATCTTCATTAATGGGGAGTAAGATAGGATTCTATTCCCCACTTCTGAAGCTGCAGATGGCAAAACTGCAAATGTGGAGAGCCGACTCTGCTTAAATTGTGAAAAATGAATTTATTTCACTCTATCCAATAATTCTGGAATTTTGGTTGGGGTATAAAATTGGCTTCCAGACTTGAGACTTGACGTGAAAGTATCTTCAAGGACTTGAGACTTAAAGGTAGAGACTTGACTTGAGACTTAAATACATCACTGGTTCCAGGCTCCCAGGTTGATAGCCTCTGATCATGTTATTAAGCCTTGTGGGTTGAGTACCATTCACAGTTGCTCACAGTTTATCATTCCAATACACACAGAGGGAGACAGAGAGAAAATACAGTACAGTTTGGAAATTAAGATGCAGAAGTAAGTCCCACTGATTGCAGTGGTGCTTACTTCTTATGAAACATGTTATCAGTTTGCAGCATTGGTTGGTGACAACAATCCAAACAGACAGTTATTTCTAATCTTCTGTAAAAATGGAACAAAATGAGAAACCCTTGAGAGCATATACTGATAGTACAACAAACCTGGCAGTTAACTTCAGAAGCCATGGGAATTCGTGTTTCAGTTTTCTTGTGTGTTTGTTGGGAGCTGACAACTGCCAATTTTGTGGTTAATTTCTGGTTGTTTCAACTACTGCCAACTTCTTGTTCTCATTCCAATTTCATGGTGTTATTTAATTAGATAGTTCTCATCCATCTCACGCTGGCTGTTTAGTTCATGTCTGTTTCATACTTGGTGTTAATTATATAGTTTAGTGTATTTCTTCTTCTGCAATTACATTAAATTTGTATACTTTTGTTAAATCTCTATAGAATAGATATATTTTCGCTTATATCAGTTACATTTCCTTCTTGATTTTACTATTGCAGTTATGTAGTTTCAAGCATTTTTTGGATTTTCCTTTTTGTTTTTGACCACTGCTGCTCAGTGTAATTTGATTTTACTGCTCCAATATACCAATAGTAACAATCTTCAGATTTCTGATTTAGAGCCATGGTACTATAGTTCATCAATGAAATGGCACTTGAAAATGGCACTTTAAAAGATGGCACTTAAAAATTTTTAAAAAACTGAAAGGACAAAGTTTCTTACCTTATGATAACCTCACACCACATTAAAAAAAAGGTTTGGAAGAGTCCTAGAGCAGATTAAAAAAGAAATGTCAGAGAAGGTTCCCAAAGCAATGGAATGAGTGAATACAGAGGTGTCAATAACTGGCAAAACTCAAGGAGATATATGGTGAGAAGAAATATTTCTTTGGAATAATCTGGAAGAACCATCTGCATTTTCCATGAGGAAACAAGTCAGAGGATGTTCTTGCTCTTTCATCCAGTCTCTGATAATCAATTAAGCTTCACTTTTTGATCCACTGGTATACAGATGTGATGAGCAACTGCCAAACACATGAGAGCCAATTTTCACTCCTGCTTAGCTCTAGTGGGCCTCACCAATGTCTTGTCAGCAAACCAGAAATGACATAAGGGATTAGACAAGAAAACCACTAAGTTTGGGACAAGTATTAGTTTTTTTGGAGTTATTTTCAGGTGGAAAATTATACAGTAAGGGAGACTGAGTGGTAAATATGGGGCTGGCACTGTATGTGGACCATAACTCTCAGTTTTCCTGTCTTTGTGTGTAGGGCCTTCATATCCATATTCACTGAGAAGCACTGGTTTTGACGTCTCTTTTAATTGTTGTTTACCTGTCTTGGAGCCTGCCAAGAGGTTCTGGTAGGATTTTAAAACTGTATGTGAATGTACATAGCAAACAGGGAGGGAATCAAAGTTGTTTAGCCCTCCATTTGTTGCAGTTCCCAGCATTCTTCATCTTTGGCCATGCTGGCTAGGGCTGCTGTTACTAGGAGAGCTACATACTTTCCTCATTGCCTCAAGGAATGTGTATTCTGTCATTTATTATTTGTTTTCTTACTTACTGTTATTATTTTATTACTTATGTTTTGCTGTCTTGTCTGTCTTTTCCTTTTTATCTTTTCCTAAAAAAGATAATTGCTGGAATCCTATATGAATTTTGATTCAATGTGAACTTGCATACACTTAGCAATTTAGCAAAGGCTCTTAGACCATTTCTGCACTACACTCTTACAGAGCTATCATTCCACGTTCAACATCCTATGGAATCCTGGGGTTTGCAGTTTAGCGAAGGGCCTCAAAGGGTGCTCCCTAAACTGCAAACCCCAGGATTCCATAGAATGTTGAAATTGGAATAATTAGCGCTATAAGGGTATAGTGTGGAAATGGCCTTAGAAACCCTGTTAGTGAATTGTGAAAGTGTGTAACAGGAGACCAGCAAGAGTACCTGATGTGCATTGGGGCCCTATGCATGTTGGGACCAATGTGATGCACGTTAATCCCATTTTGCACCAATTCCATTGTGCCCATTGATCCCTTTCCTGGCTCTGCCATGTAGTTACATAACAGCAACCCTGTACTAGATATGGACTTTCTGTATCTTCAGAATTCTAATTCCTGCACACATAGGTCCACTTACAAAAACTCCCATACTGGATTCTGTCCCTTATTTTCATGAGCAGTGTTTCTTTCCAGCACTAGAGCAATCTGAGCCTGATAATTAAATCCTTGTATTTGTTACTAATGAGAATAATAACTCCTCTGAGCCTTAAGAGCTTTCCTAACTACTCCCTTGTTTTCACAGATGCTTATAATGTCTGGCAGCTATTTTTATTTCAAACCGTTCTTTAAGCTTCTGGGAATTATCCACAGTCTTCTGCAAGTGATGTTATAACTGTAATTTGAAGCTCCAGATGGTTTTCCTTTGCTGAGAAATTTGCTGCTTTTTTCTCTGGTTTTTTTGACTGAAACTCACGTCCGCTTGAATTTGAGGGCTGCAGCAGAGGCCCTGTTGTGTGTTTTAGCACCTCAAGAGACAAGGCTGATGAATCCACAAGACCTGTTATGGTATATAACATTGCTCTAGTAGTGGTTGCAGGTTCAAGATTGTTCCAGTCCCTGAGATTTCCAAGCTAAAACTTGGAAGATCTAGGGATAGCCTTTGGTAATGTCAATGAATAAGCATTATCCATTAAATGCCAACCACAGTTGCTCACAGCTTGTCATTCAAATACATATGTGCAGAGAAAGATAGAGAGAAATAATATTTTCCTGTTTTGGAAATTAAGAGAGAAAACTTAGCTAAAGGGGCTGTTCCCAGATCAAGGTGAAATAAGGGATTATTCCTTGTTCGTTATAGCAGCTTGTAGTAGCCATTTTTTTCAGTATCCAGAATAGCATTGTAGGCACGTTCTGGTACAAACCTAGAAGAAATAATTTTAAAAATGATAATTTATGGAACGGTCCTTATGATTAGGGTTATTTCAAATTAGACAGGAAGATTACATTAATATGAATCTAATTATATCAAAACCCTGTAATATCCATCTTGGGTTGCTTCCATACCAAGACTAATTAACATTGCTGAGGGACTCCTTTTCCACAAACAGTTGGAAGCAGTATTAAAACAATGGTTTTGGGTGGCATTTGATAAAGTGCTATAGTATATTATTTGACAATTACTTTCATCATAGCTGAAACTTCTGTAGTGTTTATTCAAAGTAAGTCTTGTTCAGCCAAGATGCCTTGTAATGTTAATTGAAGCTTCTCTTTTTGTTTCTGCCTCCCATTGTTGTTATTCAGCATGCCCAGGCATTACTGATGAAATGTATTTGAATTGTAATTGTTCAGTTTGTCTTCCCTGCAATGGAGGAGGGGGCACTGATTGGAGGCTAACTGCTCTCATTATTCTCTCATTATTTTTATTGTCTTTCTTCATAGCACAATAACATTATTTTGCTATAAGAAACAAAATAAGAAGAAACTGGTAATTTAAATATGCAGTATACGAGAAACAATTTCACACTGTGTGACTAGTTACAAACAATTGATCAGTAATGTCTAGCTGGTTTAAACAGGAAACTATTATTTCCAAAGAAGAAAGCTTTTAATTCAAGTCACAATAGCTCTGAAAACTTCCAATAGCACTTTGCCAAGCCATACAAAGCAGACTGAGGCAAAAAAAATCTAATTATGCATCTAGAAATCTGTATAGGTGCTAATTTAATTCTGGCTTGTGGAAACTGTGGATTTCAAACGTACTGGCTAATTCTACCACATGCTTTAGAATGTATGTGTCAGGGAATCTAGGGCTATAACCTATAAAGAATTAGTAGAGACAGCAGCATAATGCAGCCTTCTTTGACCTGATATACCCCAGATATGTTAGACTACAACTTCCTACCATCCATAGCTAGTAATTCATTTCCTTTGTTAAATTTAAACCTCAGCTTCTGATCAGACAAATATAACCTGTACGCACCATCCTTACCTTGAAATATTTAGAATTAACTTTATCCAGGCTGGAGAGAAAACCATTTTCTGGTTTGTAAGTATTCCTTCCATCAGATCTTTGGCTGTGTCCTCAGGCTTTACCACAGGAAGTATTCTGAAGTTAAATAGGGAAAAATGCATGATCATTACAATTATTGTACCCTGTTCAAAAACTTCAAAATCCAGTGCCAACGATTATAATAAATCATCATATCTGTACTATAAGACTATGCACAAATACTGTTTTAGCATTGCAGGCCATCGAGATTTAAGTCAATCTATAAAGTTGTAGTAAACTAGGGCTAGCTCCTAAGCATAGGGAAATTTATTACATATACATTTTGAGTGTGACCTTATGAAGGATAACTTCACTCTTACTGCAGTGTAATGGCAAAAGTGTTTAATTTGTCTAGTTAGAGGACTTGAGGCCTCACTACTTAAGTATATTTATTAAGGTAACCAAAATGTAACTACTTTGGATACTTTTGGTTAAGAGAAATTAAAGAGTAACCTTTTTGCAAAGGTACTTACAATGGTGACTAATTACTTTTGGGGGAGTCTTGGAAATTATTTTGATTAGGAGTCTTGCGATTCTAGTTAAAAAAAATAAAATAAAGTGGATCCCAGCCCTTACTTACAGTGTTTTTCTAATCTTGAAAAAGCCAGTATTGATAATAGAGGGACACAGGCATGTTGTTTGGATGCCATCCTTTCCCATAAAACGTAGCTCTTCTTTCAGACTATCATGGAATCCAACAGCAGCAAACTTGCTTGACCTGAGGGGTGAGAGGGAATAAGGTCAAAATTATAGCTGTGTTTGAAAAAGTTAAGTGGTTCAATAGTCATTCACTGGGATCCTGTATGGCACGTTCTAGGGTAACAGAACTATACTCAATCTCTTCTCTCATTCTTGCCTGCCACCGTCTTATAATTTACTACTCTGCCCGCAATGGCTATTCAGTGGCTGATGGAGAGTGCCAGGAATCAGAGAAGTCTTCCCATAGCCAGATGCAGACTGATGACATCATTGTCCAAGGCCACTTGGCCCCTCCCAAAACTGCAAACCCCAGGATTCCATAGGATGTTGAAAGCAGAATAAGAGCACTATAATGGTCTAGTGCGGAAATGGCCCAAGATTTGATGATGTCCTCCAGAGATCTCAACAGATGATGTCATTGCTCTGACTAGAAGGACATAGTCAGATGCTTCCCTGAATTCCCTCATCTGTCTGCCAGCCACTGAATAGCTACACCATTAGTTGCGGTGACTAAATGGTGAGTGCAGGAAGAGAGAAGCTTTCATCATTGTAGAGAGTAGAAGAGAATATCAGACTCTGTAATGGTGCAAAAAACAGAAAAAAGAAAAAGAAAAGAAAAAAGATGGACTTTTGCTTGCATATATTCCTAACAGGACACCAGCTATCAAGTTTTACTTTTTCTTATCATTATTATTATTAGCACAAATACACATAAAAATGGAAAAATACCCTCAGGGCCACTCAGAAACAACTATTAAAAGTAATAAGTAAATGTTACCCATTGCATGGAAATGTAATGCTTCCAGTGATTGCCTTACTTTGCATACCAATAAGAAGGGGATCTGGGAAGATCCTGGAAGGCACTAAAAAGGCCCAGAGGCTGCTTGATACTCTCCCCACTTAAATCTGTTCTGTGGTTGAGCCTCTAGCTTACCTGTGCCATTTCTGTCTGCATTCTCTATTGCCCTTCTGGACTCTGATTACTATCTCCATGGGGATTAAGGAAACATAAGCAGGATGCTGAGAGTACCACTGCCAGGGGATATATACAATAAAGTCAAGGACTACAGGCTACCAGTCTTTTGGAGGCAAAGGGGAAATGTGTAAGGGGCAGAAGTCAGTCTTCATCCTCATGTATTCCTGTGCTACATCAGCATGTTGCCAGTGAACCAGAAATGATGCCATGTTATTTCTAGTTCCTGCTGGGGCTGATTTTCAGCTATTTTCCCAGGATTAGTTTGAGGGACTTAGAAATCTTTGCTGGAGTGTTCTAGTGCATTCTCTGAAATACAACACTAGAGATCTGCAGCTGACAATTCTAAGTATCTCACCAAACTTTACATCCCAGGATTCTGTAGGACTGAGCCATGTAACTATACAGTGCAGGTCCACTCTAAGCTTGAGAGAGAAAGTAGCTTTTCTTTCATATGTGGTAGCATTATGTCTTCGGGATCAGTAGCTACCCTGCTTGCTAAATAGAAAACCAACCTATAGAGCCTGGATTTAGTCTCTGAGCCTCAGGCTGCTTATCCTTATTCCATGACCTGTTCTATGACTTGTTCATATGGTGGATCTCAATGGCAGTTGGCGGCTTTCATATCTATTAGGCAATGAATCTGCTCCAAGTTTTCATCTGAACTTTAATTGAGCTGTCCAAAGTGCCGAATACTAGCCCTACTGACTTGGAAGCCAACAGCTGTTACTGCTGGGTTTGACAGAGGAAAATTTAAACGATACGTACGTGTAGGTGACTGTGAATGGAATACCGATGTGTCCCGAAAAAGAAGCAACTGTGACAATATGGCCATGGTTATTTCTAATCATTGCTGGTAAGAATGCTTTGGTTGTCTTGAATACAGACAAAAACGAGGAGAACAAAATCAGAAGTCAGTTTCCAAAATGTTCAATCAAAAATATGTCCATACTTGTTTAAATTATGATAAAAATATTCAGATTGCAAAGGAAAGATAGGGCAGTGAGCAGGACAATCTGGAAAGAAGTACTGACCTTTGGAGGACATATTGCAACAAGGGCTACCACCCAATTCACTCCCCCCCATATAAAACCCTTAGTTGATTAGCTGAATGTGCCTTAAGCATTTAAACAGGTGCAAATGGGCACATAGGAGGGTAGAATCATAGAGGTGGAAGGGACCACAAGAGCCATCTAGCCCAACTGGAACAATATTTTTTGAAAAAGAGAAATTATTTGTCTGTAGATGATACAGGGATTATTGCAGCAGAGACAGTAATAGAAGAGGTATTTCTCCCAATATGAGATGGAAGGGTAAATGACAATTCAAGAAAACAGTGGTGTGGTGGTGAAGTGAGGATACCATAAGCCCCCTTTGCTTCCTGTTCAGCTGTTCTCTAATAATACAGAGAATGAGGAAAATCACAGCCAGTTACCCTCTAATCATCTTGATTTGGCTGGGACAATCTTGATTAATCCTTTGTTGTCCCACTTTTTCAGCAGCTTTGAAAATGTCCCACTTTCTCTCTCTTCTTCCCAATACCCTCCTTTGTCCTCAGATTACTTGAATTGCTGCAACCTGAGTTCAAAGTGCAAAAGTAGTTTTCATTTTCTCAATTAAGTCAGCAGGGGGAAGAGGAGGGGGCAGAATCTTGCCCTTCCCAGTAGGCTCAGGCAAAAGCAAACTGCTACAGCCTCTCCTAGCTTGCGTGTTTCTCTTCACTGATGAGTTTTGCCACCTCCACCGTATTCTGATGTTGCTTGGCCATACGTGTCACAGTTTTCATTTGTGAAAGGTTGGAGGGTGTGCAGGGAGGGAGGAGGAGTGGCAAGATGGGTGGGATGGACAGGCTGTGTGAGCTGCATCCAAACCAATGGCCATCCTTCTATAGATGCTCCCTATGTAGTCTGTAATTTTAAAAAGGCATCCAAGAACAACATAAATATGTACACAATAGAAAAAGTTATATCCTTTTCTCCAATCACGTGTAACAGATAACTTCCCTGCAACTTCTGTGTGCATGAGCCACTCTAGTGAGCACATGAGGCAGGTTTGTCCTGCTCATTTTAATAGTGGGGAAGAGGTCCATTTGTAAAGAACAATGTGTCCAGTTTCTCCCATATTGAAGTGAATGGAGGAAGTTCAGACAGGAATGCATGAAACCAAGATAAATGTTTTTAGTAATTAATAATTCGTGAGATGTTGGATTCAAGCTAAGGCCATAGTCCTAAGCACCCTCACTAGCCATATGCTCCATTGAGCACTGAATAAACATGGATGGGATTGCATTTAGTTGAACTTAAAGTCAAACTGTAATCGAGTTAGCCATGCCTGAAGTCTGATTTCAGGGGAAGCTACGTGTGGCAAATTTAATTATGCCCCAAACCACTGTTTCAAAACAAAACAAAATTGTGTATTATTATTTTTTAAACCACTCTCCATCAAGTATGTGGGAGTCAGAGAACCAGGCAATAGATTATTACCATAATTGCTCCTGTAGTTGTTTTCATCACAATGGGACTTACTTCCTGATATTGCTTTCACAAGTGGAACAGATAACAGAGAAGAAAATGTCCAAGTTATGAAATCAAACCATGTTAAGAACTTGCTTAACTATAAACTACATTCTGAAAATCTATTTGTAATTAGATAATCAACAAAGTTGTCACTACAAGAGCTGCCATTAAATTAAGAAGATTATACCTAATACACATACACCAGACTTCCACAATGCTGGATAGAGTTGGTAGGAGTTGTTGTCCAGCACATCTGGAAGATGCCAAGTTGAGGATGGCTGGTGTGCACATTTGCCTACCATCTGTATTCATAAAGTTGCATTTATAGTTTTTATATTGAAATCTAGACTTCAGGAACTAGTGACAATTACCCAGTAATGAGCAAGAATGTTGACATCAAACATGTCCTGGATCTGCTCATCCTTGGTTGAAAGTAGTTGTGTTGTTGTAATCACTCCAGCATTATTCACCAAGATACTAACATCTCCGATGTCTCTTTTCACCTATAAAATTGGGGGAGAAAAGGATGTTCATAAAGAATTTAAATTATATTTGTATTTGTAAAAGAAATATAACTAAGCTCCAACCTAGGAAATATATGAATGGTAGTGTTAGACAAAACTAGTAGTTTTTTTTTAAAAAACCCTAATTCTAAAGGCAGGAATAATTGTTCAACTGATTTGCATGTTCAGAGGTGAGTCCTGCTCTGCTTGAATAACACACCAACAACCAATGTGGATGGAAGAAGTAAACCACAACTTTTATTGGTTACAGATGCTAAGAGGGTTGACACATACATGGGTCTGGATCCAGGCACTGACCAACTCACCTGTTGACTGATGAGCCTGGCCATCTGGCCTGCTGTCCGAACCACCAGGATGACAGGTGAGGGGTTCACCTAGGCAGAAGCTGGTCCCACTGCCACCATTAGCGTAAAGGTGCAGTTATATGTTCCCTGATGGATTGACCCTCAATATCCATGAAAAGCACTAGACAAGAGGGTCCAATGGACCCAGAGGTGGTATTGTAACTCTTCCTTCCTTTTTCTTTCTGTTCCCAATGTGAACATTCTGGCTGCCATTCTGCACGTCAGTTACGATGTCCTAAGTTAAACATTGTAAATGTTTACAATGTCCTAAGTTAGACACTGTAAAAGTTTCATTCTTCATATTCATATATGTAATCATGGCACTATTGCCATGACTGCAAATGGCCCTAAAACTCACCTATAAAGCCAGTCTGGCATCCTGAGTGATGGAGGTCTGTGCTGCTCCTGCTGCTGGGCGGGGCACTGAAGGATCACGGGACCAGCTCTCTCCCACCAGCAAGCGATGCTGCAGGAAGCAGAAACAGGGACCTCCTGTGTCACTCATGGGTGGGAAGGGCTGGTCATGTGATCCTGCTGGGCACCAACACAGACCTCCATCACTTGGGATTAAGGGTGATTTCAGGGCTTGAATGGAGAGCTAAAGTATAGCTGTAATATAATGGCTGTGCATTTAATGCAAAATCTCAGCCTCTACTTTTATCAGTGATGTACTTAAGTCTTTTACTCCAAGTCTCTACCTTCAAGTCTCAAGTCCTTGCAAGATACTTTCAAGTCAAGTCTCGAGTCAAGTCTCAAATCTGGGAGCCAACTTTATTCCAGAATTTCTGGACAGAGTCAAATAAAGTCAGTTTTAATAATTTAAGTAGAGTCGGCCCTCCACTTTTGTGATTTTGCCATCTGCAGCTTTGGAAGTAGGGAATAGGATCCTTACTTCCCATTTGCAAAGCTTGCCTTCTGCTCTTAGGAAAAGTTTTAGAAAGTGCCTCCTAATATGAAGCAGGGACAGTCTGCTGAGCAGACCTCAACCCCACCCCTAGCCCATTTGCTGTTTCCTCTGAGAAATGTGTCCACATTTTGGGCTTGAGACAGATTGTCATGTGACCAGTAAATTGTAAGGTTTCTGGATGAATGTGTTATGTTACTGAACCAAGTGCAGCAAGTCAGCCACTGAAAATATGCAAGTTTCAAGTTGAGTTGAGCCAGTGTGTAATTTTTACCAAGTCATGTCCAAGTCAAGTCACTGAAATGACTTAAGTCTGACTTGAGTTCAAGTCAATTGACTTGAGTCTACATCACTGACTTTTATCTTCTAAAATAAAAACATTTTGTCTTCCAAGTTGCTCAGAATGGTTCCACAGCCTAGTCTATCCTCACAACAGCTCTGTGAGGTAGGTCACATTGGGTGGCTGAGGCTAAGATCCTAGTGGATGCTGGTGAAATGGGACTTGTTTGCCAACATACTTATATTAGAAGTCTGGGAGGGTAAAGGCTGTTTTTTCCTTGGCAGCAGCCAATTAGTGACTGAAGAGGACTGAACTGTGCCAAGGTGCTATCCCTTGCCATTGCACGTCAGGAGAAATATGAAATACCTTCTTGCTCAATGTCCCAAGAAGTATTTATTCTGATATCACCACCCCCTGTTATACTATCATTATCTTGCTAAGAGGATTCCAGCCTGACTGCTCCAAGATCCCCTATAAAGTTTCATTCAATCAATGAGGATTTTAACTTGGCTATTCCTGATCCCAAGCCAACACTCTTAATGCTATACTGCTCTTTATGCTCTGTGCTCATCTAATGTAAAACAAGTGCAGATACACCTCTTTTCTTGTGTCAGGGCATTTGTTTTGAAGACTTCACTGATGTCCCATCAATAGGCTTGGAAAAAAGCTTGCATTCATTCTATTGATGTTTTACCTTGTCTGCAACCGTGTAGATTTCCTCCCTGTTCTTGCAGTTCACCACAAATACATGAGCAATGGCACCCAGCTTTCTGCATTCCTCAGCTGTTTCCTCCGCACCTTGCTGTGAAGAAAAAGCAGGGATACCACAGGCACAATGGTGGCATGTAGGTGGCATACGTGGGAAAGTTTTGCACAGAAACCACACTTTCCTACTTATCACTACTGAGATTTTAAACAGTCACATAGTGAGAGAATGTTAATACTGGAATCTTTGTAACAGCCTAGGTTGTCTTAAGAGTCTAGCCAGATATAATGGTGACAGCTGTCATGCCTCCCTGTAGCTTAGGTGGTGTTGCCTCAGCCATTCTTACTGAATAATCAGCCTCCTTAGAGAAGGCAAGCAGCAAACACGTGTCAGCTGCTGGAAGCAATGTCTAGCTGCCACTTTGTGGGAAAGACACTCAGAGCAGCTCAGAGACTCCGTCTTGCTTTCTGGATGCTTGGAACTGGACCCTGACTATTTTTTTCTATGTCACTCTGCCTAACATGATTTTCCCAGCTACTCCACTGAAATGAACTCTGGATTCTCTTCAGATTGTACAAATCTTTTGCCTTTTACTAAAGATTTTCCCAACTCTGATTGATTCCTTGGCTTCTTGACCTCTGGACTGATTATTACCCACATGGTTTATCTCCTCTCCTAGTAAATTACAAGAGCCATGTTTGTTAATGGTGTGCCTTTTCCATTTGTTTATCATGTGAGGAGTGCAAAGTGGGGCTTGGTTTTAACATCAAAGAAGGCATTCAGGTGAGATGAAGTGAAGTCTCCTTTACTATGCCTTTACTCCATATGGCTGGTTATTTAAATTCCTTTTCCTCCAAGCCCAGCAATCTGCCCAAGTTCCAGGGCCTCTGCAACTGATATCTGTCCTGGGTTGTGGCAGCTGTGTATGACCAATTACATTTCCCACAGTGCTTTCATGTGTGATGTCACTGAAAGTCTCTTCCCCTGTGTCCTGCTTCTCTCCACCCATTACCTAGCGTAGGGTTTGTATGGGACTATGTAGAGACTAAGGCTGTACCACACTAGACTGTTATAGCGCTATGATTCCACTTTCAACATCCTATGGAATCCTGGGGTTTGCAGTTTAGGGAGGGGCCTTGTGGCAAACCCAAGGATTCCATAGGATGTTGAAAGTGCAAACCCCAGGATTCCATAGGATGTTGAAAGTGGAATCATAGACCTATAACAGTCTAGTGCGGAAATGGCCTGAAGAAAGACTCAGCAGATATGAGAGCTGGGCATGTGTGTGCATATATTTGTTTGTTGTTAATTGATGTGGGTGAGGCATTTCCCTCATTGGGTTCCTGGTGTGGGTGTGTTTCTGAAAGAATGCTTAAAACAAGGGTTTTTTTCCCCATTCATGTTTCTTGGCTTCAATTTAATTTAACTGTGCATATGGAAACATTTGTGAGATAAATTGGGGTTTTCCTCCTGATTTTTAAGGCTTACATTATTAAAATATATTAGAGAATGAAACACTTGTTTTTTACTGGGAAGGACTGCCACTTTAGAAGTGAAGGGAAGTGTGCGTGCTTTTTGTCTGTTTCATTTTAAGGAAGCATTTTTAAGTTTCTTCAGATTTGACTACCAATAATGGGCAACTTATTTGTTCAGATATTGACCAGGCTTTTCTAATCATTTGGTATTCTTTTCCAACTGTTAGTCTGGGGTCTGTTTGTTCAGAAATTTAGCTGCTAAATAATTTTTTGTCTATCCCGAATTAATGCAACAATCCAATAAGACACTCAGATGCACATTTGTTTGGCAGTAAAGTTGCATGAGTTGGCAACAGTTTTCTTTTTTAAAAATATTATTGTTTCAAACTCACAATAATACGCATTGAATTCATAACAAAAATATTTAGCACGATGCTTTTATACCATTACAGCCTTATCTCATGATGTCATGGCTCTCCTGGTGTTGCGCTATAGAGTTTTTGGGAAATCAATTTCCTGTAGTACTCTAAATGCTCCGTTATTGAGCTCCTTTCCCATTATGATTCAGTGAAGAGTTTAAGTGTGAATGTCTCATTCTACTTCATTGGGAGAATAGTGGGTGCAGTGTGGATGTGACCTGATTGTCTCTACCTTGAAGATTTCCAGGGAAATCTCTGGCAGGGAAGCCACAGAATACTCCTGGTACTTGAATAGGGAGGACAAGACTTCTCAAGAGAACAATAGTGTCTCCTGGTCTGTTTTCTATACTTTTCATTCGTGAAATCCTTGTAAGACATACACACACACACACACACACACACACACACACACATGGTTTTCTGTTATTAGTGCAATAACCATGCAATCTTGTCCTGTTACCCTTTTGAAGTCACTATTGGGATGTCCTTATGGCATGGGGTGTTTGCCAAAAATATCTCCTCTGCTTTCCTCCTCTGCAGCAACGTGTTAGCCCCACAGTGTTACATTTTTAAAACTTTTTTTTCCAAATTATGGTAGTAGTGCAATAGCATTGTGATGTCGTGCTGAAGTATCATTATTATGAGTTATTTTTAAACAAATTAAGGAAAATCAATTATGACCCAAAAGGCGAGGCAAGCAGCACAGTGTGAACAGCACTGTCCATATTAAGGAACATGTAGTACAGAAAAGAAAATGGTGGGATTTATGCTATTATAGTTGGGATGTGATACCTAGCACCATCATTCACCTATCTTGGCAAGAACAGCAGACCCTCCATATCTGTGGGGATTTGGTTCCATGACCCCACCTCCATGAATAGCAAAAATACAAACAAATCATGTCCTATATTATTAAATGGTGGTGATGTGCACACTGGTGCTTCAGTGCATCTGCATTCACATTTACACCATTTTATGTATAGGAGGTGATGTGCTGTAATTGCTCAAATTTGCTGATCCAGAGATTGCATGTACTGGGGGTATGTGTGGCACTCTGTGAGTGAAATGGTTTTCAAATGGGACAACATGAAATAGTTGACTAGTGTGATAATCATCAAACATAACAGCATTAGAGGATACAGGTAAGGATTATAGGATAATATCCTCAAATCACATTGACAACTTCAAGCAAGAGCTTTCAAAAATAATATCTTTCATCAAAGGAGAACTTTAAAGTTTTTTTTAAAGTAACTTTAAACCCACGCAACATAAAACCTCCTAAAAGTTTCTATCTACAATTTGGCAGGATCATCTCCTCGTTAGGATTTACTATGCCTCCAAGTTTCATCAAGTTGCGCAAGAAAACAGACAAGTTATAGCCCATTAGGTTTCCCAATAGAAATGAATGGGAGGAACAGGGATTCAAGCTCTCAAAATCATAATCTGAATCTAGATTTGATTGGGTCACATCTGTGATGAACCCTGGGGAAGCATAGCAATACAGCTGTCCTAGCAACCAAGAGGATTTAAATGGATTGGTTGCTGACTATGGAACTCAGGCTAGCCAGAGAGAGGGGCTAGGTGGGGGGAGTCAACCTAAACAGAAAAATAACTGAAATAGGGTTTTGAAGAGAGAGTTTAGAGAGGTCCATCTGAGAGGCTGAGGAAAGAGATAGTTTGTGAAAGAGAATTAGAGAGTTGGGGAAGTGTAACGCACACGACCCACCCTGGAGTGAGTGGCTGTTCTGGGTTAGGGGTGTGAGATGCTGGGAGGCAAGAACCAAGCCAGTTCTGGTCTTTGAGGATGCAGTTTATTAAGCAAAGAAGCAGAAAGGAGAAAAAAGCAAAAGGCACACAATCATACTTACACTCTGACTCCCTTGAAGAAGCAAGGCAGGCAACGGAGCACCATTCTCTTTGTTTCAACAGACTATATAGACCTTGAGTACACAAGTAGCAAAACAGCGTGTCAATTCATCAACCCACCATGCCGAAACGGACAGGAGGGGACTGTCCTTCCTCGGACGCCAATTACTGAGGCATCCATGGACCTGGTGCATGATAGGCTTGCAGCCAAGTCTAATTACCTGCCCGAAACGGCAGCGGACTGTCTCCGATCAGGCTTCGCTTTCCCCCCACTGTACCGGGCAGTGTGGGGAGTGAAGCACTCATCATTAACATTCTTTGACTATTCTCACACGGCTGCAGCATACAGGGCAGCCTGACCTAGCAACTCAGCAGCACCAGCCAAACTCAAAATGTGTTTGTTAGTGAAGCAGGCTGAACCAAAGTGTGCAACATAGGGCCTACCCAGAAAGCTCCAGGCCCAACAGGAAGTGTTTGCTGGTTTAGAGCTAAAGATGTTTTGATGTTTGATAACCTTTAATTTGCTAACTGCCTTTTCCCTTGTCAGTTAGTGCAATAAAGATTTTATCATATTTTTGTAAAGAACAGTCTCCATAAAGTGTCTGTTTGGTCTGGATCAGTTATATACATGCCCACCAGTGACACATTCATTGGGACAAATTTAAACATGCTTTGCCCTATATCTACCAGAGTGTGGGTTTAGGGAAAGCAGTAGAGAGATATAAGTGTGGAGAGGGAGCCGGGGGTGGAAAAAGTAAAGAAGAGTGCTGCTTCTCTAGGAAGGGAGAAGCTAAAGCAGACCTGATTCTCATAGCCCTGGTTTGGCCCAGATCTCCATGTTTTGATAACATCTTGCTCAATCAGGATCACACTGGAACATGGTCTGAATTGCCAGATGGACCCACAAATCAGATTGGGAGGCATATGTACAGTTCTACTGTTATCCCAAAACGTGGGTGACTCAGGGGTACGCCCGCAATGCCAGTACCTCCATGTGACTATGGGGAATTAATTAGCTCAAATTTAAGAGGCCTGAGAGAAGGGGTTAATTTAACAAGATCTTCTCTACCAATGTTTACAGGGTCATGCAGGAAAGAACTAGCCAGAGATTCCAAATAAGCTAAATGTTGTTTTATTGAGAGATTCCCACATGCACACAAAAGATCCAAACACACAAGCACACGAGCTGACTAAAGGAAAAGGGAGAAAAGTTGTGGATAGAGGACTTGTAGGGTCTGGGTGATAATTACTGATCCAGAGAGCAGTGAAGAAAGTGATGTGGCTCAGACTGAAGTCTAAGGACAATTCTTGTTTGGGAATCAAGAGACAGCATGGTGTTCAGCAAGGCAAGAAACTGCAAGAGTCTGCTCAAAAGCAAGAGTTTTTATATCCAAAATCTACTCTGTGTGTATGAGTGTGAATCAAGTTGCAACACAGACAATGGGGTCAGGACTGTGTTAATGGTCTCAGTGCTTACTAACAAGGGGCTTTTCCACAGTACACTGTTATAGTGCTATTATTTCACTTTCAACATCCTATGGAATCCAGGGGTTTGCAGTTTAGTGAGGGGCATTTAGAATTTTTAGCTGGAGAGCTCTTTGGCTGCAGTAAATTACAAACCCTATACAAGCACTATAACAGTGTAGTGTGGAAAGGCCTAAAGAGTTAATGGCTGTTGCAATAGACCTGTATTGTTGAGAGGTTGAGAAGCTGAGGCAGGAAAACACCCAAGTGTGAAGGAACAGGATTAAAACAACCACTGTTTGGTGAGAACATTGGCTTGACAGTTGTATTCCGTCAGAGAGGTTCAGCTTTTAAACAAGCCTATTGTCTCCAAGGTTGCCTTGTAATCTGCCTGGCAGTAACTTCTGCTGCACCTGGAGGTGTGTGTGAACTGATCTTCCTTCCAATCTCATGTTTACAGTCAGTAATTTTCAACTATCCAGTTTGATCTTCCCACTGTAACCTCACTATCTTGACTGTCTAATTATATATATATGCATGCATGCATGCATGCCAATATAAACATATTGGCAGATGTGTTTAATTGGCATAAAATAGAAATCACATACAATGACTAGATAAGGCCATGTGGAAGAGGACTGACTGAAAAACAGGTCAGAAATGATCTCAGAGCATGGCTGAGTTCAACTTAGTGGCTCTTGCAAGGAGAACAAAAGGAATCTCCTGAAAGAACAAAATCCCCTGTAGTCTGCATATCCTCAGAAACACCAAGCCATAAAAACTGGCCACCAACTTAATTTGACTCCCAGTTATGGGAAACTTCAAAGAAAGAGGTTTTGGTTGATAACTCTGGGTCAGGAAAACAGGAAGATTTCAAACAAATCCTCACACCTATCCTTTTCCTGATCCCTGGTTACACTGCCATAAAAATCTTTTACTCCATCTGCCTGATTCAGCCATTTGTTTTCCCCCAGGAAAAGGGTCTGCGCACCCCCACCCCCACCCCTGGGCATGCGTGCACTATCTTTGCATTCCCTTTTGGGGCTTTAGCTAGCTTTTCTCTCTCTTTTTTGCTGGCTGGCCAGCACTCTCTCTCTCTCTCTCTTTTTGTCTGCCAAGCTATCCCTGGATTTTTGCTGAAAACAGCAGCCTTCAAGATCAGTTTAATATATTCACTTTGGTCCCCTCAACTCTTCCCTCTCTTTAAGATTTTCAACCTCAGTAGTCCTTGTGTGCTTGTGTGAGTGAATGCTTTGTGTGTGAGTATGAGGAAACATTGCCAGTTCTACCAAATAAAAGACCATTTAAAAGGACACTTGACTTCTCTCTTTCTCAAGTAGTCTGACCCTCTAAACATAGGATGAGAGATCTCGCTGCATTGCCCTACCCTCTGTTTTGCCAAGTTGTGCTCTGCTAATTTCCCCAACCTTTGTAAAATCCCCCAGGAACCTCCAGAAGCCAGGGTAACAGAGCCACTTCAGTTTCCATTTTATATCAATGCCCATTAATGTAGCTTGCCAATTAAATAATATTTGCCAGTTAAACTATATCAATATTGAGAGTGCACAGGGCCCTAACATTACTCTGTAGAACAGTGGTTCAAAACACACACACACACACACACAGAGTGACAAAAACTGTCACTTCCCAAAATCCTATGGAATGTTCACTTAAGGAAGGAAATTACTTAAGTGGTCTATTGCAATGAATAAAAGACATATGTCTGCTTTCTTATCAAGTGAAAAAGCTATGTCACCTTAGGCAGCAATGCTCAGTAATAGAAGGTAATATTTTAGAAACTAAGGCCCTTTCCGCATAGCATTTGCCATGCGAAAGGGCGCCCAGAGCGTCACACAATTGCGAGGAGCGATTTGCAGAACGCACTCACAATTGCACGATGCTCCAGCGGCCAGCAGGCGCTGATCGTGCTCCTTTTCATTTTCAGCTGGAAGCTGAAAATGGTGTGCAATCACGTATTGCCCCTGGGCCCCGCGCGCACTTATCTGGCGTGCGGAGCCTCCGGAGCTGCGCCGGTCGCACTTCCTGCCCCATCGCAGCCTGGGAAAATCCCAGGCTGCACTGCGGAAGGAAGAGGTGGGGCTCTCGCGCAAGCAGGCAGCTTGTGTGGAGCTGAAGCAGCAGGGACATGAGAGCCTCTCGCTGGAGGCTGCTCGCGCAATCCCCGCATCCCAGCGCCAGAAAAAGGTAAGGTGTAAGCCTCTGCTTTAAGGCTTTTGTTATCTGCAAATCAAAGAAAGGCATGTTAGCATCAGTTATGTTAGATAATAAGAGGTGCACACACACAAAAAAAACTTTGGCCAGAATTCTCTTAAGGACTGCTCATGCATAAGTCATGCTATACATGCAGGGCCAAAAAGTCACCATTGTGCAGTGGATGTATTCTGCTGATAATGGCAGATGCGGCGTTGTATGGACAGCGTGTTAATCTGTGCCTTTTCTTTGCAAATTATGTGTTGTGGTTGTGGTCCTATATTTTCCATTGTGTTTGTGCCACATGCATTATGCATTGTGCAGTGAGACTTGCTCATTGACATGTGTTGCACAGTGTTGCTAGTCTGCATAGGGGTTGCGTAGCACTGACATAGCATATCTCGCACGTGAATATTTATACTATACTGAAAGGAATGTTGGATTACAGCCTATAAGCAGATAGGTCAGAGAAGTTCACTCTTTCTGAAGAAGCAAGTTTATTCTGAATTGCTGGAAAATATATGAAGATTTTCAGAAGCAAAAGAAAGCAGCATTTGTGCAAAGAAGTAGAAGATTCTGGGACAGGCAGGGGCAGAAAAGAACAAAGCCAGGTTTTGGAGACTTGGAGTAGTTAAAGAATGGAGGAAGGAAACCACAGGGGTGGCTTTAATTTCTCCCAAAGATTGGGTGTTCCACTTAAGCAAGATACTGGCAAATCTTCAGTTGGATACTCCTCCATCTCTGGACTTCTATCTTTCAAAACAGGTTTCACCAGAACAGCAACAAGCAAACCCAATGGATGCGCTGGATGACATTAGCGAAAGAGAAAGCAGTGATATGCTACCCTCTGAGATTTTTTAAAATGAATTTGGAATCATAGGCCCTTAAAACTTTCCAAACTTTTTGTGCATATTAACACAACAGGATCTTTATCTTCAAGTTGATAGTTTTAAAAAAAGGCAAGATCTTAGCTTTCTGAATGAAGCTTCTAAACTATACTTTGAATATATATTGCATAAATTAAGAGGCTGGGGGGGAAGCAAATATTCTTATCGTTTAAACATGAATTAACAGGCTTTTGTAAAGGCCAAAGTACAATAAACTATTTATTCTTTACCATTTATTTAAAATACACAGAGATAAAGAAATACACAGGGACTTTCTAAACATTTGTTTGTGGTTTTTATAGATTTGACTTCAGCCTTTGATTCAGTAAACAGAGCCCAGTACTAACACTGATAAAAGATTGCTTTGGTTAATCAAAAACCTACATTTTACCTATGTCACTTGATTAAGAGTAGGATTAAATGAATAGCTCACAGAAGATGTCAGAGTCTTGCAAGAAATTAACGAGCTTGTGTCCTGGTCCTCTTTTTATTTAAATTTTTGTGAACAGTGTAATGCAAGAGATGGTATCACCTTCTTTCTTCCCTCCCACTCTTCTATCAAGTAAGGTTCCACTTCTGATACATGCAGATTGTTTACTTCTCATATTCCTCATCCAGATAGGCTGAAGACATACTATGTTTGCTAACGTATAAGATGTACCCCACTTATAAACTGGCAAATATGATTTACTGGCCTATAAGACACACCAGCATATAAGACACAGTCCATTTTCAAACAGTATTTTTTTGGAGGGGGGAAGTGAGTCTTATATGCCAGCAAATACAGTATATATAAAACTACACTTAGTTGTTTTTTGTTTTCCTAATGAGTACCTTAACATTGTTTAGTCAAAAATGAAGACAGTCATCTTTGGGAAAGGACAGAGAAAGCACATGTGGACAAAGGATTGGCATACAATCATGCACTGTGGCTCTTTTCAATGCATCTTATTACATTTGAACAATATGGCAGATAATGGCCAGAATCCTGTTGGGTAGTTATTTATTGTCTGTAAGTTATAATTGCTTAAACTTCTGGAATTGGTTCAAGGTGGTTATGAGCACATGTACAGTCAAAGTGGTATTACAATCCCCTTTTCCTTCTGAAACTATAGAATCACAGAATCATAGAAATGTAGAGTTGGAAGAGACCACATGGGCCATCCAGTCCAACCCCCTGCCATGCAGGATCACCCTCAAAGCACTCGTGACAGATGGCCATCTAGCCTCTGCTTAAAAACCTCCAAGGAAGGAGCCTCCACTACACTCTGAGGCAGCAGATTCCACTGCCGGACAGCCCTGACCGTTAGGAAGTTCTTCCTGAGGTTCAGGTGGAATCCATTGCTCCTTGTCCTGGTCTCTGGAGCAGCAGAAAACAAGCCCTCTCCCTCCTCTACATGGCATCCCTTCAAATATTTAAACATTGCTATCATGTCCCCTATCAATTCTTTACTTCCAGTTTATCTTTTTCAGGAATATGCAAATAGAAAATTTAGCTAGGGTGGCCATGTGACTTACTTTACAGCTGACAGTGTCCTCTATTTGAAGTCATCTTCCCATACAAATTTAATTTAAAGATCAAGACCCATAGGATTCTTTACGTAAGGGCCTTGAACCTTGCCATTAATAGCTATTGCCTGGACAGATGGCTGAGCAGGCACAGAGATCACCAGGACACGGTGAAATGCATTGTGGGTCTATTAAAACTAAAAAAGTAATTATTTCTCAATTTGTATCTATCAATGAGCACATGCAAATCTGTAGCCACTTTTGGCAACACATCAGTGGCCAGCCTAACTTCAGTGCTCCCAGACAGTATGGAAAAAAGCAATAAAATTCCTACTCAGGAATGGCGTAGAAGATTCTAGGAATGGACAAAATTGACACGACAACAAGTTCTAGAGATTTGATTTTTCACCCACCCAGTGGTGCTTTGGGATACTTTTAAACCTTCAGCTTCTTACTTGCTTCCCATAATTTTTAGATATCATTTCCATCACCTCACTTACTTCAAAATGTGGTCATCAACAGCTAAGAGGAGAAATAAGTGGATTTTTTGCCAACTTAAAAGGAGCAAGTCTTCTTCTCTTCTCCACAATGAATGTTATCTGCTTAAAAAAAACAAAACACCCACCTCCGAACGTAGCTGATTCCAAAATGGAGAACCATGTTGAAAAAGTGACTTCCTTGGACAATAGTCCCCACAAATCCCAATAGCCAGTGAATGAACTATGGACAAACATCACCACAGAACTGTTGCCCATTATCTTTATCTGCTGCCGATACTCCCATTTGAATGTAAATGGTAACAATTACCTACCTTATTAATATCCCAAAGGACCAGTATGCTTTGGCGCTTGGCAAACTCATAAGCTATTGCTCTACCAAGTCCGTGTCCAGCACCAGTGATGAGAACAATTTCTCCACGGACAGATTTCCTGCTCTTGGGAATGAAGAGTTTCACCAGTGCCTCCAGGAATGAATAAATAAATATGATGGCATTCTTGAGGGTGGTCAGCAGAATAGGCAACACTCTTCCTTCCTGAGGAATTCTACACTGAAGCATTCTGTACTGCGATTGTCTGTTGTACATTCTGGCAGCAGAAGTTCTCTGCTTACCAGCAGGAATCAGTGTGCTTATTAAAAACCTCCTCTATAAAAAAGAAAGTGCACTGCAATCCTTCAAATGTAAGATGTTGCTAACCACATGGGATGGGTGGCACTGTCATTTTCAGTGTGAGAAAATCTTATAAGATAAAAGTGTGCTGCAATAGTTGCAAGGTGTTTATGAAAATGTACACGTGTCATGCATGTCACAACAGTATGCAAAGTTGCATACTAGGTAGCGATCAGATTCACAATAGAAAGGAACAGTCACACCCTTTGTAAATGTGCTCCCCAAATGAGACTACCAATACCTGCTAATTCTTGAAAATCCCAAAGTGTGATGTGTGCTAAACCATGAAATTCATGCTACATATAGGTGGAATAACTTTACAACTTCATTAACAGGAGCTCCCTAGCAAGGCTTCTTATAGACCAGCGGTGAGAGTTTTGTAGCCCTCTAGAAGAAGTTGTTCTGCAACTCCCAGCATTCCTTGGCATTGATTATGCTGGCCAGGGCTGCTAGGAGTTGCAGTTCAACAATATCTAGAGGGGCCCACAATTCCCATTGCTGGTTTAGTGAAAGAGAAAAAAAGATTACGATCCAATTAGGAATGGGACAGAAATACTGGTTCAAAATTCTGAGAAATGCAACAACAACAAAACAGTTTTAGGACCCATTCACATTACTGAATTATAGTGCTATGATTCTACTTTATCTGCCATGGTTCCATGTTGTGGAATCCTGGGGTTTGTAGTTTAGTGATGGACGGGAGCTCTCTGGTAGAGAATTCTAAATGCCCTACCCTAAACTCCAAATCCTAGAACAAAAGCATGGCAGTTAAAAGTGGAATTCTGGGGTTTGTAGTTTACTGAGGCCAAAGAGCTCTCTGGCTGAGAATTCTAAATGCCCCTCCCTAAACTGCAAACCCTGGGATTCGATAGGATGTTGAAAGTAGAATAATAGCACTATAACAGTATAGTGCAGAAATCGCCTAAGACTGGTGCAATGTGCACAGATCTGGCGGTACCATTTCAAGTTCTGTTTGCCATGTTCTTTAGAAATAGTCTTCATGGGCAGCTTTGCACTTTATTGCACAAGGCAGGTAAATTGCACTTACAGCATGGTAGTAGCATTTTTGGCTAGGACTTATCACATGACATTGTTCTTCTTCTATTGTTCTTTATTGTTCTATTGTTCTCCTTTATTGTTCTATTGTTCTCCTCTAGGGTACTCTATCAATGACCTCCTTTGTAAAAGAAACCCTAAAGGGGGAACAACGGAAGAGGAATGAGGTAATGTGATAAATCCCAGCCGAAGATGCTTTTATCTTGCTGTAAGCGGTGTAGTGGTTTGAATGCTGGACTATGACCCTGGAGACCAGGGTTTGTTTTCTCACTGGAAACCAACTCAATATATCACACACTCTCAGCTGCAGAAAACCTCATAATGGGGTCACCTTAGGGTCTCCATAAATCAGAAAGGACTTGAAGGCAGAAAACAACAATAAAGTGTGATTTACCTGCCTCATGTGATAGGAATCTGACCAGAAGGCTTTTCTGTATAAGAATAGCTGCCACTAGCAAGCTCAGTGAAGATGCTAAAAGGATTCCATATTACCAAGTACACCTGGGCTGAGGTTGATCTGGAAGTGATAAAGGTGAATCTTGGAGTAACCCTAAGCTTTGAGGCTACTGTTTCAGGTTCAACATCAATTCCCCACCCTCACCTTCTGTTTATTGGCCCTCATCCTATCTATGTGCCACTGCAACATCTGCACAGCCACACCCAACTCAGCTGTTAAATAGTTGAGTGTGTTGTCATGATGACCTGCCCTAGCAGCTTAAGACAGATGTTGAAAAACATAACATGAAAAAGCAGAGCATGTAGGAGGAGGCCCAGCTAGGTCTAATAGCTCTACTAGAAACAAAGGATGACTTTTTCATTATTTGTTTCATTAGAGAGACTTCTTAAATATCCTCGCTTAATCTTGAGAGTAAGCAGCCACTTTAATCAATTCTGAAAGAAGACAAAGTGAATCCTATTTTGCTTTCTAAACTCAAACTTTTCAGGTAGTAAGGAACTTTACCTTTGCTATGAATAAAGCATTTATATGAAGCCCAAGTGCCGTCATAACCATCCTTTGGGTTTCCCCCCTAATTGTCCTTCTGGTAGCTGATTGGGAATGAGGCCAACCCATTTAAAAAGGGACCTCTTCCAGCATTATAAATGAAACTATTATGTTAGATCTCAGGCTGTACCTTTCTCTTGCTGGTAAATATTACTGATATCATCTCCCTTCCCTCTTGAGCACAGAGGTATCCTGGGGCCCCGTAAGCATCAAACATCTCACGGACCACCACTGCATTTCCTCATTAAGAGGATATTGTGTAAAATGGATCATGCTGCTCAGTGAATGAGAGAGTCCAGGCCTTTCTGTACTACATTGTTATAGTGCTGTTATTTCCCTTTCAACATCCTGTAGAATCCTGGGGTTTGCAGTTTAGGGAGGGTATTTAGCCAGAGAGCTGTTTGGCCCCAGTAAACTACAAAACCCAGAATTCCACAAGTTGTTGAAGGTGGAATAATAGCACTATAGCCCTTTTTGCATGGCATTTTTAAAGCGTATTAGGCACGCTTCCTCCTCCCTTACAAGCCGCCGTACCGCATGATGGTCTGGCGAACCAGGTGCTATCACGGCCATGGATAGTGCTGATAGTGTGTTTTCTTATTTCTGCCTGAAAGGCGAAAATAACCTCCCTTTCAAGCATCGGTCGCACGACCAGAGGGCCTGCGGAGCCGTCGTCCGGTGTGCTTCCAGGAAGGATCCGGGAGTGGGCGGGGAATGGGCAGTCCCTGCTGCCTGTCCCTCACGCAGCAACTCCCGGGGACGCTCCGCCCAGCAGCAGGCCAGCCGCTGCCCCCATCGCAGCAGGGAACACTGCACGACACGTCACTGCGAGAGGCCACTCCGGGGCTGCGTCGCCACTCACACTCAAGATGACAGCAGCCTCCAGGGTATGGCCGACTGTGTTTTTTTTTAAAACCGGGTGCTATCGTTAGCACGTTAGCACATTACCAATGTAGTATGAAACAGCCTGTTGACAGAATCTATCGTCCTAACGTTAGCACGATAGTTGACGAAACAATTAAAAAAAAAGAAAAACCACCGACCGATCAGGGGCAGTGGGGCGGGGACAGGGCGGGACCTGGGCATGGCCCAGGACGCCGACATGCGGACAAGGCACCGGGTGGGGACTGGTGCTCTCTTGCGAATGCCCTACCGTGTGCAGACTGCAAGGGGCTCTCTGCTGGGCCTCTTGCAATATTGGCAATATCGTGAGGGCTCTAGTTCGTCACGCTATCAAGGTAAGGTGGGAAAAGGGCCTATAACTGTGTAGTGTGGAAACGCCCTTAGTTTTCTGTGCCTTGTCAGACCATTTATATATATCAGAAGATTGCTATAGTAGCTCTCCTGATACATCATTAGATTTTTATTGGTAGTGAAATACGCAGCTCTGTTCCTTTAGTGGGTTGGTCTTCTGAGTTTTGGAGTCACTGCTGGTATCATAGTCAAAAGTTAATAGCTGTCCAATTTAGAGAAAGAGAAAACTTGTGTTCGTGACTTTGTAAGATACTTTTTGCAGTAGCTTGGCAGTCTGAGGTTGGTATTAGACTGAGGGAGTGAATTTGCCTGTGTTGCTAACCTGCTTCCACAGTTCTCATACTTTAGGGAGAGGGAAAGACAGGTTTCATTTTTTAAAAAAATTCTATTTTTTAGCTTCTTTAGATAACCCTTGAGAGTCCCTCTTCCATTGGTCTTGCCCTGGAAGGAACCAATTTTTTAGATTGCTCTTTCCTTCTCTATCCTCCAATTATATTTGGAGGCTTTGTAGCCTAAAATTAATTCCAGCTCTCCACTCAGTTAACATTGCAGCTCCTGCAGCTTGCCTAGAGCAAACTGATAAAAAGAAGAGAGGAAAAAAAGACTGTTGTTAAGCAATATTGCCTGTAAAGTTCTAACATATTGCCAAACCCCTGCAGCGGTCCCTTGAAACATGCCAAATCTTGTGTGGAAAATGAGGTCTACCGCACTATTCAAGTATTTTGAGTTTGTCCAAGCTTCATGACCATGTGGTGGACACACAATCTCTAGGCTTCGATCTCTGATAAATGAGTAACAGTATATAAACAGCTGAAGATTGTTCACAGTGTCAAAAAGCAGTAGAAGAGAATGCATCTTTTGCTTGAGATCCCATTGTTTTTACTTATTACCCTCTACTCCTTTCTGGAGGCCTTTGTCAAGCTATTCATTTCTGCAAAGAAGAAGTCTATCAATGGAGAACTTGTCCTCATCACTGGATCTGGCCACGGACTTGGGAGGGCCACAGCTTATGAATTTGCGAAGCGTCAGTGCAAGTTAGTTCTTTGGGATATCAATAAGGTAGGAGAGGGACATCAGTGTATGCAGTTATAAATTTGTTCTGTATTGTGATCCTCTTTGGAAGGGCTTTGTCCTGAAAAGCATCCTATACATTTCTAAAATATAGCAACATGAGAATTAACACTGTCATTTAAAAAATAGTGCTCCTGCAATCCTGTAATGCTTGTTGTTGTTCTTACAGTTTACTCTGACTTATGGGGACCATATCAGAGCATTCTCTTGATCAGATCTATTCAGAGATGGTTTGCCATTGTCTTCTTCTCAAGCCAAGAGAGTGGGATATGCCCACGATCACCCAATGGGTTGCCATAACTGCGTAGAGATTCAGACTCTGGTTTCCAAAAATGTAATCCAGCATTCAAGCGACTGCCTCATGCTGGCTCACCAAGAACGGTACCTTATTCTAATTTAAACTATAGATAAATTAGTGGGAATATTCATATTCCCTACATTCAGTCAATTTGCCCTCTCACAGTGAAGTTCCTCTACATGCATCAGCAATCAGACTTGCAAATTAAGCCCATGCTTATCTGTCAATGACCAGTCATAAAATAAAGACTGCTGATACAAGACAAGTAGCTGAGGAAAATCCTATGCTATGGCAAATAGACATCTTTGAGCATTTCTGCAAACAAATGATCAATATACTGTCTAGTTAGACCCCAAATATAGCAATATAAAGCAAACTGATTATATTAAATTACATCTGGCTTCTGAAAAGGTAAACCTTACTGCAGCGGAAAGCAGCTTGCTCTTCTCTAGGTTTTTGGAAGTACAGTTCCACTAAGTCATCAAGTGCAGTTCTCAGTGGTTATTGTCGGACTGTGGTTGTAGTCCAACATTCAAACCACAGCATTCCACTGGCTTACCATGATGGCTCATTACTATTAGGTAATACTTAGTTAATAGCAAATGCATTCCCTGGGGTTTATCTCTGAATAAATATGGGCATTTCCACACTAGCCTGTTGTAGTGCTATTATTCCACTTTCAACATCCCATGGAATCCTGTGGCTAGTGTGGAAATGACCTGTGCCTAGGCTTGTACTGTTTTTGATCTCTATTTGCAGTAATTTGACTCAAAATCTCAGCCGTTCATCTCAAGGACATTTAGTGGATTGTAAATCCACTTTTGATTTTAATGTAGCTTCTCCAAGTTAAACGTGAACTAAACAGGAGCTCTCCTGAAGCCAAACTTCCGAAAGAATAGTGCCATGCACCAGGAGACTTCCCATTCAATTTTTTTGTGGTAAAATCAAGAGTTTCTTTGCCTCCGCAGTGTTGGACTGACCAGCTTTCCCTGATTCATCTTTGAAGAACCTGATGGAGGGGAAAAAAATCTAATCTGTGTTGGAATCGTTGGCCCTGATACAAGACCTAATACAGGAGTCATGACTCAGTGTAAAACAGATGTTTTGCATACAGAAGATCACGGGTTCTTCCTTTAACATTTTCAATTAAAATTTGGATAACTGGGATTGGAAGACTTCTTCTGGGAGGAAAGGACTACAACTCCCCTCCTTGAGGACCTGAAAATTTCCGTCTGCAGTAATTAAGCTTCTAAAAAGTTTTCATTGGTCCCAGCACTACAAGTATGGAAAATGGGGAAAGGAGGGGAGAGAGAAGGGAAGGCAGAGAAAGAAAAATGGGGCAGAGAGATTAAAGGGAAAAGAGAGAGAATTGTGAAGAAAGACCCTTACAAAGCCTACAGAGCTTAATTTCAAACTGTCTGAAAGACTATATCTCCCTATACAAATATGCCAGAATCTTAAGATTCACAGGAGAAGACTTTCTCTTGGTCTTACCTCCATCACAGGCTTGCTTGGTGAGAACATGGAAGAGAGCCATCTCAGTGGCTGCTCCAACCCTCTGGAATTCCCTTCCCTGGGAAGCTTGCCTGGTCCTCTTCCTGTTCTCCTTTCTCCAGCAGATGAAGACTTTTTTGTCCAAGCAGGCTTTTAAAGTGCACAGAGGCTTTGTGTGTGTATTTTATTTTTAACTTTTTAATTTTTTAAAATGATTTTACTGTATACTGTTTTAATCTATCCCTTTAACAAGATGATTTTAATTATGTTTTAAAGTCTTATCATTTTTTTCTTTTAATGAGTCACCTTGGACCCCACTCTGGGAGAAAGGTGGCATATAAATGAAATATAACAAATAATAATTTTTTAAAAATAGAACTTACAGAAGGAAAATAGAGATAAATGGAGGAATAGGGAGAGTTGAACAGAAGGATGGGCAATACAGTGGTATGTGTATGTGAGAGAGAACAACAGTGATGAAACAGAGAGTGTAGTGTGGTGTCAGCTTCCACCAGTTTTTGTTCCTGCCCTGCCCATGTAATGTGTTTTCTCAAACCTTAGGCTGAAAGTTTTTTCCAAGAGGTAGAGAGATGATACCAACTCAGTGTAAAGTAGGACAATCCTAGATCAAGTGCATCCATGGCCTCACATTCAGGGTATAATTTGATACACATTCCTGTTGCTGTGAATGGAGAAGCCCTGGAGAATGGATGCATGTTAATCTTCAAGCTTTTCAGACTTTGATCTGAGTGCAATATTTTGCAACCTATTTTGTTGTTAATCTTTCTCCCTGTCTTGGCCTTTGTCCGGTTTCTGTCTCCTGCTTTCTCCTTTTCTGCATCTCACAGAAACATGTCCAGAATTTAGAAAGTTACTTTTTGGGACTACAGATCCCAGAATCCATTACTATTTTTCAAATATTAAAATATTTTTAAAATGTTAATGCCTACCCTGAAGAATTTTCAGGAGTTAGCCATAGCCGTGTTAGTCCATGGCAGCAAAAAGCAGTATCTAACTAGAAAAATTTCCAGAGAGACAGCAACCTCCAGAGAAGTTGCAGCAAAAACAGCAAAGAGTCTTGTAGCCCCTTAAAGACCAATTGATTTTTAAGTAGCATATACTTTTTTGGTCCACAGGGGAAAAACCCCCCTGAAAATATGTTAGCCTGTAACATGCCACAAGACTCTTTGTTGTTTAAACTTAAAGAAGACACTTGCTGACATTTTATAACGTTTTTGTTTGGTCTTAAGTTGCATTAATGGTTTTGATGCCTTCTTCTAATGAATCAGCCCAGCTGCAAACATTTTATAAACACCCAACTTCACTTTAAAGCTTTATTTTTCTGATCCTTTTCATTGCAAAAATGTGGATTATACCCCATCTGTTTACTCACAAACCTACACTACCTAGGCCTTTTCCACATAACACTCTTATAGCGCGGATATTCCACTTTCAACCTCCTAGGGAATCCTGGGGTTTGCAGCTTCAGAGGGGCCAGCCAGCCCCTCTCGAAGCTGCAAACCCCAGGATTCCCTAGGAGGTTGAAAGTGGAATCATCACGCTACAAGAGTGTCGTGCAGAAAAGGCCCTAGACTGAAGAGTTAGATGGCACTCCAAATAAACCAGGCTCTTTGATACCTTTACTCTGTACTGGTGAGGTCTTAAATTTGAGGAAAAACTGGAAAAATTATGCTCATCAGCATCATCTAGCATTGACTTGCTACCTTACACAGATAGAGCCCAAGTTTTTAAAGGAAAAAAACACATGAATAAAATAGTGTAACTCTACTTTCTTCTGGCACTTATTGTGGTACTAATAGTTATATACCTGACCTAGCTAACTTTTGAAAGTCTTAGGCTATTTCCGAACTACACTGTTATAGTGCTATTATTCCACTCTCAACATCCTATGGAATCCTGGGGTTTGCAGTTTAGGGAGGGACATTTGGAATTCTCAGCCAGAGAGGTCTTTGCCTCAGTAAACTACAAACCCCAGAATTCCATGGGATGTTGAAAGTGGAATAATAGCACTATAACAATGCAGTGTGGAAATGGCCTTAGGCTGGAGTCACACAATGCATCTGCCACTTTTTCTTTATCATCACTTGCCATTTTTCTTTATCATCAGTTGCCATATCGATATATTGAAATTGTTTTCTGTGGTTTTTTTTCTCTTATTGACCTTAGCAAATGTTTTTTCCAAGCCAGATTGCAGAGAAAACTTGTGTATTCTGAAGAAAACTGTAGGTTTCATCTGTGTCCTTTAGGTTCTTTTAGGGAAAATCCAGATGGAGGTCACATTTCACCTTCTTTTTCTCTTATCATCATAAATGTCATTTATTCTTCATAATGTCTATCACACATCAAGTCATTTGTGCCAATGCTAGCTGGGAGCATTTCTGAGAACTGTAGTCCCAAAAGTAACTTCTCTCAGTTTAGCATTTGTTAACATGTTTTGGACCGTAAATCCTGCCTACACCACTCATTCCACTGTGGCCCTGCATGTGCAGTTCTCTAAGATTGAGAGTTCTTGAGTTGGTATGTCAAAATGAGAATCAGAAATTCTTCTGTATCTCAGACTAAACTGCGCAAACACACCTGTATATAACACCACAAAATTACAGCAGTTCAATATTGCTGTAACTGTCACGGATTGTTCATATAGAATTCTGGGATTTGTAGTTTGGTGAAGGATTTAGAATTCTCTGCTAGGGAGCACTGCTGCACTCTAAACTACAGCTCAAGATTTCTGATTACCTGGTCAAAGTACAACAGTTAAAGTATCAGACTATAGTCAAAATACACACTCTCTGCACTGGAAAAGGAACTGGGCCACCAATAGGCTGTTCAAAATGTACCTTGCCCTGCTCTAATGCTGCTTCTACCTGACTCCAGAAGATTTCATAAGATCTGGACAATAGATGCACAGTTATAGGGCAATAGCGTTCCCTAGATGTCCACAAACAAATATCCTGAATCTACAATTTTGCCTCACTTTCTTTCTTCATGGTAATGGGACTGGCCGCTCTGGAACCTTGAACTTCATTCAAATATCCTCTCCTCCATGCCCAGGTCATGAAAAGGTGGGATATAAATTATTGAAATAAATAATGCATAACATACTCTTCATGTTGCAGATGCAGAGAAGAAATTGTTGTTGTTGTGATGATGGTGGTGGTACTGACAATGATGATTGCTTTCCATGTGCAGAATGGCGTTGAGGAAACAGCTGAAAAGTGCAGGAGACTGGGAGCCATGGCACATGCGTTTGTGGTGGACTGTAGCAAGAAAGAGGACATCTATAAAGCTGCAGAGAAGGTGAGACTTATGTTCTGAAAGATTTCTCAAAACATTCTGAAAGAGATATCTGTCTCTCTCTGTGTCTGTCTCTACATCTGTTTGTCGCTACCTCTACTGCCATTGCTACCATTACCTTTATCTCTGTCTCATCTCTATTCCTAACTCTTTATCCATCCATCTATCCTTACTCTCAACATAGGGCCCAAGGTAACTCACAAATATGAATTAAAACAAAGTAAATCTAAAAAGCTATTAATAAAAAGTGAAATTATTTAAGAACATGATAAGCATGATAGAAGCAGACCACACACAGCCCATTAAAAGCCCTCTTCTGCAATCACCTTTAAGAAAAAGGTTCTTTACCTGCCAGCAGAAGGAAGAAATGGATGGAAGACCCTTGTCTCCCACTGGAGGGAATTCTACAACTTAGACACCAAGAAGGATTTCTCCCATGTCCTCACCAAGCTTACCTGTGACAATGGTAGAACCGAGAGAAAGCCCTTCCTGTAGGATCTTAAAACTGAGACAAGCTACTTCATCTGGGCATAAATTGTATAGACTCTCACTAGAAGTGAGGACAGATGGTTGGATAGCTGGCTGGCTGGCTAGATTCAGTGGCACATCTAGTGTAAACAGCACCTAGGGCAAGTGTGGAAGTTGTGCCCTTACTTTCTTACTTGTACCCCCACACTCACACCCCTACATGCATGGCTATTTTGCACCCCCCTGGCATTGGCACCCAGGGCAGATACCCTACTTGCTCTTCCCTAGATATGCCTCTGACTGGATAGATAGAAGAGAGAGAGAGAGACAGGGAGAGAGAGATGAATTCTCATTAACCTGAGGCTGTTGCACTTTGGAAATATCATAGACAACAGGACTCTTTGGAAAAGACAATCATGCTTTTAAAAGTAGAATGCAGTAGGAGAAGAGGGAGCCCACTTGGCCGTGAATTTGCAAGACTTGAGCAGGGTAGTTGATGACTAGGGCTGTTGGAAGTTTTTCATTCATAGAGTTGCCATGTTAAAATTCACTTGATGGTAAACAACAACAATAAGCTGTATAGGGCTTTCTAGGTCACAATCAGCACTTTAAATTGTGCCTAGAAATGAAGTGGTAGCCAGTGAAGCTATTTCAACAAGGGAATTGTATCTTCCCTGTAGTTGCTCTGGCTGCAGCATTTTGGACTTGCTGGTGTTTTCAAAGGTAGCCAACTGGAAAGTGTGTTAAAGTAATCCAAATGAGGTGGGATCAAGAGATGTTTCACTATAGCCAGATCCGACATCTTCAGTAGCAGATGCAACTGATGCACTAGTTTTAACTAGGTAAATACAGTCCTGACTTGGAAATCCAGGCTCAAGGCTGAGTCCGAGAATACATCCAAGTTATGAACCTGAAATTTCAGGGGGGAGCATAACCCCACATAACATAGTATCTATTCTCTGATTTGCCTTTTGACTTACTAGAAACACTTCTGTCTTGCGTGGATTAAACTTTAGTTTGCTCACCCCCATCCAGTCTATTACTGATAGCGGACCCCAGTCTGGAGCCAAAGCAGGTGCCTTGGAATGAGATAGAAAGAAAAGATAGAGTTGAGCATTATCAGCATAGTGGTGACACCAAAACCCCAAATCTCAAACAACCTCTCCCTGCAGTTTTATGTATATGTTAGACAGCATAAGGGACAAAACTGAGCCAGAATATCAAACAGAAATCCTCTGTCTCCACGTTTAAGTTTGCCCATCAAAGAAAGACCAGAATTCTTAATGTACAACTCTTCATCTTGGCATCCCACATGCTAGTTTGTGGTGATGTTGGCCCCACTTCCAGCAGAAAGGAACACGTGGACAGCTTTCAGCACAGCATGCCAACCAACTAAATGTTTCCATAAACTCTCATATATATCTTTCTCAACTTAAATCACTGCCTGATATCTGGTGGCATGCTGTTTTTGGGTAAATGCTGGCAAATAGTTATATAAATGTCCTCTCTCCCTTACTCTGCAAATTTTCTCTATCCTTTATTTTAAAACTGGAGTTGGAGAACCAGGTGTTCTGGACAACAGTCCCTTTGCATCTCCAGTTGTTTTGAACTACAGTACCCATCAGCCATATCCATGGCAAGGGAGAGTGGGAAATGTAGTCCAAAATATTTAGAGAGCTGAAGGTTTCCTGGAGATCTTGCATTGACCAGCAGATCCTACATTGGACTAGAAGATCTATCAGACCCTGTCCATCTCTATGATTCTAAGATTCTATGTGCATCTTAAAAAAAAAGCCCTGCCAAATGGCTTTTATCCATAGTCTTGAAGGTTACATAACAGATTCCACTACATCTAGCCTAACCTGATAGTCCTGTCTCCTTGGTCTGTTTTACAGTCAATGGCTTATTGAACCTGAACAAACAAATCCTGCCAAGGATACGATACACTCTTCTATAATCTATATTCTTCACTTCATTTTTTCAAAGGTCAAAGAAGAGATTGGTGATGTGAGCATTTTGATGAATAATGCTGGTGTGATAGCCCCAACAGATGTGCTGTCGACTAATGACCATGACATTCAAAAAATATTTGAAGTCAACATTCTTGCTCATTACTGGGTAATAATTGTTAAAGTGTCTGTGTTGTTAGTTCAGCCCTGTTATAAGACCAAGTCTGCAAGCACACGAATGTGTGATAGGATGTACTGACAATCACTCCTGATATTGATGCAGCACCTTAATCTACTGCGTGACACAGAATAAGCTGGAATGTTCCCATAAGCACTCCCCTTTGATTTAATTCTAGTTGGAGTGGGAGTCACAGTTGGATTTAAGCCAGGGATTAGAAATATGCAGCTCTCCAGAGACTTGTTGGACTTCAAGTCCCCATCACCCTAACTGATGTAGACAATAGTGAGAAATGCTGAGAACTGTAGTCCAGCAACTTCTGGAATGCCACGCTTTGTTAACTCTTGCTTTCAGTTGTACACACTGCCATTTATTCCCTTAGATGTGCAAGATTTTCTTCCTATCAGGCAAGCACACTTGGAGACAAGTGTTTGTCTCCAAGCACATACATTGCTTTTGTTTGGTTCAGTTGTTTGTGTTTGTTTACCCCAGTATTTAGCAAAGATGATGAGGCTGCAGTGGACTGCTAAGGTACACACTGGTTGGTGGGCTGCACAGCTGACAAAGTAACTACTGTCATTGGCACTGAAATCTTCTATCACAATTGCCACCAAAATTTGACAACTCTTACAGCAATTTATGGCATAAGATGAGAAAAAAAAAATTGGGGATGGGGGGAATTGCTTCTGGAGAGAAAGAGATTTTTGCACATTTCACATTTCTATCTATCACCCCCTACTGGTGAAGGTTATTTATAACAAGCAGATCAAACTATTCGCTGACCTACAGCAGTGATCAGCAATCAGCAACCAGCAATCTACTTTTCTGTTGGAACCAGGACCACCATATGTAGTCCTATTCCTGCTCTGAGCTCTCATTCACTCTTCTAATATATATATAACACTTGTATATTAATTTAAACTGAATGAAAAAAGGTGGGAAGCTGAGTTAGAGTGTAACACTGCACAATTATAGCAGGTAATAACGACCATAACTTCCCCCATTAACTACCATTACTTAGAATTCTCTGTCAGAGAGCTTTAGTCCTGTAGTTCAATCAATCAAATGCACTAGAAGAGTCTAAGGGCATTTCCTCACTAGTCTGCCTCACTTTTTCAAAGATGGGAACTGGAACAAGAAAGCAGCTGTGCCATCATCTTGAGAAGTGCTCCTTGAAAGCCATGGGTCAATTGGCTTTGCACCTCCCTCACAGTTCATGATTTAGGGAGGCCCCTCCCTAAACTGCAAACTTCAGGATTCCATAGGATGTTGAAAGTGGAATAATAGCACTATAACAGGCTATTTTATAATATCCATACATTGCTTTTCAGTTATAATATGGTTATAATTGCTATTTCAGTCAAATAGAAGGAACAGTTGAAGTCTAACAGTTTCTATGGAAAGTTAATTTCTCCCACTTTTTATTTACTTGCAGACAACAAAAGCATTCCTGCCAACGATGATGAGGAATAACCATGGTCATATTGTCACAGTGGCTTCTGCTGGAGGCCATATAGTGGCTCCTTTCCTTGTGGCTTACTGGTGCGTATGGCAGGAGCTTTCCCAGTCAGGAGAAATGATGTCTTTTCCAGTCCAATCACAGGAAAAATTTCTGGAGATTTTGAATATTTATTGTCTCCTTACAGTTAACCTAGACATTCTCCCTGTTCTCACAAAATACGGAAAACCCTGACTTGCCATGAATGAGCAGTAAGTTGGGATACACAGCTTGTTCGCGCCTTTTTAACTCCATCTGCTATCATGCCTAAACAAACTAGATATATTTGTTTTAAACTGTGCATCTTGGTTTACTTCTTCCAAACAAACCCAGATGTGTAAACCAAGAACAAACTGGTTTATGATCCTGGGTTAAAACTTATGATGCTGGTTTATAAAGGGTGCAACAAGCCTAGATCCAGGTGAACATGACAAACTAAATCAGGGATGGGGAATCTCCAGCCACAGGGTCTGACACAATAGGTCACTCTTGGAGGCTTCCAGTGATGTATTTCTGAAGGTCTCAGTTTTTCAAAGATGGGAATGGGAATAAGAAAGCAGCTGTACCATCATCTTGAGAAGTGCTCCCTAAAAGCCATGGCTCGATTGACTTCACACCTCCCTCACAGTTCATGATCAGGGAGAAAATGAAAGGGAGGAAAAGCTGGTTCAGGGCTCATTTATGAGTCTTTCCCATCTATGGAAAAGATAAAATGTTCTGATCATATTCTAACAGTGGGACAAACACTGAAGACAACTTCCGCATCCTGGAAAGGGTTAGATACCTGATGGTGCCAAATTGTTCAAGGGACTTGCCAATCCGCATTTCTCTCTTGACATCCTGCTAGTATGTCAGCTTCATCCCCTCACTCCTTCCTCAGAGATGGATGTATCAGCAACCAGACTTGCAAATTATGCTCATATTTACTTTCCAATGACCAGTTGTAAAATGAAGCATGTTGAATCCAAGATGAGTAATTGAGGAAACTCATGTGCTATGATGAACAGATGTCTTTGAGCACATCCACAGAAAAGTGATAAGCCTATTGTCTATTTTGATCCTAAATTTAGCAATCTAAAGCAGATTGCATATATGGGATTGTACTTGGTATTCTGAAGAAGTAAACCTTGCAGCAGCAGAACGCTTGAGAACAAGCCTACAGTCACCACAGTCTTGGAAGATATACCTGTGGGTCAAAGCAGATTTGATGCCAAATATGTTACTACCAACTCTATTGGGATTTTAAAAAATGTATTATGGTAGAAGGGAGGGTTTGTGGAGGTAATATTCATAAGTACTGCAGTGAATAGGGAAGGAGATTTAGCTCTCACTTCTGCAGATGTGATCCCATTTAAAAACCTTCCCAACTAACTTTTAAAAAAGAAAGGTTCCATAGATACCAACAAGACCCATAAGAGTAGTTGTGAGGAATGGACAATTGAGAGCCAGTGTGGTATAGTGGTTAAGCGTTTGACTATGGACCCTGGGGACCAGGATTTGATTCTCCGCTCTGCCATGGAAACCCACTGGTGACCTGGGTGTGTCACATACTCTCAGCCCCAGGAAACCCCATGATAGGTTTCCCCTTAGGGTCACCATAAGTTGGAAATGGCTTGAAGGCAAACAACAACAACTAATCGTTGCTGGAGAGAAGATTAAAACTTCGCTCACGCTGTGGTTTAGATGAAAATACACCTTCTGGGTATTACTGTTTTAGAGAGGGAGGCAAAGAAAGAAATATTTATATTGTGCATATCTGTGATATTATATGTGAACATACCCTCCAACTGTCCCAATTTTTTGAGGACAGGCCCAAATTAATCCTCTCATCCCAGTTTTTCAGCTGCTTTTTAAAAGTCCCAGTTTTTCTCTCCGCATCTCACTTTCCCCATTTGTCTTCAGCATACTTCTGTTGTTGCAAAGTGCAAAAGTAGTTTGCACTCAGTTAACTCAGCAGGAGAAAGAAGATAAGAAGGAGCAGAATTGTGGCCTTCCCAGTAGGTTCAGACAAAAGCTAACTGCTGCATTTTCTCCTAGCTTGTGTGTTATTCCTGCTTAATAATTTTTGCCATCTTGACCACACACTGATGTTGCTTGGTCACATGTGTCCTGGTTTTCACCCATGAAATATTGGAAGGCATATGTGAAATGTACCATGTATAACAGGGGTGGTCAAAGTGCAGATGTTGTTGGCCTGCAGATCTCATCTAGATTAAAGTACAGCCTTCCAGCTGTTGGACTGTAACTCCAATCAACCCTATTTAGCAGAGCCAATAGTGAGGAACATTGATAACTGCAGTCCAGTTACATCTGTAAGTCCATGCTTTGCCCACACATTATGAATTGCACAGAAAATAAGATAATTATTATATGCCTACCTAATCATATCTGAATTCTTCCTTTTTTAAAGCTCATCCAAATTTGCTGCTGTTGGGTTTCACAGAGCTTTGACAAAAGAGCTGTCTGCACTGAGGAAGGATGGAGTTAAAACATTATGTGTCTGTCCTATGTTTATAAAGAGTGACTTTGTCAAAAATCCACATTCAAGGTACTGTGTAAGGAAAGTGGAATAGCAGCATGGAAAAAAACCCAGCTTTCTAAGTATCCTTCTGTGGCTCTTGCTCTTTCTCTTTCCCTTCCATCCTAAAGCTCAGAGAAGGACAACCTGCAGTCCTTTAGATATTGAGAAACTACCACTCCCTTCAGCCCTCAACATTTGCCAGGATGGCTGAGGCTGAGAGGAACTTTAATCCAGCAACAACCGGAGGGCCAAAGCATCCCTAGCTTTGCTAAAGCTGATGCTCAGTTTGCAATCTTATTTTTCCCATAAATACACCTAAAGATTTTGTAATAACAGCCTTGATGTTAGGAAATGTTGTATTGTCAAGATGAAACAGTAATGGAATTCAGCAGGACTACTTAAGATGGCATCTTGTGTGTGATACATTGGATCCATTACTGTAATTCCTGATGTCTTCATTTGAAAAAAAATCCCAGGTAAGTCACAGTTGTGCCAATATCTTTGTGAGGATGAAAGCCTGGAAAAGTTATTTTATTGGATCATGTAATCTAGGGGATTCTGGAAGATGCAGTCAAAAATTAACTTTCCTAAGCTCTAATTAAGACCTACTAAATAGTCACAAAAGTGTGCAAGCTCATTCTTCTTCTTATGGAACAATGTGGACTGAATTTTACTCAAGGTAGTGGTTTGGGGAGATGGGATTTGTACCACACTTTAGAATTTCTTGATCACAATTGCCCTGTTCTTAAGCTGCTATTATTTCTCCTAAAAACCCAAAGACAGCTGAGTTCTCATGGCTGTCCTTTCCTTCTGGTAGCTCAGGCAGGGACTGTATTGCACTGGGATGCTGTCTCTTTCCCATTAGAAATACAGAGTGAGAACTGGCTGTGATGAGATATCTCCTTTGGTCTTTGTGCATATTTCTCTGGAACTGGCTGTGCTGACTTTAAGAGGGTTATCTGGTTACCTCTGTCCCAGGTTTTGGAGCCAACATGGTGTAGTGGATTGAGTTTTGGACTAAGATTCTATGATACCAGGGTTCAAGTCTCCACTCAGACATGAAAAGCCATTGAGTGACTTGGGCAAGTCACACACTCTCAGTCTCAGAGGAAGGCAATAGTCATCATCCTGTGAACAAATTTTGCCAAGAAAACCCTCCAATAGATTAGCTTTAGGGTTGGTTGCCATTAGGCTGAAATGACTTGAGGACACACAAAAATAACCCCAATGTTGGGGAACATCTAGTCCTCTGATTGTATTGGACTATAGCTTCATAATCCCTTATCATTGGCCATGCTGGCTGGGATTTCTGGAATTTGAGGGTTTTGATTTGAAACCATCAGGAGAGCTAAAGGCCTTCAACCCCTATAATCTCTACTTGTTGCTTTTAATTTTTTCTTTCATGTGCTTTGGGTTTTGTATCTTGATTTTGCAGAGTGTCCTTATCTCTAACCCACCCCCATAATTCACTACACAAACATTAGATTGCCAAGTGTCTCTTTTTATAAGGTATGACAATACCAGAGCTATCTCACTGCTATCTCTTCTCCCAGGCTGGATAGGCAGCTTTCCCCGCAACCTGGCAAAATGCCTTGCCACTTTATATATAGGTCTGGCTTTCCCTAAAACATCACCTTTGTGTAACCAGGGTAAAGCCTTTCAGGTGTTAATTAAAACTCATTTAGTGATGGCAGCATGGCTCTGTATGGTTAAAACTACTATGAATCATTCAGTTGAATCCAATTTTATAAAAATATACTAGAATTTCTATTAAAACAGCAAACAGAATAAAGTATTGGTCTTGTAAATGTGCCCAAGTTCAAACAAATCTTCAGAATGCTTTTAAAGAGTTCCTTATCTCATTACAACAGCATAAAGGCACAGCACATACAGGGTCACAAAAACACACATGGAACCCTCTGGCTTCCCTTTTTGCAAAGAGTTCTGTTCCTAAATCTAAGTCACTCTCTCTGACCAGATTCAAAAATGGGTTTTCTTTTCTGCTCCTCTCTAGGTATTTCCATTTTCCTGAGAAAACACCCTTCACATTTAACCCCTTTCAATTGAATGAGAACTCCTCCGGCATTCACCCTTCAGCCTTGAACCCCGAAATTCTGACTCCTGAACCAAACCAGTGTGCCTCCTATAAATACATTTCCACTCAGGCCTCCAACCCCTCTTCCTTTAGACTAAAGGGGATGCATTTTTTCTTAAAGGGGATGCATGTCCTATGGAATCCTGGGGTTTGCAGTTTAGGGAGGGGCCAGCCAGCTCCTCCCTAAACTGCAAACCCCAGGTTCCATAGGACGTTAAAAGTGGAATATTAGCACTATAACAGCCCAGTGCGGAAATGGCCTTAATCAAAATCGATACTTTCCTTCGGTGTTTAAGTAGAGCACAAATGTGTTAATAGCTGTTTCCTGATTGGCAAGTGCCTCTTGTTGCTAATTTGAAATTTGAAACCCTGGCAAAACTACATGGCATGCAACTCTAAATGCAATGGTTCTGTTTACATTCAGGATAATGCCACCTATGGAGCCCGAGGAAGTTGCAAAACAAGTAATGAAGGGAATACTAACCAATGAGAGAATGATTTTCATCCCACCATTTCTGAAATTCAGTATAATGCTGGATAGGTAAGTACAGTGAACAAAAACAACCAGTTGTTATATGCTACCATTTAATGATTCAGGCCTAATGAGATGTTGTGTTTGTTTGCCTTTTTAGTTACTCAGTTTAGAAGGGTTGTATTAATACACTCTCTTCATTTTTGCCCCCAGGTGTCTTCCATCCCGTGCAGCTGCAGCTTTCTGGAAACTAATTCAACTTAAATTTGATCATGTTGTCGGCTACAAGGATCAGGAAAAATAAGGGAATGGATTTTCATTTCTAGACCTACATTTCATATCAGTTTTTATTTTAGCTTTTAATGCTTTAAGGTTTTAATGAAGGATAAAATCGAATCCAGCCTTTTCCAAATGGTTGCTACCAGATTGTATTGGACTACAAATCTATCACTCCCACCCCACATGGGCCATTGTATGATATTAATGGACCATGTTGCTGAGGGATGATGAGCATGTGGTCTAACAAGTCTGGGGGGCACCCAATTTGAGAATAATTTAAACCATTGAGAAATGCCCTATGCATTAAATTTTTAGAAAATAACCTCTTATACCCTATATCTATTTATCTGTACCATGGAAATTGCAGTTTTTCTTGCAACAAAGATAGTGGCCTTTTACTTTATTAAGTATGATCTACATATAATTTTCTCTCTCTTCACAGACAAATAATAATAATAATAAATTCTTCTTCTTCTTCTTCTTTGGAAGAGAATTACAGATCACTTTTGAGCTAGGATGGGAATTACATAGCCCTCCAGATATTATTGAATTGCAGTTCCCAGCATTCCTCATCCTCAGCAGACAGTTGCAGTCCAAAAATATCTGGAGGGCCACATGATTCCCACACCTGTCTTAGGGAAAAATGCAAGATATTACGGAATGCTAGATGACATCCTAGATGCTCTGCAAGGAAAGATTTCCACAGCCTTTCCCTTGAAGTCTTATTAAATGATGTAACAAAGTCCAGTAATTAAACACAAGTGTAACAGTACTGTTTATATTGTACATTGTGGGTGTACTGTTATGGGAAAACAAGGAAGGATACATCCTTTAGACTTCAGAACTACTTTAGAAACAGGACTGAGGGTCAAACTACATTAATTCCATGAATACTTAGGGATACTTTTCACTATGTGATCCTTAGTTCTATGTTTGTAAGATCTATGATGCTTCAGCCACATTTGAACTTAATATCACCCTCCCCTCTAAATGTTCAGTCACAGACCTCAAATGAAATGTCTGGGCTCTGTTAATCATAAGCATATGGTGTCCCACCAAAACTTTTAGAACAAAAAATCACTAGCATTTCTCAGGGCTAGTAGCTCAAGCATTTGTTGACTGAGGCGAGGGAAAAGATGGGACCCTCTCCTATCCCACATACAACTCCCCCATAAAGAAACATTATAATGTTGATGGCTATATATCTTAGAGAGAAAAAGGAAAATGAGGGGAGATATATTGCTAGTCTATCCATAGAGTGGAGAAAGTGGATAAAGAAAAGCGCTCTCTCTCTCTCTGAGAATGCTAGAACATGCAATCATCCAGTTGAGCTGAATGGTGGGAGATAGAGGACTAATAAAAGAGGTACTTCTTCATAGTGCACATCAGTAAAAGGTGGAATTTGTTAACTCAAACTGTAGTGATGACTTTCAGCTTAGACAAGAAGACTGGACAAATTCACAGAGAATGAGGCTATTAATAGCTACTAGTCTTGATGGATATTTACACCCTCTGGTACCAGAACATCTCTATATAACAGCTGTTGGGTAGCATAAACAGGAGAGTACTGTTGCATTCTGTCCTGTTTGTGGTTTTCTCATAGGTACCGGTAACAATTTGGCCTCTGTGCAAACAGAATCCTGGACTAAATAGGCTCTTGGTCTGTTCCATGGTTCTTCATATGCAAAAAGTGACTGGACTGCCAGTTGCATCTCAGTTCAATACTGGCAATACCATAGCATCATTGGTTACACCTGAGAGCAGTGTTCCTATTCAGAGGGTTAAGGACAAGCTGTGCACTCTGTCCTTCAAGAGGGAAGAATGGCTCAAGGGGGCCTGGAAAGCACCTGCCACTTGAGGCAGTTGCCTCAACTCTGCCTAATGGTAGGTCTAGTCTTGGCATCACTGGTTCCTCCTCTAATTTCTTTTAAAACCCTCCTGTGAAGAAAGCATAGGTGCCTTACCTGTCTGGTCTATGCAGAATTCTTCTCTCCACAAGTATTACATATAATGATTTTTCCCCCATACAGACACACATACACATTTTGCTTTGGTGACATATTGTTGTATTTGGCTGTTGATCTTCCTTTCTTCCCTCATCTACCTGCTGTGTGCTGCAATCATTTGTTCCACAACAAACTATTCTATGCTGGTTACACAAGTACAGCAATTATTAGTTCATTAGTTCATTGCTCAGAAGAGTTTAATTAAAAAAAAAAACACCTCACGACAGACATTGTACTTACAAAATGAGTGCAAATCAATCAGAAATAATTAGTATTTGGCTAGGCAGATATCAATCACTAGGAGTGAAGAGGAAAGCATAAACCAGCATTATGTGCTGACGTGTTTGCATGTATATGCATGATTCCAAGAGTCAGCATTCAAGATGCATTGACTCTTCTTTAGGCCCTTTCTGCACTGAGGCTTCTAGCGCAAGCGGGGGAGGCCGGCAAGCGCAAGAAGGCTCGTCCAGGAGGCTGCCGCTTCCCCCTCCTTCCTTCCGCAGGCGAAGGAACCAGCGGGGAAGTGGCACCGAAGGAGGCTTGCCGCGCAAGCCACCCTCCCCCCCGTGCGAAGTGGGAGACCTCGCGCCGGATTCCCACCCCGCGCGCACGCGCGAAGCGGGCGGCGTCGCGCCGGATTCCTCCCCCCTGCGCGTGCCGGATTCCCCCCCGCGCGTGCCGGATCCCCCCCACGCGCGCCAGATTCCCCCCGCGCGCGAAGCGGGCGGCGTTGCGTCCCCGCGCGCGGGAAGCGGGCGTCGCGTCCGTCGCGCTATCTCCCCACCCCGCTCCTTCCTTCCGCAGGGGCGGAGGGAAGGAAGCGCGACCCGGCCGGCTCCCGGAGGCTCCGCACGAAAGGTAAGTGCGGGTGGGCTCCGGGAGCGTTGCGCGAGCGCGGGGTGATTTTCGCTTGGACGCGAAAATCAAAAAACCCACGCTCACGCCGCTTCAGCCCCGTGAGCCGGGCGGAAGTGGGAGTGCGTCGTGCGGAGCGACGCTCCCACTCCCGCGAGGCTCACGGGGCTATCGCGCGAGCAAAGGCCCATGCGAAAAGGGCCTCAGACTCCTGACATTTAGGATTATTGTCATTTCTAGGGAGCCCCATCTCTTCATAACATGTCCACACTACAACAGTCTCAGTTTGTCCCAGATGACTATTCAGTGGTAATTCCTGGTGCCAGTAGCAACATTTGATTCCCACCTAAAAGGTGGGGGCTGTTTATTTCAGAATATATTACGTACAACAAAAAAAATTCGACATGTATGGTTCAATACCTGTGGTTGATGCTGGATTCCTTGGCCATTCTTTCTCCTTGCTGCTATGGAGGGAGCATGGACATTCCCATACAATTTACATACAAGACTTTTAGAATACAGTCAGCCCTCCACATTTGCGGATTTGACTTTCACGGATTTAATTATTTGTGAGTTTCTTTGACTCCTGCCCCTGCCAACTTCAGGTGCTTCTTTTCTGAGGGAACCTAACCCCTTGGTGGCTCTGATCAGGCCATGCAGCCCTTTAAAAACCTGCTTCTGGTCCTCCAGAGCACCACAAACTCTCTCCCCCTACACACCCAAGGAAGGAAATGCTTTCCCTGGCCTGGTTTGGACCCTGCATGCCCATTCTTCCTACTGTGCCTCAGCCCCCTTACCACAGGCACACACATACATTTTGATATTTGCGAATTTTCCACTTTTGCGAGGGTCTTGTTCCCCTAACCCTAGCAAATGTGGAGGGCCAACTGTACTGTCCCCTTACGAATAAGGCATATCCATGTTGACACATTGAGCAAAGGCACTGAAGACAGCTGATTAGCCAAGTTACATTCAGTGTCATGAGATCTGAATGAGGATTGGCGAAATTGCCTACAGTGTCATATAGTTTTCTTCATTTCCCAATTCCCCCTGCATATTGCCTGTTGTTTTTGTTGCTGTGTGCCTTCAAGTTGTTTCTGACTTATGGTGACCCTAAGGCAAATCTATCATGGAGTTTTCTGAAGCTGAGAGTGTGTGACGTGCCCAAAGTCACCCAGTGGGTTTCCATGGCTGAGTGGGAATTGAACCCTGTATCCTGGTATCCAGGGTCACAGGCTAATGCTCAAACCACTACACTACAGTGGCTCTTCCATTACTGGGACTGAAAAAAGCTAAATATTATGAGAGGCTGTTAATGGATATGAATGAAGTGCAAACCTGCTATTCCCTGCACCAAATGAGAAACTCTGTTGTGAGGTCTCTTGCTTCTTTGTACCTGTCTGGAAGAGCCCACATCGTTTTATGTACCAAGAAGGAATATACTCCTCACAGTATCACATAGGAACTTTTAATATGTATCTGGAACAAGAAGGGCATGGGATTCCCTTTACAAATTACCGAAATTGAGCCAAGAAGTGTCATTGCATATTGTCTGGAATTAATCAAATTTCTGATGTCCATCTAGATATTCTCGGGAGGCACTGCTTAACTTAATCTTTTTTTCTCTCACCCTGAACAACTGCATCAAATTTTACTCTTAGCATCTTGCTTAAAGCCGCCAAGGCACGATCAGGTAGAATTCTGTAAGAAATATATAAATATTAAATTATAACATACAAAATATCAAGGTCAGTTTAGATTGTGGAAGAGTGTCCCTCCGGATCCTGCTGATGGGTGCTTTTATCATGCTTAACAATTGGCTACGCTGGCTAAGAATAATGCGAGCTGAAGTTTAATAACATCTGGAGAACCACAGATTCCTCATCCCTGGCATAGTTACACATACATGATTTGACAGCTTGTGTTGTAGGTGCTTATCACATTAGTCAGCTGTTTTTGGTCATTCCATTTAAAAACCTCTCCTCATATTTGGTAATGTAGTGGAATGGCAATACGCTCTTTCACACTGTCACTGCCTTTGTGCTTCAGTGGCGTTAGTTACTTTGTTTGCTTGACAGATGACAATATCATTTACCCTGCCCTGTTTGTTCTACCCCTTGCTCCATGCTGTAATTGGTTGTGTGTTTTTTAAAGGAGAGGCTATAATTGTATGGTTACACAATCAAAGAATTATGTAACAATACTCTTATGAAAGAATCTCCATTCCCCACCCAGATTAGGAAGATGAACACACACCATGCCTCTTTCACCATATTTTTCTTATGCCTTCTCCCACCAATCAACACCTGCCTGGTTCTGCTCTTGTACATTACTCTTAAATGTTTTGATATTCACTCTCTAAACATTTCCTGAAGCCTCTGGTTTCTCTCAGCATTAATTGGAATTGCACTATTGTGCTACTCTCCTTAAAATAAAATAAAATAAAATAAAATAAAATAAAATAAAATAAAATAAAATAAAGTTTTTTTTTTAAAAAAACTAAGCTGGAGAACAAAGAACAAATATGCAGCAGTTCTCTTGGGAACTCCCAGGAATCACAGTGTCCTTCCAGTCCAACCACTCAAAGTAGTCTAGGGTTTCCTGGCTGGAGGTCCCTGGAGAATCCCAAGGAAGGAGCAATGAAACCCTACCCACACTATGCCCATTATGTTTCCAATGCCATAATGAAGCAGAATGAGAAGGCAGCATTCAATGTGGTTACTAAACCCTAGCAATGAAATGCACAAATACAGGATGGGGGACACTTGGCTGGATAGCAGTATGTGTGAAAGGGATCTAGGAGTCTTGGTAGATCACAAGCTGAACATGAGTCAGCAGTATGATGCGGCAGCCAAGAAAGCCAATGCAATTCTTGGTTGCATCAATAGGAATATGATGTCTAGATTGAGGAAGGAAATGGTACCACTCTATTCTGCATTGATTAGGCCTCATTTGGAATACTGTGTCCAGTTCTGGGCACTGCAATTCAAGAAGGAAATTTACCAAGTTGGAGCATGTCCGGAGGAGGGTGACCAAAATGGTGAAGGGTCTGGAAGCCATGCCCTATGAAGAACGGCTTAGGGAGTTGGGTATGTTTAGTCTGCAGAAGAGAAGGTTAAGAGGGGATATGATAGCCATGTTTAAATATTTGAAGAGATGTCATGTCGAGGAGGGAGCAGGCTTGTTTTCTGCTGCTCTAGAGACTAGGACAAGGAGCAATGGATTCAAGCTGCAGGAAAGGAGATTCCACCTGAACCTCAGGGAGAACTTCCTGATGGTCAGAGCTGTCCAGCAGTGGAATATGCTGCCTCAATGGAGTGTGGTGGAGTCTCCTTCTTTGGAGGCTTTTAAGCAGAGGCTGGATGGCCACCTGTTGGAAATGCTTTGATGTGTGTTCCTGCATGGCAGGAGGTTGAACTTGATGGCCCTTGGGGTCTTTTCCAGCTCTATGATTCTATGCTTCTAAGACAGGGGATATGGATGGATTATTACAAATAGAAAATGAATCAGTTTCCAAACAACCCAATAGCAGTGCAGAATTGTACAGCACCAGATGAGCCATCACATCATGCAAGAAACTCCTGGTAAAGAGGAGACTAACACAGTCCAGTTGCAGTGTAACTGTGTCATTTGATAAGCTCCTTATTTCTACTACAGCACATATTTTTCATTTAAATGAAAAATATTCAGCTCTTATTTCGTTAACTCCCCAGACGTACCTTTCCAGAAATAGATTCAATTTCACAAATGGTGGAACAAAAATCATGTTTTGGTTGCAAAGTATTCCATCCATGAGTTTGTGTGCAACTTTCTCAGGCTTCAGGATAGGCACTAATCTGGAATTAAACAAAAACATGCATTAAACGATGGCTCTTGACAAGAATTGTGCTGTGCAAGAAACTGGTGGCTTGAGATTGATTCTGATGACATAATAATGAATTGCCAGAATGTTTATAAATATTATTAGCTCACTGCAGTCCCATATTTTTAAAGAAAAGGATTCTAGATCAGAAGGACTGCAGTAATCCATGACATTTAGGCTGTGTGCCTAAGGGGCATTTAGATTGTAATCTAAAAAATGTATCTGACAGAGTAATCCTAGATACATTTATCCAGATGTCCACTTCTCAAACTTGTGTGGGGCTTAGACCTAAGTTAGCATTGGGAGTAAGTCCCACTGAATTCAGTGGAGCTTACTTGTGGTTAATATATATACAATTACTGTCAGATACGTCTTCCTTAAATAATAGCAGCTGCCAGAGATTCATGGCAAAATACTTTTTGCTGGCTGAGGCCAAGGCAGAGAGCAAAAGAGTACCCTCACTCTTCCAATTACACATACAGAAGTGGAATGATGCGCAGATTAAAACTTTAGAGCTCGAGAAGGGACAGTATCCTCCATCGCAGCATGCTCACTCTCAACATGCAGGGTGGGCTGTTTGGTATGCACAGCTCTGTCTTCCAGGAGAGGGAATCATCCAACAGCCATTACCCACGGTGCAACTACAAGAAGGAGAGCAAACTGAGTGTCTTGTCCCCTCATAAGAAATCTGCTCTCCATGAAATTTTCTTTCAGTGCTCAAATTTTTAGCATTAATGAGAGTGAGATATTGAAAAGAATGTACACCTACGACCAAGATTCTGCATCAGAAAATAACACGTGGATCACATAGTTGTGTCTCCATAGGTAAGCCTCCCAATGCATCCTCATGAAAACTCACTTTGTAAGCAGTACTGCTTTCTCCAACATGGCCATTTCCATGTTGTCAGACAGCAGGAGGTGGGGTAAGCAGTATTCCTGTAGCTGGAAGTGCTGTGACAGGCACCTGCTGAAACCTCCAGGAGCAGAGGCGTATCTAGGACCAGTTCCGCACTAGACTGTTATAGTGTGATTATTCCACTTTTAACATCCTATGGAATCCTGGGGTTTGCAGTTTCGGGAGGGGCCAGCCGGCCCCTCCTGAAACAACAAGCCCCAGGATTCCATAGAATGTTGAAAGTGGAATAATCACGCTATAACAGTCTAGTGCGGAAATGGCCTAGCATAAACCATGCTTAGGGCAAACATGGCTACCTCTGGGTCCACTTCCTCCTCTTCCTCCTCCTTATCCTCTGCTAAATCTTCCATGATGGCTTTTTTATGCTCCCCCTGGCATTGGCACCCAGGTCACATACTCTACTTGCCCCACCCTTGATATGCCTCTGTCCAGGAGTCCTGTTGCAAGCTGTCCATAGATAATGTCTCTGCACCATGTTCAGCTACAAGAAAATGGCTGCGTGCTTCCCCCCATTCCCCATGCTCTCCAACAACATGGAAATGGCCAACTTGGCAGGGCTGCTCTGCTTACAAGGGCATCCTGTTAGTGACATACGCATGTATAAGTTATGCCACAGTGCAACAAATGTATCCACCACAGTGCAAACACAGCGCAACAGATGTATTCACTATAGTACAAACACAGTGCAACAACTGTAGAAGCAGAGTTGCAAATGCAGTAATGTTCTGCATTGTGGTTGTGCATGGTACATCACACAACAGCAGCCAGTCATTGACATATGTTGTCCTATATTGCTGTTCATCATGAAGTTTGCATAATGCTGGTGCAGTACATCTCCACATGTGGATATTTACACGACGCTGAAGGGATATTGGACTGCAGCCCAGGTGGGCCTGGGGGAGCATTTTGGTCCTTGTGTGATCAGGACAGAATTCTGATCTACATTACAATTGTAAAAAGGAGAGGTGTTAAGTCCAATTTAAACCATCATAATTCACTAACAGGATGTCAGCATGCAACTTTTATATTCACTGTGTTTGCATTCCCTTGGTAACTTTGTATGCCTTTTTTTCTTTGCATCCCTAAATTGTATTTCTAAATTCTCAACTGGGGTTTTAGATTACTATAATGTTAGAAATTTGGGGGACTAAAGGAAAATTTAACCACAAGGGCAAAAGTCTTCATCCCCGCCCCACTCTCTAACTATCCGCTCTCAGAGTTTGGAAATATTACCTTTTTGGACTGTAACTGGCTGTGTTGGCTGAAACATCCTGAGAGTTGTAATGCAAAAAAGAAATTTTTCAAAATTATCTCCCCTGGTCCTGCCACCATTGAAAATCCTCCTGAGATGGTTGCCTCACTTTATTTAATGAGGAGGCTGGTCTTAAGAGTTTCAAAGGTAGTTAATGATACAACAAGGGAGTCAGTTGTTCAAAGACATAACTTTTGCTGTATCAACTCAGGCTTCTTGGAAGGGTCTAACTAGCTAACTGGATACCAACATGTTTCCTTATGTATTTACACTTTATTGTTAGTCTAAACTAGAGTAGAGCTGTTGAATCAGTTAGATTTACCTATGTGTTGACTCACCATTCAACAATTGATTCAGTGGGTGTACCCTAGTTGGGACTACCGAACAGAATTCTAGCCATTGCATTTTCCATGAGCACAGATCCAACAGTGCCATTATGTTTGTGGAACTTCTATTGTGTTAGCAGTTCCACATTCTTCAGAATTTGCACAAGGATGACACCCAGTGGTTCTGGAAGTTGCACAACAAAAATCGTAACAGCACCATCCAGCACAACTATGCTGATGGGGATTTTCACTCTGTCGGTATTAACTGGAACGAAAACCATGGCAGATGATAAGGGAAGGTAACATATAAAATACTTCGTATCAGTGATGTAGACTCGAGTCAATTGACTCAGACTCAAGTTGGATTTAAGTCACTTCATTGACTTGACTTGGACTCAACTTGGCAATAAATGACACACTGATTTGACTCATGACTTGTATATTTTTAGTGACTGACTTGCTGCTTGATTCAGCAATATAACACATTCATTCGGAAACCTTCCAACTTTGGGCAAAGCTTCCATCTCTACTGGTCACATGGCAATCTGTCTCAAGCTCAAAGCTTGGGCCATATCTTGGAGGGGAACAGCAAACATGTTAGGCAACAGACTTAAGGTGGGGTTGAGGTCTGCTCAGCAGCCTCCCCCCCCCCCCGCATATTGGAGGTGCCTTATAGAATCATAGAAATGTAGAGTTGGAAGAGACCACACGGGCCATCAAGTCCAACCCCCTGCCACGCAGGAACATCCTCAATGCCTTCTGAAACTTTTCCTAAGAACAGAGGGTAAGACTCAACCCCAGAGAGCAGAGAAAGATCCTTCGTTCTAACTTTTGAAGCTTCAGTAATGGGACATAAGAAGGATCCCATTCTCCACTTCAGAAACTGGCTCCCAGACTTGAGACTTGACTTGAAAGTATCTTGCAAGGATTTGAGACTTGACCTGAGACCTGAAGGTAGAAACTTGAGACTTCACTTGAGACTTGGAATAAAAGACTTAAATACATCACTGTTTCATATATTAGAGCAAGGATGAGCAATGACAGAAAGAGTGGGGACAGCTTTAACCCTCACATCCCTAGCAGGCCATACCACTGCATTAACACCCTCTCCTATTAAAAATTCCAGGTTATTTATTTTATGTATGCCTACCCATCTTCATGGCTCAAAACTACTCAAAAAACCCACTGGGAAAAAGTGAACAATATCACTTCCAGTTTTGATTTTGGCAAATTTTTGGTCAGTTTTGGGAGGAGGGAAGGGTATATGGCATATTTCTAAGGTACATGGGAAGGCTGGGGGGTTTTGAGTTCGTTTAGGGGTGAAAAATTACCCAGTTTTTTAAAAACTTTTTAGAAAGTCTGAGAATTTTGGGGGCCTTGAGGGGCCATATTTTGGGGCCCAAGAGCCACATGCAACTCCCAGCCTGCACTTTATCCACCCCTGTATTAGTTTTGGCAATCATGTACGTAGCACTGTCTACCCTCGTAATTTACCTTGTACTTGGATGTTTTATAAATCCTGTGTTTATAAAAACAGGACAAAGGCATGATGTTTTGATCCCATCTTTTCCCAGCACTGCCAATTCTTGAGTCAAGGCTTTATGAAATCCAACAGCAGCAAATTTGCTTGAGCTAAGAGAGGTGGGAATGGGGAAAGCAGTTGGATGAGATTTCTTAATAAATTCAAGTTAGCACTTGGTTAATACATATGCAACATGTAACATTTTCATACTATAAGCCTGATCAGTAAATTGCTAAGACAGACAAGACAGCAGAGCCAAACTGAACAGAGCATTCATCAACAGGCATGTGACAGAAAATGACTTATTATGAAAAGAAAATCTCTGCAACTCTTAGCTGATGCCTTTCTCTTCTCACTTATCCATCTTCAGCATCTAATTGGGACAGATCCTCTTCCACCCACATTTAGCCCAGTGATGTATTGCCATGGGAACTGAAGGGGCTGAAGGAGGCATAGGTGATGGGAAGAGATGACTCATCACTCTCATCTCCTCACCTAGCCGGTAGGAAGGAAGTCCAACTAAGCTTGGTCTCTACGTAGCAAAAGGAGAAATTGCAGTCTGAGGCAAACCGAAACAGAGAGCTCAGTCTGGCATTCTGGAAACATGATAGGAGTGGGCAACTGTGGAAGGCAAGGAGACCACATGAGCTTCCCAGATAAACTTTGAGCACTGCAACATCCCTCACTGCCATGGTTCCAACAAACCCCCCCATCTTTTTGCCCCCAAAAGTGCTTTGTGTTTGTGTTGTTTTTACATGCAGTTCACGACCCTTACTTTGCTCACCTCTGTCACAGGAGGTTGGCTGCTGTCCTGAACATCTGGTGGTAGCAGAGAAATGGGGTTTGGTTGTCTGTTGGAATGTTTAGCTCTACCTCCACATGTAAATAAACTAAATATTACAAACCAGGAAGCTTCTGGTGACTTCCCTTCAAACAAAATTGAATCTTTGGAACTTCCAACACCTATAGAATGGAGGGAAGCAAGAGCAACCCTCCAAATCTTGTTCCATGCTCTGTGGGAAACCTTCTCCAACTGACAGACAGCTTTGTGTGGAGCATAGGGGTAGGTTTGATCTGTGAAAGTCACATATTCATCTTTGAGTGCATGGAAGTGTTTTGCACAAGTACAAGGGAGTATATGAAGGTAGAGGGTGTCAGCATCTGTTCTGGGGTAGAGGCTATTTTTTGGCCATGCTTTCTTCTGGTGGGCCACACAAGCATGTCCACAGTGACCAGAAATGAGGTCATATCATTTTGCAGTTGAGCAAATTTTCAGGATAGAAATGGTGATAGTAGAGGACAAATCTATCCAACTACAGTGTTTTTTTGCAGGCTTTAGAGTGATTCCCATTTACTTTGGGCTGATAATTGCTGGGTCTGGGAGCTAAGGGGACCATCCTGGAGGGCCTGGAAGGCACAGAAAAGGTTGGGAGGGACCATATGTGGCTCACGGTCTTCATTTTCCCCATCCTAGTCAACAGAATGCTGTTAGTGACATATACAAATTAAGTGTGGCTTACTTGTACATATGTCTCTTTTTAGATGGAGCCCATTGAGATTACCTTGGGCAAGTCACACTCTCTCAGCCCATAAGGAAGGCAATGACAACCTCTTCTGAATAAACCTTACCAAGAAAATCCTATGAGAGGGTCACTGTAAATCAGAGTTGGCTTGAAGGCACATAACAACAATATTTTTGAGGCTGCTGTTGTACAAAAATTTTAAAGTGACAAAGTTGAGATCACACAATATGTACTATTCTGGCCCTGGCAAAATTAGCAGCAGGGCTTTGCAGACCCCCTGTGAGGGCCCTGCAGATCCCTAGGGGTCAGCAGACCCCAAGTTAAGAACCACTACTTTGGACTTAAACTAACTCTCCAGATCCCTAACTATTGGCCATACTGGTTACGGCTTCTAAGAGCTGAAGTGCTAAACCTCTGGACAACCAAAGATGGAGAACCACTGCAGTCACAATCTCTATCATAATACCTCAGAATATCGATATGCAGTCTCCAATGGCACAATATAAATGTTGAATCAGTGTCGCATATTTTGCTATCTTGTATTTTCTTTAGTCAGAGTCGCCATCAGTTGATCTGTCCATTAGTGAGCTGTATGCTGGGCTGTTCGGAAAAGTTCTATGAAAAAATCCTGTTGGAGGACATATGTCCGAACATAACCCTATCAGTTGCTAAATTTCTGTCATCAGCTACTAACTTCAGAGAGAGTGAAGTATCAGTACTATGTTGGGATACTGACAATGTACTTTAAGATCAACTCAATTCTATTGCCTCAATGAGATGAAATTAATGAATGCTTATTTATATTTTATCCAATAATCCATATTGTCTATGAGTTTTAATTTACTTCATGTATTTTTATACTATTTTATGCTTTTATGTCCTATTTTATGCTTTTATATCCTGTTTATAGTCTATCCTATTTATATATTGATATCCTATTTTAATAGGTGCATTTTCTCCATGACTATTTCCGCACTAGCCTGTTACAGCGCTATGATTCCACTTGCAACTTGCAAGTTTTGGGATGGCCCCTCCCAAAACTGCAAACCCCAGGATTCCATAGGATGTTGCAAGTGGAATCATAGTGTTATAACAGGCTAGTGCAGAAATGGCCTATATCGTACATTGGATAGTTTGTAATGTTGGGTATACGGACGTAAAATAAAGTTTGACTTTTGACTAGTCTTGTGTGTGGTATGTTGGTTTGAGTATTGGGCTATGATTCGAGGATACCACAGTTTGAGTTCCTGCTCAGCTATGGAAAAGCCCCTAGGTGGCCTTGAGCAAGTCACAGTCTCTCAGCCTCAGAGGAAGGCAAAGGCCCTTCTGAACAAATCTTGACAAAAAAAACATGATTGGGGCTGCTGTAAATCAGAAATTACCTGAAGGCACACAACAACAACAACAACCACAACCACCACCACCACCACCATCTTGCACTGTGCAACCCTGCTGTGGTCCATGGAAGGGTCCCCTCCTGCACTACATAAATATTGCACTATAATTCTACCTCCTATGGAATCCTGGAGTTTGCAGTCTTGGAAGGTACGGGAGTTCTCTGGCTGAGAATTCTAAACATCCCTTCCTAAACTGCAAATCCCATGATTCCATAGAACAGAACGATGGCAGTTAAAGTGGAATCATACTACAATAGTTGTGTAGTGTAGAAAGGCCCTAAGGAGTGGAAGAAAGATCAATTATGGTTCCCCCTTAATAATCTTCTACTCTGACGTACGATGGTGGGTACTTGCAAAGAAGGCTTTCACTACACAGTTATACCAATGAGGTGTCAAGAGTACAATTTGTCTTAAATTTGTAGCCCTCCTGTGTCTTTCAATTGTTTTTCCTAGGTTGTTTCCTACCAGAGAACATCTATTATAGAAAAGTGGCATAATATCTGCATAAATGCCTTTTAATTGTGAGTGGTATGAAATCTCTACCTGGAAGTGCCCAATATCAGACTAGAATGCTACACTTAGAACTGTACTTATTATCATCTTTGCAGCAGTGTTTTATACTGCTGTTGAGATGATATTAGGAGTGTCTATTTCTCTTGTTATTTTTAATAAATTAATCTTATTTTAATCTGTACACTTAGGCAAAATGCCAAAGACTAAAACAACTTTTGCTGTTAGAGAAGCCTCTGTCATACCTACCAGTAAGAAACGAGGAAAGGGACTGTCACGTGCCCACCAGCAGATGCAACTGTGACAATATGGCCATGGTTATTTTTCATCATTGCCGGCAGGAACGCTTTTGTTGTCTTGAACATTATAAAAGAAACAGGGAAAAACACCTTTAGATGTTTTAATATCTGGTATTTTTTCTATTAAAATATGCATATTCCTAAATTGAGAATTGTTCTGTTTATAATTAGTTCTAGATCATTTATAATTAGTTTTATATCCTGTAATTGTAAGCTTAGAGCCTGGGATTTGGGACTACAAGCTGCAAAATTCCACAAATACTACAGGCCAGTTCTGCACTACACTGTTATAGTGCTATTATTCCACTTTCAATGTCCTGTTGAATTCTGGGATTTGTTGTTTACTGAGGCCAAAGAGCTCTCTGGCTGAGAATTCTACATGCCCCTCCCTAAAATATAAAACCCAGGATTCCATAGGATGTTGAAAGTGAAATAATAGCACTATAACAGTGTAGCGCACAAATGGCCTAATACAGCTACTTCTTTGAAAGCCACCTTTTAAACTATAGTTTCTTCTAACTAAGGTTTAGAGTCTTGGAAAAAAACTCGAAATGAAGCTGTGATTTGAAGATATCTTCATATGCTCACTTGTTCTGAAGGGAGCAACCATAATTTTCCGGTTCATATGCAACAGGAAAGTATCGTTAAAGGCTCCTTGAGACTGACCTAAAGCCTTGATATTTGATGGTCTAGTCCATGTCTGGGTAGCAGCTTCATAATGGCTCTTCCTGCTCTCAAATCCAGATGCCCTAAACTTACTGGGGCTCTTATCCTTTTTGTGCGTGATGTGTGTGTGTGTCTGGCATGAAGTGTGGTGTGGATGGGCTTCCTCCTCTCCCCAAACAGGTACTGAGGGAAATGAAGCTCAGAGGAGAACCTTGGTGGGAGAGGACAGTCCTCCATTCCTGAGGCCAAGTGACCACCCAGACATCCAATGAAGAACCAAGATAATGGAATGGTGCATAAAACTAACCTCTGCCTGTTTTGGCATGTCCCAGGAGTCAGAAAAATCCCTCCTCCTGCCCCAGGTTTTAAAAGCTGTTGCTGGTCCTAGGAGTTCACCCAGCACGGAACTGGGACACAAGGTCTGTTGTCCGAACATTTTAAAAAACCAATAACAATAACAACGAACAATCAGTACTGGAACAACTCCCACTAGTTTGGATGAACCCTGTGTTAAACTATTGGGCCTTGTTTTCTTTATTTTCAGCTCATTAACCTTCAATGCGATTGGTCGAACACATCCTTGTACTGGTAATTTTAGGTTGTAATTAAAGCTCTAAAATACTCCAGTGATATTTACCCAATGATGAGCAAGAATGTTGACCTCAAATGTTTTTTGTACTTGCTTGTCCTGGGTGGAAAGGAGATCTGCAGTTGCCACCACACCAGCATTATTCACCAAGATACTAACATCTCCTATGTCTTTTTTCACCTTTAAAATGTAAGAAATATAAGTTATCAACATCCATCAGTGATTAAACATGCACTGACAAGTAACAAGACTGTAGTGAAGTTACATCTGGTACAATAACCTCAATTTAGTCATCTTTGCTTCTAGAAGAGTTTGGGCTTAGGTTGCTGTAAGACTGATTCATTTGTCTTTTCAGCAGACCACAGTATTTCTTCTCCAGCAGCTTTCTTTACTGTTCAGCTTTCACAACCATATATAGAAATTGGAAATATGGTGGCATGGACAATCCTAACTTTAGTATTCAAAGATATACCTTTACACTTCAGGATCTTGTCCAGTTTCTTCATAGCTGCCCTTCCATGTCTTAATCTTCTTATTTCTTGACTACAGTCCCCATTTTGATTCATGACTGAGTCAAAGTATAGGCAATTTTTCACTTTCTCAATGTTTTTATTCTCTACTTTAAAGTGTCATCATTATTTTTGTCTTCCTGCTATTCACTGTAACCCTGCTTTTTCACTTTCTTCCTTAATTTTCGTCAGCAGTCATTCCCAGTCTTTGCTATTTTCTGCAAATAACATGTGTTATCTGCATATCCTAAGTTTTTGATATTCCTCCCCTCAGTTTTCAGGCCTGCTTCTTTTGAGTCCAATCCTGATTTATATAGGATATGTTCTGTACATAAATCAAAGAGACAGGGTGATAAAATGCATCCTTGTCTGATTGCTGTGCCAATGGGAAACTAACCTGTTTCTTCATATTGTGTTCTGACAACGGCCTCTTGTGCGGAGATAGGTTATGCATCAGGACAATCAGATGTTGTGGCAACCCCATTTGTTTTAAAACAAACCATAATTCCTTATGATCTAAAGCAGCAGTTCTTGACCTGTGGTCTGTGGGCCCCCCAGGTGCCCACAATGTCCTCAGAGGGGGGCCACAAAGGCTTGAAGTTATGAGCGTTTACAATTTTAGAGGCTTTTGGGGTTGCAACTTTGGTGTGGTGGGAATATGTGCACTTTCCTGATGAGGTGTTATGAGACGGAAGGTTTTTCCAAATGGGGGGAATGGAGAATTGTGAGGCTAAGAGGGAGAAGAAATTCCTTCCAATGCTTTGCCACAAAAATTTATTTCTCTATCATCCCACCCCTCCGCTGCTCCTTTCTCTTCTTTTTAGGTAACTTCTCCATATCTAGTGTGTTGACTTCAAAGTCTCACCCTCTTTCCCAAACTGAGTTTCACACACTTTATCCTGCTCACAGCTTCTGGGGATCTGTGAGGGAGCTGACTTGTTCACTGCTGGCATGGTAATTTTTTTTTAAATAAAAAGGAATTTTCAAGAAGTTATATTGGCCAGGGGTTGCATAATCAGAATGACCTGATAAATATACCTAGTTTTTCTGTAACATTTCCTTTCTGAACTGTTCCCTGAAGTGTGATTTTTCTTCCCAGTCACACCGCTTGTAAAGATTAGATGATTTGCTCCCTTTTCCCCATACATTCCTTCTCCCCGCTTTGGTTTCTTCCTTAACTTGCTCTCTTAGCAGCCTCTGGGTGCAAGCTAACCCCCCCCCCAAAAAAAATCCTGCTCCAAGTCCACCTGAAAAGAGAGAAGGGTAAATATTGCCCAACCTGCAGGGGGTCTTAGGATTTGTGACTCTCCTCTCTCTTTCTGTCTTCTTCCTTTCTCTACCTTTTCTCCCTGTCATATGTGCTTACACAGCATGAAAAATGATACAGTTTAAATGTTTGCAGTTGTACTTCAAAGGTTGCACTCCATTCACCTCCTAAATAATCTTTGGTCTGGACTTTGTTTTCATGTTGAGGGAGTGTTTCCCTCGTCTTTCCCTACAGGGCTGGTATTTTTAATAACTGTGGTTTACCATCTTTAGGCTTTCTCTTGCATAATCCTATTCTTTCCCCTCCCCTCAACTCCACCAGCCCCTCTTTTCTTCTTCATATTCCTCGTCCCTCCCTCTAAAGTTGTTTGAAGAAGGAATGTTTGAGATATTTGCATTCAGCGGGTAAAGTTCTGAATTGGAATGATTATATTTCTCTGGCAACAAGAGATGTTTACCATCTCATTAAACTCTGATTCACAATCCAGCTGGGGTGTGGAGGGTATCATATCTCAAGGCTATACCAGATGTTCCTCAATTCTGATAAAGGTGAAGGGTTTTGCCAATATAATTTAATTTGCTGTGCTCATCTGTTTCTTGCACCTTGATTCAATGGGATCATTAACTTCTGCACTCTCTGTGTGTCTTAGATTGGTGACCTTCACCTACAAGTTTAGCTGAGGACTGTTGAAATTTGGAAGTGATCCTTGGGTTGAAGCAGGATTCTTTGCAAAGCTTTGAAAAGTTTCTCTCTCTTTTTGGACTATGATTCCCAGACTCCTCCAGCTAAGAGTCATACTCTAAAAAGCAACTTTCCCCAAAGCTCTGAAAAGGATCCAACCTCAAACTAGAGACTACTTCCAAAATTTGAATCCTTTGTACTTCAGTACCTCAGTAGTTATTTATTGGGATTATAACAGGCCAGGAAACGAGAGGAAAAGGAATCCAGGCGTACTGCATCAAATCCACAAATAATTCTCTCCAAATTGGAAGATGTCTTGATGGGCAATTTTAAATAAATATTTGATGCACGTTAGAGTTTTAAATCTTGCGTTACGTCTTGCAGGTCCACAGCAATAAAAGATAAAGCGGGTCTGTGGCAAAGAAAATGTTAAGAACAAAAGGGTTTATATCATTGGCCAATGCTCTTGTTTAGTTAAATCATCAATATTTGCAAAGGAAAACCAGAAAGAGTAAATGTAGTAAAAAGTTTTGGTTTTCCAGATCTTCATTACCTTCTTGGTCAGTGTTAGGGATGTAAATCTTCATAAATTTCATTCTTGCACAAAAGATTGAATATTTTACCTTTTTAAATTTTTACCAATTTACCATTTAACATTTTTCTCCTTATTATGAGAAAGTTGTCAAATTGCACAGTTCAGGAGTTATGCTATTCTCTCTCTCTCTCTCCCCCCCCAAAGCCTGTAGGGGACAGGGGGTGCATGTTTTGACCCCTAGAGCTGTATTCAAGCATTTTGAGGCAGAAAAAAAAAAAAGGCAAATATTTTGCAAAATTTCATTTTGATCTCTGGGGGTTCCAGTGATGGTAATGCCATCCACACCCCCTAGAGATCACATTTGGCCATTTCATAGCCTCCCCTCCTTTTTTGACACATGGGGGCCATATGAATGGCACTGAAGGATTGCATGCTACACACGGGCCACACTTTCCCCACACCTACTGTAGATGCAATTCAGAGCCATTATGACTAGTAGCCTTATTCTGTGCATCACCAGACACTTGGGAAACCCCTTTTCCAACTATTTTTTGAAAGATTTTGAATATCTGTTCCATCTCTAGAAAGGGTAAACTATCAGGCATATTTGCATAATTTTCACCTTTTCTGCAGCATTGTAGATTTCCTCCCTGATACTGCAGTCTACCACAAAGGCATGAGCTTTTGCTCCCAGCTTTTTGCATTCTTCAGCAGTTTCCTCCACGCCGTGCTACTTGTGGGAAAGAAGAAACACAGCTCATTTCTTTTGCATCCAGTCAGCAATAAGTAATTGAATTGAAATGGGAAAATTTCAGTAAGTGCACGGCTTTAGGCTCCAAACTTATTTGCATACAGACTTAAGTCACTTCAGGCTGCCTTCAGACGGATTTCACAAAGTGATTTACACAATTTTTTACAACATAGTAAGCATCAATTAAACATATACAATTTTGAGAAGCATAGACTCCTCTTCATCTTGCAAAAGCTGTGCTTGATTCTTCTTGCCTCCTCTGAAGGCAAATTATATCTTCAGAAGCCTCTTGTAATGGCACTTGCAGGGAGTAGAAGAGGCCACCACCAGGAACTAAATGGTGGCAGCTTACCAATTTCTTCTTCCTTTATTAAAAATGCTACAACCACAAAGGGTAGCATCAAAGAAGAGCACAAGTGTTTCCCCTTTAGGGTGGTTGGAATGCTACATTATTCACTCTTGGTGATGCCAGTTAGGGCTGATGGAGGCAAGTGAGGTATCAGGAAAAGGTTTGTGGTGCTGAGAAATTAGACTGTGAGCCACCCTTAGCTGGCAAGGCAGAGGCTGGTGGAAGAGCAGAAGGACCAGAGATGAGTTTTTAAAGGGCTGCATGGCCTGATTGGAGCCACCGAGTGGAAAGGCTCCCATGGAAAAGGAGCACTTGAAGTGGGGAGGCATGAGTTGGATAAACTCACAAATAATAAAATCTGTGAAAGTGAAACTTGCAAATGTGGAAAGCCAACTGTTTACTGGCTCTCTCAGATCAAATGTAATTGTAAAAAGTAGTATGAAGTTTGAAACATAGCAGAAGAAAAAAGCAAGGAGTAATGCAGCTGATTTGCATATTTAGAATTGCAATTGGCATGATTTGCATAACTAGAACAATTTGCATGACATGCCAATTAGATATCCAGATTTCAGGAGGTGGACTATTACAACTGTAGTTACTGTGGTCCTACACTAAGGGGCTTTCAAATTCTTTCTGGTAAAAAAAAATGAATTTCCAGAATGAGGACTCTCCAGAAGCAATGGTTCACCTTTTGAATAGCCCCGCTGCATGATTTAGCATAAAAAAATACCAATTTTTCTGAACCAGTTCCGAATACTTCTGTCTGTGTTAAACAGTTGGGGGGAAATATACCATATTTGCTGGTGTATAAGACTCACTTTTTTCCCTGAAAAATACTGTTTGAAAATGGGATGTCTTATATGCCAGTGCATCTTATATGCCGGCAAATAGTATTTGCCAGTGTATAAATGGGGTGCGTGTTATATGCCGGCAAATACAATATGTTACAGTTGGCCCTTCATCTCCGTGAATTCTGTATCCATGGATTTGACCAACCACAGCTTGAAAATATTGAAAAAAAAATCCAAAAAGCAGACTTTGATGTTGTCATTTTATATAAGGGACACCATTTTACTGCACCATTGTACATAATGGGACTTGAACATTCACAAATGTTGGTATACACAGGGGGGTCTGTAACCAGACTCTATGGGTTACCAAGGGCCCAATGTATTCTCCAGTAAATCACCCAGAGATCTTTCACCATTCCCTTCTCATACCACTCCAAGTGTCTGGATTTGGCAGAGAGAGTCCCAATTCATCCTCTGTTGTTCCACTTTTTCATCTCCTTTTCCCACTTTCCCCCTTTGTCTTCAGCTTACTTTGATTGCTGCAAACTGAATCCAAAGTTCAAAACTAGTTTGCACCCAATTGGCTCAGTAGGGAAAAGACGGGAAGAAGAGACAGAATTTTGCCTTTCCCGGTAGGCTCAGGGAAAAGCAAATTGCTGCAGCTTCTCCTAGCTTGCACCTCCTTCCTTATTAATAACTTTTCCCATCTTAAATGCACTCAAACATTATTTGGCCACACATGTCCTGGTTTTCATATGTGAAATGTTAGAGGATATGCACTTCTGCTCACACCTTGTTTAAAGTAGTACCTTGTAATTAAATTGTCATCAAGGAAAGAAGAAGAAGAAGAAGAAGACCCTAACCATTAGCCGTCACAGAGAGAATTATCATCCATTCATCACTGATCTGGTTAACAAAAGATAATCTGCCAGCCGCAGTATCCACAACAGACACTCTAGCTGTTGTATCCACAGGATACTAGTTTAAAAATCTGTTGTGAAATGTCAAAACATCGACAAGTTCTTTCTCTCAAACCACATTTTTTATTATTATTCCTGAACAATTTACTCTAACAAGAACGAAGGCTTTGTCAGTTCAGCCACACTGCCTCTGTAAGGTCAGAATATTTATAGAAGACATAAATCCAAACTATTTCAAGGGCTTTGTCTAAGTTGTTGGGACCCCACATGTCTTTGTTTTGTTATTAGTTCCCCCCAAACGATCACATGCCTATGCACTTTAAAAAAACAAAAGCAAGTCTGTGAAGCACAGTTTGCTTCCCAATAAATATTTCCCCAGTCCTGCAAAATAATATACAAGATTTGTCATCTAATGCACACTAACTATAGAATAGACACTACAGGACAGAGTAACCCCACACTAAAAACAGAGTAAACATGCATAGGTTTAAACCGCATGCCAGGCAACTTTATCTCTTTTCCCTACCCAAAACAGAAGCTACAGCTTTCCCAAAATCAGACTTAGGGGACAATCCTAAACATATCTAGTTTGAAATAAAACTCTCTAAAACCAATAAGGCTTATGTGCTGTTAAACACTTAACTGTAAATCTTTATAATCATCCAGGAACTTATGGAGAATTTTGCTCTTGTCTGTAGCTTCCCTACCCCTATGGCAGCCTCTCTCTCTCCTGTTTGTTACTACTTTTATTCACAAGTGGAATGATTTGTACCTTGTTGATATCCCAGAGAACCAATTTGCTTTGACGCTTGGCAAATTCGTAGGCTGTGAGTCTTCCAATGCCATGTCCAGCTCCTGTAATAAGCACAATCTCACCACTAACAGATTTTCTCTTCACAGGAATGAAAAGCTTCACCAAAGCCTCCACATAAGCATAGATTATGATGACTCCAAGCTGGAGGAGTTCGAGTATGAGATTCATTTTGCTTCCAGCTACCCAGCAACACACTCTGCCCTGAGACTCCACTTCTAGTTGGGCAGACTTTGTACTACAATAGGCTACTCATTTACATGGGAAATGAAACGCCTCTTTGCTTAATGCCTGCATTTAGCAAAAACATGTTAATGCAGACTTTCTCTTCACAAGGACAAAAAGTTTCACCAAGATCTCCACTCTATGTCTTCCAGGTTTGTTTGGCCAGACTCCATCGCCCCCCAGCTGGCTGGGGATGATGGGGACTGAAGTCCAGCATATCTGGAAAGCACTTGGACAGTAAGAGTTGTAAGAAAGAAACACTTTGTGAATTTCCCTGTGACATCCTGCAAAGTTCTGTTTTACAACCCTTCCTTTCTTTTATAGAAGTCAAAAGCCTTTATTAAGTCAACATTCTTTACTAAGATGAATATGATGCATCATTACCAAAACAACTGTTCTGCTCAGATCTTGGATCCCACAAGCCATAAACAGAGAATTCATCGGACTTCAGATCTGCTAGATCAGTGGTGGTCCCTGGATTGGAGCTAGTGCCTGAGCCATTGACTGCTGGTCTTTGTAGACTTTCCAAGAAAGAAAAAGTTGTACTCAATGGGCACAAATAGAGCACTGGTCCGATGTTCCACATCACACAGCAGTGGCACAGTGGTTAAATGCCAATACTGCAGTCACAAGTTTGTAAGTTCGATCCTGCCGAGCTCCAGATTGACTCAGCCTTCCATCCTTCCGCAGGTTGGTAAAATGAGTACCCAGCTTGTTGGGGGGGAGCAATTAGCTAATATGTTGTAAACTGCTTAGGAAGCACTTAGCTGATAAGTGATATAGAAATATACATGCTATTGCTATTATAGTAGGTCATGACAGTTGATGGGCAATCATCTTGCAGTGAGCCTCACAGGAAGGGCACACTAGGTTCACCCTTGTGTAACCAAAATGAGATCACAGAGCTAATGTCCTCCCTGCAGCTACAGCCTACAGTTCTGCCTGTCATCTGAAGGGACTATGTGGAAATCCTCCTTTGTCCCAGCATGTTATGTTGGCGAGAACATTCTGTAGGGATCCAATCCCTTCTCCAAAGTTTTTTAAAAAACCCTTTTCGGTTCTGCAGCCTGCCGTTCCTTGGTGAGGATATATCATGCTGTCCTGGAGACAATGCTAATAAGCAGAGTGGCCCAAGACCAAAGGAACGTTGGCCCATCCTGTGGTCTTGGAGGGTAACACATATGCATAACCACTCTGAGACCTTGGCAGCCTCGGGGAAGGAAGCATGCTTGGATGTTTTTCCTCAGTAATCCCCCTCACATAATGAGGCAAGAGATTGTCAAAAATCTGCAGACTCATGACTTCTATATGTACATTTTTGAAGTGTGAGCACTGTTTCCATATCTAATGCTGCTAAACTTTACAAATATTATACCCACACTGTTACCCTGTTCTCTGGGGGTCCCGGGAGGGGCACCCAAATAACCAAACAAAAACACAACGTTGGGGAAATTAACTGGAGCACTCTCTTAAGCTAGCGAGAGGCAGGGTAACTTAGCAGGGATCTTGTAACCCAATGTCTACAGGGTCAGGTCAGTCAAGTAGTCAAGACAGGTTTAAAATAACAAAAATGATGTTTTTATTAAAAGACAAACAAACAGTAAAGACACCACAACCACACAGCTAACAGAGAGCTAGAAATAAGGATTTTCGGGGGAAATGGGTGATACGACACCTTTCCTCATAGTCCTGAAGAAGCTGAAGATGGTCGGGAAGAAACTCAGTGTGGAGGCCGAGGGGAGCTCGCTGGACAAAACAGCAGCAAGACTGGATGGAACTCAGGAGCGACTGGAACCGAGCAAGCGATCCGAGGTGGTCTCAGAATCGGGGAGTTTTTATAGGGTGAATTGTGCCTGCAGGCCATGCTATACTCGGTGAGAACAATGCGAGTTTGGAGCAGGACAAAGCTTTTGGAAAAGGTCAAGGTTAACATGATCGGCTTAGAGCAGAATCAACAATAGTGTAGCCAGTATGCAAATACAAGGTGCTTAGCTTGGCTTTGTAAGACTATCGGCTCAGAGCCGGGCGCCTTTGTTAGTGTCGCGCTTTAGCAAAAGGGTGTTTGCAGGAGAGGTCCCTGAAGCAACGGATTGGCTCTGTTCTGCCTGCCTAGGTGGAAAATGGAATGTCCAACAATTACCGGCCGCGCCTGTGTACGTGCTTGTCCGGAGGCCTTGCAAACACGTGGAGCGGGGTGGCAGAGGAAGGCCGAATGGTTTTGATATCAAAAAGAGATATCTAGTGCTATCACCGGGTAGGCTTGAACCGTAGTAACAACATGACAGAAATGTGTTTTGTATATTTCTGACTTTCACTCATTTATGGTTATACCACCAATATTAGTTTTAAAAACACACTCTTCTAACAACTTTGTCTCAATGATTGCAACATTATATGCTTTTCAGTGAACAAAGTACTTAAAAAATGATTGAACGTATTTGTGTACTTTAACCTCCTTATCACATGAACTGATTCAGATAAACTGAATCAGAGGTTTCTGCCATAATATACAAGTGTGTCATTTTCTTTTAAGTTTAAAAACACACATGAAGCATCTATGTGTTATTTACTATTATTGCAGAAGCACAAAATAAATGGAAAAATCTAGACCAAAAGCCACTGAGAAAAAAGTGTTTCTTTGGATACATGCGGAGAACCCGTGTGATATAGTAGGTACAAGTGAGAAGACCTGAGTTCAAATCCTGATCATAGTTAACTGATTAATTTGAGGCCAGTGACATTCTCTTACTGGGGTAATGACTTTCTCTCAGCATCCCTGAAAAGGTTTTTGTGTGGATGGAAAAGTGGGATAACTAATATTCAGAGCTTGGGGAAGTTACTTTTTTTGGGTGGGCAGTTCTGTAATCTAAAAGAGTGGGGTGCTTTTCCTAGCAACATAATTTTTTTCTAGCTAGTACCTTGTGCTTTAGAGAGCAAGTATGGTATAGTGGTTTGAGCTCTGGACTATGACCCTGAACACCAAGGTTTGATTCTCCACTCCGCCATGGAAACCCACTGGGTGACCTGCGGCATGTCACACACTCTCAGCCTCAGAAAACCCCATGATAGGTTTGCCGTAAGTCAGAAACGACTTGAAACCACACAACAACAACAACCTTCTGTGTTGCACCATAGGTCATCCCCAAATATCCCAGATCTGGGTACAGTTTCTTCAGCATACACTATTTAGGCCATTTCCGCACTAGCCTGTTATAGCACGATGATTCCACTTTCAACATTGAAATTGCAAACCCCAGGATTCCAGAGGAAGTTGAAAGTGGAATCATCGCGCTATAACAGGCTAGTGCGGAAATGGCCTATGCTGCTTACAGCACTTTATTCACTCCCTTTTGTCAAAAGAACTAAAGAGGAGCTAGGTTGGTTTAGAATTGTTTCTTCAACCATCTTTTCAGTCTGGAAGTGGATTATGAGAGGCTTCCAAACAGTAGTTTGGATCCACTCCTCATTTGTAGAGAGGCCCTTTGAATTGATGTTGGAAATATTATTTGAGGTTTCAAAGGCAGCCAAAATTGGAGTGGGGGACAACTGAAGCATCTGCCAGTATTATAAGTAGACCGATTTGCAGACGGGCATAGCATATCTTTCTGAATTCCTTCTTAAAATTGGGTAAGTGTTTACACCATGTAAACATTTTTAGAGTGGAAAAAAGGGACAGAATGGGAAAAATTTTCTAGTATCTATTGAGTACTGTGCATTCTTAGGGGCTACAGAATGCTGAGGAGAGAGAGAGAAATGGAAAATTAGAGGTGAGGGAAATAGTCTAGGGAGGTACAGTAGAAAAGTGGCTGGCTGGCTGTTTTGGAAACGCAAGGTTTTCGTTAAGCTCAACTGTTAAAAAGAACAAAACTGCCAAGGATGGAAGGAGGCAGGGCTGAACCACACTGGTGCTCCAGATGTTGCTGCACTCAATTCTCCACAGCCCTATCAGAGGCCATTTCCGCACTAGCCTGTTATAGCGCGATAATTCCACTTTCAACATCCTCTGGAATCCTGGGGTTTGCAGTTTCGGGAGGGGCCACCCGGCCCCTCCCGAAACTGCAAACCTCAGGATTCCATAGGGTGTTGAAAGTGCAATAATTGCACTATAAGAGTGTAGTGCGGAAACAGCCAGAGTAACGACGAATAATGGGGGAATTATTGGCCATTTCCGCACTAGCCTGTTATAGCGCTATTATTCCACTTTCAACATCCAAGGCCCCTCCCTAAACTGCAAACCTCAGAATTCCATTGGATGTTGAAAGTGGAATAATAGCACTATAACAGCCTAGGGCGGAAATGGCCATAGTCCAGCTATATCTGGGTATCATAAATTGTCCACCCCTGGGAATAGTTGCCATGGTGATACTTAGCAGCAGAAAACTGTAACAGCCTGTTTATACGTAATGACAGTTAGACAAGAACAAACACTTCAGTACTACATGGAGGCAAAATTGTCCCCAAATACTTAAATGGATTAGGATTCTATACATTTCTATCTCTACGACTTAAAAGCAGGAAACATTCCTCCCTTCCTGGCTGGCGTCTAAACCAGCAGATAACCGACATCCACTAAAGATACGTCTTACGTATGACGCAAACAAACTCTCGCGCGGAGACTGAAGAGAGGTGAGACTATGTCAATCATATAGAGTGGGCGGGCCAAAAGAGCTTCGGAGAGCGGGTGGCGAGACTGATTAGCCAAGCTCAATGTCATTTATTGAAGAGGGCGGGGTGGGCGTGAGGAAGTAGCCACTGGGAAAGGGAGAAACGGAGGGCTTTTTCAGTCGTACCCAATCACGGGCCAGATGTGTATTTGATTGCTAGCTCTGGGGGCCAGGGAGCTAAGCTACAAGCAGGAGGGGGAACCCAAGTGGGGTCGTGATGAGAAAAGGATGCCTGTTTCCTTACCTGTGCTTTTATAATAGATATACAGTATTATGAAGTATTTTTTATAATAGAAAAACTATAAGATATTCTGCATTGGCTAATAATAATAATAATAATAATAATAAAATTTATTAAAATATTAAATTAATTAATAATTATTAATAAATTAATAATTATTAAATTATTTATTTAAATAATATTTATTTAAATAATAAAATAAATAATATTTAAATAAATAAATAAATAAATAATATTTAAATTATTTATTTAAATAAATAAAATTTATTTGTGTCCCGCCTCTCCACATGGATGGAGGCGGCGAACAGCATGAAATACATTATTCATTAAAATACATTAAAAGTAAGTAGTAATAGTAATAATACTAATTATAGTAATAATAGTAATAATGCTAATGATAGTAATAATACTAATTCCTATTTATATTCTGCCACAATTGAGACTCAAGGAGACGATGTAATTCTTTAATTCTAAGTAACATCTTCTCTTTAGAATGAGTTGTTGTTGTTATTATTGTTATTATTGACTTTATTTATATCCTGCTTTTTCTCTAGGACTGGGACTCAAGGCACCTTACACATTAAAAAGATCACAGTTAAAATACAAAAAGTCGACATGAAAACCAACATTAGAGTAGAACCACGTTAAAAACATATACTCTAAAAAGATTTTTAAAAGTTCGATGTGTATATTCTGTTTGTCTGTGCCCCCCCAATAGTTTAGTAAAATGCTACAGATAAAAACAAATATGTGTCTTTGGGGCCATGCACCATCCTTATTTGTTGATTCATTCCAAATGGGCCAGATAGCATTTACTTTACTTACTTTCTTTTTTGGGGAGTACATGTTTGTATTTAATCAGGTTTCAATTAATATAATTGGCTACCATTAATAATTACTTTTAAAGTACTCCTGTTTTAAACAGTTACCGGTGAAAGTGTTGCAGCCTTAGATGCTCACAAAGCCCAGTGCTTGGCGAGATTTGCTAATCATACATGGACTCATTGCAAAACAACCAAAACATTAATATAAGTAGACTAGTATATTTTTTTTATTATTATTTATTATTATTATTTATTTGTATCCCGCCTCTCCATATGGATCGAGGCAGCAAACAACTTTACAAATAAGCATGTATTTCGAAACATTTCTATACATGCGCCCAACAGACTGGGTACTCATTTCACCGACCTGCGAAAGGATGGAAGGCTGAGTCAACCTTGGAGCCCGGCAGGATCGAACTTACAACCTTCTGGCTTGCAGTACTGGCATTTAACCACTGCGCCACCAGGGCTCCTTTTATTATTATTTATTATTTGAAATTATTTAATTATAACATTTAATTTTATGGAATTGAAATTTTAAGTGCTTCGGGTATTCCATTTATCACAGAACTTTTAAACTGGTTAGCCAGAACAGTGGAGCGAAAGTTCAAATTTGCTTCCTGGTGAATAATATAAAACAAATGGGACATGCAGTGAAATGATTGCAATACACAAAACTGAGGGGTGATATTATTGCACTCTTTAAATACTTCAAGGGCTGCCACAGTTTATACCTTTGTGTCTTTAATTTAAAAAAAACCTGTCCAAGTGTGTAATTCCCCCAAGTATGCTAATACTATATTCTTGTTTTTCAGTGGCTTTCTTTGGCTACCCTTCTGTTAGCACTTACCATTTGAGTTCAGTATTAGATAGAAAGCTATCACCTCCAATTTTTTTCTTTACAGCTCTCCATGTCAACAGTAGGCGACCTGATGCCCACCAAATAATTTTGACTACAATTCTTGCAGTCCTGGGACATGAGCTATGCGCATGGTGGCGCAGTGGTTAAATGCCAGTATTGCAAGCCACAAGGTTGTGAGTTCGATCCTGCCCAGCTCCAAGGTTGACTCAGCCTTCCATCCTTCCGCAGGTCGGTAAAATCAGTACCCAGCTTGTTGGGGGCATACATGCTATTTGTAAGTTGTTTGCCGCCTCGATCCATATGGAGAGGCGGGATACAAATAAATAAAAAAATAAATAAATAAAAATTAAAAAAAAATGTGAGTTCCAGCCAAAAATATCTGGAGGACCCAAGGTTGCTTACCCTGTACAATGTAAAAGTGCTGAAATCTTAAACTAAAAAAAGAAAAACCGATAACCTGTCAGGATGTGTGGCTCCTATCATAAATATTTGCTGGATGAATATTAGAAAGCATAATAGATTATATCTGCTAGCTTAGATATTACTAGAATCTCTTAGAGTGTTACAATCTATCAATTGCCAATTGTCAATTTCAACTATATATCCAGTTAAAGCTTGTGATTGTATTCCAGGGCATCAAATGGTTAATTGGTTTATTGCTCGCTACTACAATGTATCTGGCCAAGAAGGAGAAGATGGGGGGAACAAAAGTATTGAAAAGTTGTTGTGAGAACTGGCAATGCTCAAAGTAAGAAGACAGAAACCTCTTCCCACTGCAAGGATGAAAGAGATGTAAATAACTGAGGCTTTGGGAAAATGTCTAGATGTGTCCAAGCACATCTACATCCTTGACTAGAGTATAGCTACATAGTGGCAGCTGGTGGCTTCCATGCCAGGTGATAGGGAATCTGCGGTGGATTTTAGTTTGTACTCCAAAGAAGCCATTCAAGATGCTGAGCCTCCTCTCTCTGCTCTGAAATATTTGGAATATTAGAGAGCTCTGTTATAATTACCACATTGTTGGAGGGTAAGCAATGGTGAATACAGGTCTTAGTCACATGTCTTTAATCACTAATGTTGATCTGCTGTTGGAGAGATAACCTCCCGTGTGTGCAATGCATACTAAATGTCATCATTTCAGTTTTATAAAGCAATTGTAAGGCTACATTCATGTGCACATTGCCCTGAGAGTGAGATCCATAAAGAGTGGGACTTGCTTTTGAGTAAACATGCCCAAGATTACACTTGAGAGTCTTTGGGTCAGAATTGAATTGATTTCTCATCCATCATGCAAACCACAAGCATGTTATTATGCCCAAGAGGGATGGTTCTATTATTATTATTGTTTGTTTCTTTACAGAGAATAAGCAAGAATTTTAAATATGATTCACAAAAAAATCTAAAGTTAAGTGTCAGCCAAGAGTCCATAAGCAGAAAAGCAAGAGGCAACATAAACACGTGTAAAACTGCAGTTTTTAATGGAACACTCCTTCAGTATTAACTTATATTGGCATTCCTCTTGATTTATGGAGCCTGAGATCCACAAAGGTCTTGCTCTGCCGTGTTTGTTAAACCTGGTTCTGAGTGGGCCTCTATTACAATATTGGCTGCTTCATGGAGCTGCTTATATATAGGAACAAATTGTTTTAGTATCCAGAAAGTACCCCAGAAGATAGTGCTGCCTTTTGGATCTCATCCAATGAGTTATTTAGTTGATACCACCAGCAGTTTAAAAATTTATATCCAAGCTCCTATGATTGCAATGCAAAAGTAATTGTAACCTGCTTTGAGTTGTTGTAAAGGCTTCTTTGCCGCTTTTTGAATGTCCTTGTGGCGTGACATGGCTGTGGATCATTTTTACTTTAGGGACATCTTGGAAACATCGCAAGTTGGGCAAATTTAGCAACAAACAATTGAAAAAACACAAACTTGTATCACCAGTAAGTGTCTCATGATTAATATACTGTGGTGCTTAGCTGTTAAACATATGTTTAAAAATGCAGCTGGTGGTCACTGCTGCTTACTGAGTTAATCTGCAACTATATGCTAAAACAGATGGAAGATGATTACATTCTTCAACTATGTCTTCATGGTATAAATTACACAGACTGCCCTTTCTACCATATCTTGCTTTCTCTGTGTGTCACCTGTATTTGGTTTGTTCTGACAGGTATAGGGGTATTTGAGGAGTACCACTGCCTGGAAAGAATGGCCCCATCTTGATTCCTGACTCACTAGATAAATAGAAAAATGTTGGAAGACTATGGCCCTTTCCCCAACTCAGCTTTTTGTGGAGCTGGGGTGTGGGGATTGCGCGAGCAGCCTCTTCCAAGAAGCTCTCACGTCCCGGTTCCTTCAGCTCCACAGCTGCTGCCTGCTTGCGCAGGAGCCCCTCCTCTTCCTTCCACAGAGCAGCCTGGGATTTTCCCAGGCTGTGCTGGGGCAGGAAGTGCGAGCGCCGCAGCTCCGAAGCTCCACACGCATGGCAAGTGCGCACAGGGCCCCAGAGCGATGCACAGTCATGCACCATTTTCAGCTCACAGCCGAAAATGAAATAGTGCATGGTTGGTGCCTGCCAGCCCCTAGAGCGTTGCGTGACTGCGAATGCGTCACGTGGACCATTCTTCGCAGTCATGTGATGGTCCAGGGGCCCTTTCGCATGGCAAATCCCATGTGAAAAGGGCTATGAACTGACCTAATCTTCAGTTGTTAGGGAGAATTTCTCCCTATTTTGCAGGCTCATTTACATCTTTTTGAATGTGAAATACACCTTCAGTGTTAATCCAGAAATAAAAATGCTTGAGCTTTTTCAAATGCTTGGGAAATTTAGTCAGAAATGATCGCTTTTGCTAATTTTAGTTTCATAGTAAAAGACACATAAATCTGATGCTGATTTATATTTTTTTATTTATACAATTTTTAAAAGGAAAGAATACCGCTTATCAGCAAGCAATACAAAAGATATTAGATTAATGAGACATTTCAGTGAAATATGATCGGATAGATCAATAAGCCTAAAGCCCATGTATTTGTGGCTATATTTTAAGTATTTGGAAATTAGGAGATTATCAAATATTTCATGCTGATGTTAACCAAAATTCAATCTATAACTAATACAGGACTGACTTGTTTTAAGTTGTCTATGCTCAATGTTTCCCAAATACAATATAGTTCAAAAACTGGTAATTTTACGTTGCTTTAGGTGAAATCTTCACAAGCAATAACATGTGTGTAATATTGTCACAAAAATGAATATCTATTCCTTTTAGCCATACAGAGTTTCCAAAAGGGCCATTCAAGATACATTAAAATGGGGCTTGAAGAATGCAGCAGAGAACTTAAAAACAGGCAGGCTGGTGCAGAGGACTTCTTTCAGTTTTGTTCACATCACCTTTGGAACATAAGATCAGAATTGCAATTCAGTGACAGTAAGTAACTATTTCTTGATTCAAAAAGCATGAAAATAATTGCCATTCTTTTAGTCAATGTCACATTAATCCTAAAAGTTAGGATAGTACCCCTATAGGACATGCTAGAACAAATGTGCAGCCTGGAATGTCCTTGCCTCTAATTTACTGAAAGAACAGCAGACAGTAGTATGCTTCAGGAGAAGCAGGCTTGAGCTAATGCTCAGGAAATTGGCCACAGCTCAGTGGTAGAGCATATACTTTGCCTGAAAAACATGCAGATTCTGATATATCCAAGGGCTGCAGAAACAGATCTGCATGAAAGCTACTGTGAGTCAGGGTAAACAGTACTGAACTAAATGAACCAATGACCTGACCCAGTACATAGCAGTACTATGTACTGTGTTCGTATGTGTTCTTTCATCATAGGCTCCTCCAACAGGGTGCTGTAAGCTTCTATTGCATTTATAACCCCTTTATTTTTCACTCCTGTGTACTTCACACTTGCAGTCTATGAAATAAGATCACAGTTCAGTCAAAAATACATTCTAAAAAACCTGGACATCTTCATTTTGAGAATTAAATTAATGCTTATTTCGCCCCATTTACAGCAATGGAATGTACTGCCCAATCTATGCATTGTTTACTTGCAAGATTCAATGAAAGCTCCCAAGTGAATGTGCATGGGAATGCAGCCTTAAGCCCTTGTCAACTTTTGGTGAACATTAGAAGGAAGCTAGATCACTTGATTAAACCTAGGATGTTGTACAGCTGGCTTCATAACTGTTTTTGAACTATAAGTTTTAACTTAAAAATTGGAAGCCCTGTACAAAATCTGATTTTCAATAAACAATTAATAATGTACACACTTAACTGCCAACAGTTAACAAAATTTTCATATAGAAGTCAACATTGTAAGTGTATAGAATTTGTGAACAAAGCACATAAAGAATTTCCCAACAGATCTTTCCATACATACCGACAGGGTTTATCTGCTGCGATGTTACTTCTGTGAAGAAAAGGAATGTTTCTTTAATTAAATGTTCTTTTATAGAATGTATACAGGCACTGTCTGCTTCAATTGTCTCTGGTGTCTGATTCAATATTTGGTAAAACACTGGTCCAGTTTGAACCTTATTTCTTAGCTCTTACACCATGGTCCTGGCTGAAAAACCTGTCCCTCAGAATTTGTCCTCCTTCTGCCTCCCCCACCTTTTCACTCTTCTGATTCATGTTGACAGTGAATCATAAGGAGCTCAGTCAACCAACTTTTCAACCAGCTGAACTGCCATGTAAAAACTGGCCAAATCAAATATTCCCCCTTTTCCATAAAACCAGTATATCTTGCTGTCTCCAGTGACTTTTATCCCACAAGCACTGTGCTATAAATTTCTGCTATGGTCTGATATGAAAGCAACATGGTAGCACTATATGTTCCAAGGTTTCCACAGCTGACTGTCCACACTGGCAGCAGCATTCTTCCATGGAGATTAATTCAGTTGATCTATTGTAGATGGGACTAACAATTGGATTTAAGGCTATCTCACTAGAATCTCTGATGATAAACCTGTGACTTCTTGCTCTTGGAATAGATTTGGGATATTCTACAGAACAATGTTTTTTTATTAGTTATTTTTATTGTGAAAGTAACATAGACTCCAAACAGCACATAAGACATAATAACAAGACTTCACACATTGCAGACTATACATATACAAAATTGACTTTGATAAATCACTCAGAGAAACAAAAAAACCCCAAACAAACCACACAACAACACATACACAAAAAAACCTTTAAAAAGGACTCCCCCCACAGGGAGGGGTATGGCTTATTCATATTGATATTTCATCACCTCTCTCTGAAAAACAATATGAGAGGAGTTTATAATGAAGGGATTAGTAGTCGCCATTCCCAACACTGATATAAACAATAATATTTAGGCTCTCCCAAAACTCCCAGCTAATTACTATTTTCCTTCATATTATAATCATGTTATGATTACAAAGAAATACTTTCGAATCTTTAACTTAGTCCTATATATAATAAATTTCTCCAACTCATAATTACAGAAAAAATTTTTTGTGCATAATATCAATTTTACACACATTTCAGTTCCCAAACTCCTAAATCCCTACTTTAAATGTTTAAGACTCTGCTAGTCTTCACTACAATTTAAATCCATGAATTTTGTTTTGTAAATAGTCTGCCAGGGTCTACCAGAATAATGCTGATGATAGAAGAATGCTGATATAAGCTTTCTGTTTGATCTGGATGTTTACTTGTGACTTGGGAAGGCAAATTGAACATAGTCACACCAAACCTGACTTTTATTTTAAAAACAGATTGATTGGGATGCACTTATGCATAATCTGAAATCAATAGGACTTAAAAGTGCTTAAATTTAGAGGAATGTCTCATATTTTTGAGAGACATGTCTCCATATCTGAGTAAAATTATAGGGTCTGTAGAGAAACATTCTGACATTTAGCTTAGCTTTATAATTATGATAGTTATAAGATTAGAACTGAAAATACAGAATAAATTATCTATGGTAAAAACAGGGAAATTTTGAGTTCTCCACACCCTTTGGACTATGACTCACATCACTCTGTTCTATCAGCCATGCTGGTTAGGGCTTCCAGGAAATGAGATCTAAAACCTCCAGGGTAACAAAACACCCTCAACTCAAATTTGCAATATCTGGAGAGTTCAGAGGTAACTGAAATAAAGTTAGCTTCCTTGAAAATGGCCATTAGTTTTTTCAGCATAGCAAAAACTTCTTATATTCAAATGAAAAAGGTAGTCAAGGTCTGTCCTTCTCTTGTTTATGATCAAAGAGAAGTTGCTTGTAAGGGTGGCCCCTTTCCCAAGGCACATAGCAGAAAATTCTAGGCACTGTGAAAGCAATGTTTTCTTAAGTGCAGTCACATGTGGGGCCTCCTCCTGTTTCATATGCCTCCTTTTCCTAACCCAGATATATTGAACTACAATCCCCAGCATTCTCAGCCAGCACAATCATAGCAATGGGCTGCAAAGGAAAGAGTGTATTACATGCCTTGAAATACCCTCCACCACATGTGGGGAAATGGGGTGTGTGAGCGGCAAACAGTCCTAAATTTCATTTTTTTTTAGCTGCCAGAGCTCCAAGGAACTCCTAAAGCTCTTGGAATCTGAAAAAAAAAATCAATAATTTTGGAGCTAATTTGGAGCTAATTTAGAAGCTTGGAGCTTTAATTTGGAGCTTTTGTTCAGAAATGGCCCCAAATGCTCCTAAAGCAGGCTCAAACTCAACGGTTCACCCAGCACACTCTTCAGAATGCTCAGACCCCACAAATATCTAGAACTGGTACCCAGAAGTGACATATTACTTTTGGTGATGCCAATGTGAGTTGCAGGGAAGGTTATATGGGTTAAAATTTATTACCATTCCCTGCACAGTTGCCCATTTCAGTCTCCATAAACCAGAAGTAGAAAAGAATGCTTCCTATAAAAAGGACCCTCTACAAGTACAGTGCAAGTATACTGGGTACAGTTGATTGCATTAATATTTATAGATGTATGAAAATACTTACCCCTACAAATGGTGGGAAGCCCTGAAATACACAAAGCATTACATTCAAATTATTAAAAGAAATGTTTGTTTAATGCTAACCTAGGTCATGTGGCTAGGATGTGGGTGGTAGAGGAATGTCCAGTGTTTATTGGCTCCCCATCCAGAACCTGGAGTGTGTCCAGCTGGGAATGACTCATAGAAGGCAAAAAAGATTGTTAGGCTAAAGACCATGCTAAACCTTGCTATCCATTGGAGAATGTAAAAAGTTACCTAATGTTGACCATTGCTCCTCAAACTGGTAGTGGCTTTGCAAGGTTTCAGACAAGAGTCTTGCCCAACCCTACTTGGATATACCAGGGATTGAACCTAGGATTATTTGTATGCAAAGCCATGTGCTCTTCTACGTGTGGACATAGAGGGTCTCATCTAACAAGAGTTCTTCTTGTGTTTTCCTTTTTTAAAACCAATCTAAGTTACCAGAGGCAACAGCAGGATTTGTGTCTCTGTAATTGTTTCTTACATCAACCCAGTCATATGTCCATGTGGACTTGTTCTGCTACTGAGTTGAACCTCACCCACCCATATTATCCAGGTGGCATTTAGGTAGGAAGAAACTCCATCATTGACTCCACTACATATTCCCTTTGGGTAGCTCTCTTTTCTCTATCTCTCATTCCACATCCTCTTGCCATGTATTTTTCATTCAGGAAATATAAATAGTCCAATTCGACCCATGCATACAGATAAATATTGTCATGCCTAAGTTTTCCTTGAGCCCAAAAGTGGTGGAAGTGTGACTTGGTATAGAGCAGTGATCTTACCGGAAAAGCAGGAATTCCAGGAAAGGGAGCCTAGAAGGAAGAAAGATGGGGGAAAAGCAATTAATTCACTGAATTCTCAAAGTAGAGATCAGTCAGCAGTACAACTTGGTGAATAAACTAGGCAAATGACGATACTGCAATGAGTCACCTTCCTGCCCAAATGGGGACTGTGAACCCTTTCCTCTCTACCTACAAAATAGGGAGTAATTTGTGCTACTTGCAGGTACAATTTATGCTAGGGCTGACTCCATGTTTCCTGAACCTTGGCTAAAAAGCTATTTGTGGGTCTTCTTAATTACATCTTACTTTACCTACAAGTGACCAAAAAACTGACCTTTATCTTGACTGGCTCAAGAATTTTGCTGCCTGAGGCAAAGGAAAGGGTTAAGTTATCTCCTTTCTATATAGAGTAGCTGACTAAACAGGCAGTTGACTCTTACTGCAAAAGTACCTTCTTGGCAGAGAGCTTTCCTTCCCGAAATATGAAAGTACAGCTGAGGTGCCCAGATAAATCCCATAAGACCTGAGTTTGCCTTTAGACCTCAGGTAATGGAAACGTTACTTAGTAGAGAACAGCAATCTTACCGGAAAAGGAAATCCAGGAAATGTCCCCTTGAAAAAGAATATGAGAAAGGAGAAAATGTGTGCTAAAACTGATGAGGTATAAATCTTTCCCACAATATATAGAAGGATTGTTTTATCAAGCCAGTTTTTGAACTACCTTGGATACTATTTCCTCTGTGGAAAAGTAGCTGGAGCAAGATTATAATAATTTTTGCACCTGTTTTTATGCTTTCTTTTATTTGCATTTCTGGGTCTCTTTTGGTGAATATTTCATGATGGAGTGTTGCTTCTTCTTCTTTCTCTCATTCAAATATTATTTACAATCTTATTGCAATCTCATATTTTAGCTGCTCTATATGTTCCTATGAAGTCAATTTTTCACTCTCATTTTTAAAATTTTATTTATGACAATAAACACAGTGACTATATGTCAGAAAACAAAAGAAAAGACAGAAACAAACCACAGCAGTGGCACAGTTAATTAATCATCACAGTCGTTACTTTTAAATTTAGCTCTGTTCAAGCATGATTATGCAATATCCCCTTAATGACATAATTGTATCAAAAAGATGAGACCCAAAATGTTTGTTGATGTAATGGCCCATGTAATGATTATCCTTCAGTTACTGCTAAAAAAGAAGGGAGTCCAGCAAAAGGCCAAAAATTAGCAAAAAACCCAATGTGTTTTTTTTAAAACCACCCCACTTGAGTATCAGATAGCTTTGTCGGACTCTATTTCAATGATAATTGTTAAAAATCAGTTTTGAATCCTAAATAGTCCTCTCTCTTTCCATCTTTCATAAAGTTTATATTTATTTCCATATTTAAATTTGGAGTGTACTAAAAAGGGAGACAGAGGGGATACAGCAGATGGTAAAAAATTGGCATGCTCCACAATACTATTTTGTCTACTTGTCAAAGAGAGAAGAAATATTCAGGACTTTATATAAAGGAGAGTCTTCATTCTTTAACTGAATCCACCATATCTCTTCCCCCCTCCAATACATTCCTAAATTTGTTTTAACTGGAATGCCATACAATATATACCACATTAGGAACAGCTAAAGCCCTAAGTGTAGCTTGTTTATATTTAAATTTGTTAACAAATCTAATAGCTTTATTGTTCCCTTTACATCCTTCAAACTTTTTGTGATCCTTTCATTTTTGGAGATTGAGTCTCACTGTATGTGTCTGAAATAGAAGTAAGAATTTAAGAAGAATATATGTTTTATCAATAGCTAGCCTTCTCAGTATTGTCAATTTCAGTTTTGTCCATTCTTTCTATGTCTTTTTTTAGTATATTTAAAGACAAGATTATAAATCACAAATCAACAGCTAGGAGGTATCTTTGCTTATCCATTGTTGCTGTTGTGTGCCTTCAAGTTGTTTCTGATTTATCATGACCCTACATGACATACCCCTCAGCTTAGTATCAGTGTGGGGAGAGGAAATTAAACCTGTTACTGTTGGTGCCAGTGTGAACTTTTGTTCACCTGGTAATGGCCAGGAAGGAATTATTGTCACCAGGATTATGGTGGGGGAGAGAAGTGTTGAACCTCTCCATGTTCTATGGCTCTGATGAAAACTGAGGGCTCTGTGCCTAGGCCCCTTCTCACTACACAATTTTAGCACTGTGATTCCACTTTAACTGCCATGTCTACATCCTGCCGAATCTAGGGGTTTGTACTTTGAGAGCCTCTGGAGCTCCCTAGCTCAAAATTGCAAATTCTCCTCCATAAACTAGAAATCCAGAGGCCCCTATGGTGTTGCCATGACAGTTAAAGTGGCATCATAGTATTATAATTGTGTAATGTGAAAGGACCCCTAATCTCAAACTAAAAACAAAGAAACTTTTCCATGTTTTAATTTATAATGGCATAGGTCTGAATCCTATTGGTAGTTCTAACTACAGTAGGCCCATTAAATCAATGGGATCTACTTTTGTGTTGACTCACCATTGAACAAATTATTCAGTAGGTCTTCTCTAGATGAAGCTACCCAATAGAATGCAGTTCATATTTAGGATCACATGTGACTTGGTCCTGATTTAACCACGATTCCTTTGTTCCAAGGAACTCTGGGAAGTTTGCGTGGCATGTCACAGGACTACAGCCGCTAAAATAATTTTTGGCACACCACAGAACTACAGTTCCCAGGCTCCCATAGGAGAAGGAAACATTCCTACACTACAAACCTGTATCGTTTCATGACAGTGAACCAAAACCAATGTCACTTTTCACTAGCTATCACTTTCTTTTGTCTTACTGCAACCTAAAAACAACAAGAAAGTAATAGCAATGAATTGGCTTACCGGGAATGGAAAAACGCCAGTAAAATTCTAAATGGAAAGAATAATATCTAATCAATCATACATGCTTCCCAATATAGAGGCCATCTTATTTAAGTACTTTTTTTTGAAAGAATTTTATTAAAGTTTTACACATATAAAATAACAGGATATATACCACTATTGTGGATATATCCCCCACCCTCCACTTCCATGTTTTTCTTCCCCAGTTAAGCTATATCTTATCTTCTACTTTTTATAAAGACAAAAAAATTGGCTATTCCATCCTCTAATAAATTTATATTTTTAACCATTCCATTACCCCTTTCCATTCCCTTTAAAAGTTCTGGATGGGTTTGTTTTTCAAAGAGTTTGCTGATTTTTTAGTCTCTACCATATCCAGCACCTTTAATTTCCATTCTTCTAAATTGATTTCTTTCTTTTCTTTCCAGTGTTGAGCATATGTTAGTCTCGCTTATTTAAGTACTTTTGAAGCTTTCTTTTTAAAGAGATTTTAAAAATTATCATACTGTTCCAGATAGATCTACCTTGGTTTTGTGTGTGTGTGCGCGTGTGTGTATTATTTTGTTCTCTTTCAGGCCTTTTGAATTACAATATTCAACACAACATCTCTTGAAAATTTCAGCAATTCTCCCCCTCCCCCTGGTATTAGAAATGCATAATTTTCTCTGGATTCCTGTCTAGATCTCACATTGCTTATGGTATGCAGGCATGAACCTTAGACACGTCATTGCTTTCTAACAGTTCAACCTGAATAGAATGAAAGTTTCAAGTGGGAAAAGATGGCGTGAACAGGTGATAGAGAAAGAAAACTGAATTTTGAATATATCAGGATGTTCTACATTCCTCCACAAATCCGCTTGGAAAATTGGGACTAAAAGTCTTGGGAAGGGAACACAGAAGACTGCCTTATTCTGACTTAGGCTGTTTCTGTGTAGTCCAATATTCTTTCTTCTCAGTGGCAGTAGCTCCCTGGGGTCTGAAACAGATGATCTTCCTGATCAAACACAGCTGCTGACTGACACCTATCTTCTGAAGACACATTCCAGCCCACAAAGGCTAGAAATGGGCAGCCACCCATTAACCCATTTGCCTATACTGGTTAGTGCTAATGGGAGCTGGCCAAAAGGGGCACAGGTGACCACCCTGTTGCACTGTCCAAGTGACAATAGACAGATGAGTATTGTATGTTTTGGGGGACGGGTTGATGGATAGTTTGATCTCCCCATAATTGGTGTTTATGAACTGGGGCATAATAGAATATTCCACCTTCACCTCTCTCTCAGAGTCCTGTTTGCAGCTCATGTTATTTTGTGCTGTAATTCTCACATACATAGAGATTTAAAAATTACCTGAGTTGGATCATAGGGAACAAAAACAGGTATCCCCTGTAAAAGAAACAAGATTGTAAAGGAGTGATACTAATTATTTTCCATCAATATTTTTAATATTATCCATGTCCCTGTAGAATAGAGAAGAGAAACGAATGGAAGCTGTAAAAGGGACTTTCCTTGCCAACTTCCCTACAGAGTTGAACTTCATTAAAATTACTTTTTCTATTTGTGATACAGATTGATACAGAAAACCAAACTCTTATTTCGACTACTGATGAGGAAATGTGGTCCATTTCACTTTCTCCCACAGTCTGTCTTTTTAAACACCAATGATTTTGTGGATTTTGGTAAACTCATTAAAAAGAAAAGCAAGTGGAAAAAAATATCTCCTATCTGTACCATCTATGGTTGTTAGTAACATAGGGAGGACCATATTATAATTGCCTATCATATAAGAGTTAAAGATACAGAATCTCTTGGGAAAAAAGAATTGGCAAATGTAATTACACACCAATATGCTTAAATAATCAGGGATTCAATCCCAGACTATTAAAAGTTAAGCCAGAAGTTGGCAGTTGTGGTCCTCCAGATGTTTTTGGCCCATAGCTCACATAATTCACCATGACTGTGTATGCCAGCTGATGGGTGTAATAGGTCAAAAACATCTGAAGTTGTCCATTCCTGAGCGAAGCACTCAAAACATTGGAGTTGTTTCATTTTTTCTCGTATTCAATTTAAGTCTCATCTGTTGTTTGCCATCTAGTGGCACCAATACTAAAACAGTTCATCCAGGTGAGATTGTGCACCTAAGGCCTCACTCACCACCTGAAGGACCAGCAACACTAGCTCAAAATGTATTCCTGTGTGAGTTGTAATTCCTGTTTTAATAGTTCACCAGCAGATTCAGATGTTAGCCCAAAATGCAAAAACGAAGGGGGAGAGTAGCTGGTGATGACAGGAAGCATTTTTATTCCTGTTATGTGAGGAACTTTAAACCAATATTTTTGGCTCTGAATGAGTGGCAGGGATTTGAAGATTTCTGAAAATAAATAAGTAAATAAAACCTTCAGCATTAGCCACTGAGGAAGATAGCTGTGCTGAAATGCATCTGGCACTTCTTCAAATGTTGCACTATTTATGATTGCCATCAGGCGGGCATTGTGTATTACAGTTATCACCAGTTTTCTTCTAACAGATTTATGTCAAAGTCACCTTTGCATGTATACTATTATGCCAATAGTGTTGTTACAAAGCTGTATGGCTAATGTATTTATTACATACCATTGACTTTTTAGGTGGGATTGTTATAAATTTATCTTTTTGATTTATTTTCTCTCTCTCTGATTTCTTACTTCCTACCTCTGAATGGTGTGTGAACTGTTATTCCTATGATTCAGGTCCTATATTTACTTTATTCTTGTCTTGTTGTGTTTTATCGAGGGGTGAGGCAACCACGTCGGAGCAGAAGCATGCTGGTTTCAGTAAGTGGGGAGCAAGTGTAACTGAGGGAAAGAAGTCAATATTTGTCACCCATATAGACCCTTGTGTTACTTCTCTCTCTTCATGGCTTACCTGTGGAGGTTGCTGAGGTGGTAGCTGAGGGAGATTTGGCTGAACTGGGAACGCAGGGAAATTTGGCTGAGGTGGCGGCTGAGGAAACATGGGTGGAGGAGGACGCCGCCGCTGTGGAATCAGAAAGGAACGTCATTCTTATGCTTCTAAATCAATGGTTACGTTAAGCAATTTGAGATTTTGCACAAACCAGGGAGATGAAGGGTTAAGACAGACATAAAACTCTGCAGCATGATGGCACCAGGTTAAACAGTTCTCTTCTTACCTTCAGCAACAAAATGCTCTCAACTGTCAATTTAAGACGTTCTTTAAAGGAAGAATGGTGAACCTCTGATCTTGGGACTAACCTGGCTCTCCTGGGGTCCTAGTCTGATCTTCTTGGCTTCCCCAGATGGACGCACCCATTTCTACATTATTCTACTGTTATGCTGGTTTCCCAGTGCTTTTGTGGGCTCCTACCCCACTCTCAAAGGCTAAAGTGCCTCTCTTAAGGCTTAATTACTTGCAAAAAGAGTTTTAAGCTCAAGTATTTTTTCTGCCTCTTTTTGGCTGCCTAGCACTGGAATGTGGCCCCCTGAAAACTCATCTGAAACTGAGTTTGACCCCCCTACATGGATAGAGGTTTTCTATTTGTGCTTTAAAAACTATATACCACCTCACATGAACTTATTTCTGGAGGGCAGTACTTGGTTCCTCTGACACCAGTTCTGCAGTTTTTATTGTCATTGTTATCATTGTCGTCACCATCATCATTATTATTTACATTCTGGCAATTATACAGGAATTGACTCTTGCGTCTGGGCTCAATTTAAAGTGATAATTTTGACCTTTAAATCACCTTCATTCATTTGAGTGGCTCCTGAAGACAGCTTTATGGCCTTTATTCTGTGGCCTACCCTAAGAATGACACCTTTGGGAAGGGCAAGGGGCAATACCTTTTTTAGGGGTGACCCTACATCTCCAGAATTTCCTCTACCAAGAAATCAATATTACCTCTTTCTAGATTTTTGAGCAGATTTTTCAAATGTATGTATTCTGCCTGATTTTGTTATGCTTTTATGCTATTTTTCAAATAAGCAGCAACTATTTGGGTAGTGGTCAATTCATTCATTTTATTTTTAATTTTCTGCTGTTTGATATATGCATTTTACTTGCTTATATGAGCTGCCTTGGGAGGTTTATACTCTACAGTGCAGATGGGAATTAGGTGGTACTCAACATGTCAGGTTGCAAGTCCCAGAAGCCCTAGCCAGCATAGCTAGTGATGAGGAATGCTGGGCCTACCATTCATCAACATCTAGAGGGCCACATGATTCCCACCTTAGCTTAAAAGGCAGCCTACCAATATATTAAATGATGAATAAATATATTTACAATCTTCTGGAAAGATTTCCAGAAGCTGAAAACTTTCCTGGAATGTGTATGAGTCAAATTGCTTCTACCATGCTAAATTTCAAATAGAGAGATGGCTTACTTCTTCACTGGAGCTTGCTGACCTCTGTCAAATAGAGAAAATAGGGTTAGAACTCAGTTTTTCTGTTGAAAATGCATGTATTCTCTGAGAAAATACTGTATTACTGTAACTTTTTAAAAGTATCATTCTGAAATTTAAGAATTTCTGCCTACTTGATTCCCATTGCCTCCCTGTTGCTTCTCTTGTTTCTAATAGTAATTCTAGTTCTTTAGTTTACTTCACAACAGTAGCTACTGGTAGCTACCAGATAAGTATGAAGGTTAATCTGCTCTAGGCTTTAGTCCAAACTTTAAAGGAGCTATCCAAGGTGCTGAACTTATTTTTGAACTAGACATCAGCACTTTGGACAAGTCTTTTTACCTACATTGGAGTCATTGCTCCAAGGTCATGGAAACCACCAGTCACCACTTGGGTAGTTGTGAGAAACACTGTGAGAATCAAAACCATTGCAAAACCTGCCTTAACGTATATGACACTGAAGCAACTCCACCAGTGGAAGTTGACTGAGAGAAGACTGTTGAGGCCCTTGACACAAGTTCTGTGGACCTTCTGCTTTGGGTGGCAATTCAGACAAATGGATTGGCTCAGTTTGGGGGATTTGACTTTGGCCTGTGCTAACTGAGGCAAGGACAGGGAGACAATCAAATGTAGCCCAAAAGGCAGAGGAAGCACAACAGTGGTTTACATTGCTCCTCCTTTTATTGCAAAAGCCCTGGATGCTTCAGCCTTCTTTGTCATTGTCTTCTGTCCTGGATCTTTGTGCTTTGCAATAAGTGTAACAAGTAAGAACCATGGGAGGCGGGGGTGGGGGGCTACCGAAAACATTTTGAGAAATTGGTATCTCCCCAAGTCAGTATCCAAAGTAAGGAAAATGTCCCCCCCAAACCTGACTGGCAAAAAAGAGGAACAACAATAAACACCACAATGAACAAACTGCTGTCTTTTTAGTACATCCCAAATCTCACTTCATCCAATGGTAGGACTGGCCTTACCTGTCAATCTGGGTTTCTGGGCAAAATGCTTGTGTCTGTTTATGTAATTCAGTGCAGAACCAGTAGCATATGTTCAGAAAACACCAGGTATAAAGAAGCCCAAATTCCTCTGGCTACCTCTCTTGCATTATCCACTATGTTTTTTTGTTAAGTTTCTATGTTGGCTCATTGTACAGAAGAAAGTATATTATCAAGACGCTGTAACTGTGAGACATGTAAGGGTTGCATTCACACTTTTGCCCATTTCTTGGTCCAATACTACTTACACGAACTGGGCTAGCAACTGCTACAGTCAGAAGGCAGGAAAGAAGAATCAGCAGTTTCATGATGGTAGAGAAACCTAGAACAAGATTATTGAGAAATAATTCATGCAACTTTTTCCAGCTTACTAAAACTGGACTGATTGCTACAGAAAACATGTTTCATGTGTTCCCTCCATAACTCAATAAAGTTGTTTTTCTTCATTGTAACACCCAGAATTCCCCAATCAGCTGGACACCATGACACCAGCTGTAATAGTAGTAGTAGTAGTAGTAATAATAATAATACTAGTAATAGTAATAGTAATAATAATATATTTTCATGCTCCCACTTGAGCAATGAAGTACATTTTGCATCTTTCTCATCCTTCTAAAATCATAGCAAAGATAGAATGGGTCCCAGGTATGCTTGCATGCACACATGCATGCATGCATGCATCCATCCATGAATAAACGAATGAACAAATAAATAAATACTTTTAAATAAGATATTTCTCTTGCCTTTCATTGCAGAATCACCACAGGGTTGGATACAATAAATAATATATTTTAAAAATAATACAAAGGCCTGGCAACCAGCCAGTATCAAAAAATTACACCTCTTGGTTATCTCATCTCATAGCAGCTGTTGGATCAGAGTTCTGTTGAATGCAGATGCTGACTGAAAAGATTATACAGACCCATTTTAGTACTGATACAATAGAGCCAGTGTGGTGTAGTGGTTTGAGCACTAGACTATAACCATGAAAACGAGGGTTCAATTCCCTACTCAGCCATGGAAACCCACCAGGTGGACCTTAGGCATGTTATACACTCTCAGCCCCAGAAACCCCTGTGATAGGTTCTCCTGAGGATTGCTGTAAGTTGTAAATGACTTAGAGGCACACAACAACAACAAATAATAGCCCAGTGTTTAGATCATGGAAATATGGTCCTCTCCACAAAATCTGCCTTATAATCCATTTTGGTTCTGAGAAGTTACCATAAGAGATTAAGATGAGAAGACAATTCAGAAGGGGGATGGAAGTTCTGAGAGGTCACATTCCATAACTAAAGGAATAGGCACATGCAATACACTAGATCCACTCTGTAACATAGAATGCCTGTGAAAACACTGGCATATTGGAAATGGTCTAAGCAACAGAATGGTAGTAACCTCCATATCCACCAACATTTCACCAATGTAAACTTGGACATGTATGGCAAAGCAACAACAGAGTGTGGTCAAGATGGCGAAGTTATTCACAAGGAAGAACACACTAGCTTGAAGAAACTGTAGATTTTTGCTTTTTCCTGAGTCTAGTGGGAAGGGCAAAATTCCACCCCTTCTGCCCTCTCCCACCTCCTGAGTTAACTCTGAAGTCAATTTTCAGCAATTAAAGTGAGAACAAAGAGGAATAATGGGAGGAGAAGAGAGAAGGGGGCATTTTAAGAGCCTCTGAAAAAGTGGGACATCAGAAGATAAATCGGGACTGCCCTTGCCAAATCAGGACAATTGTAGGGTGGACTGACCATGTATGAGACAACTCTGTTAGCAACTGGGGCTACAGATTTAAATGGACCCGCCAAACCTTAGTATTTTTGAATCAGTATTCAGAATTTCACCTAGCCAATGAAGAACTGACTTCCTTGAGAAGCTGAAATAGGGTGCATGGTGGTGGCTGGTGGATTCCACATCAGTGTGGTGATGAATGTGCTCCTGGCTTTAGAAAGAACTTTAAAGGAACCATCTAAGGTATTGAACCTTCACCCCAATAGGTTCAACACAATGGATATCTCTTTCAAAGTTGAGGCCAAAACACTGAGCAGAATCACCATCCCACTGTCATGAAAGTCACCAGCTGCCTCTGTAAGTGTATCAGTATTCACAAACATTAGACAGAAACATCAAAAATCTGCCTGAAAACTGGAATGAAACAGTTACATATGTTTTCAGCAATTTTCAGCTTTGCTCTACCTGTGGCCATATTTTTAGAAGATCTATTTGAAATTTGACACATTCATAGAATTCATAGAGGCAATAGTTTGAGTAACCAATTCCACAAGTATCATTTTTATAATTCTGAAATAGATAAATAGTGTAACTTTTTTTGTGTGACTTCCCTAGCTAGAGGGGCACAGCAGTACCCCATTCAGGACTGGACACTTCCTCCAAATTGCATTCTTTTCTTACCTTGGCTTTGCATCAAGGCCAGCTGAAGAAGTCAGTCTGATCTGGCACACTCTACCAGAGTAGATAGCATTTATATACTATCCTGATGATGAGGCTTTAATAATTTTTTTAAAAAAAACACCCACAGATCTTGATGATTCACAACTTTGTTAATTCCTGATAGATTAAGAGTTTTGGCTTTGTTGAGTGGTTTACCAGCCGAAATCCTTGGCTTAAACTTTTCTCATGACAATATGTTTGCTATCAAAGGAACAGCATCTAACAGCTGATGTATAAATTTTTTAAGCAAGGCCACAAATGTCCAGAGTTTGGAAAGTTACTTTTTAAAAGTTTGTAATTCTTCTCATTACCTGTTATAGTGTTTAAAGTTTAATTCACTGTCACTGCCCATGGGCCACTGAAAGTGTTCTCAAAATAACTTCTTGTGCTAATCTGAATAACCAGGAACATGTTTACATTATAGAAGTATCAGTCCACTTTAACAATTATGGCTGCATCCTATGGAATTCCAGGATCTGTAGTTTGGTGAGCCAGTGGAGCTTTCTGGCTGAGAATTCTAAATAGCCCTCCCTGAACTGCAAAATTGGCAAAGTGGAATCATACCACTTTATTCATGTATGGCCTTATGCAGGTCCAAACCAAGAAAAACAAATTCTTAAACAGACGAGCCTTAATCTGTTTGGATCTTTAAAGCAGAATTAGGCCAATTTGAGGTTCCAGAGCCTAGGGCCTTCTGGGGTCTATATGCACTGTCAAAAATGCCAAGCAAACAAAGTACTCCAAACTGGAAAAAAACAAAACAAATGAGAGGCATTGTGACCTGTTTAAAATAGATATTTATTCTTGGAAGTTTTGAAGAGGAACAATCCACACTTTTTTACAGAAAAAAATGGTCTAGGGGGTCAGGCCAGAGGCCACAAAACAAGGGGGTGCATGTCATCCCAGGGTCACTCCAGGACCACACTTCATCCTGTTACTATGGTTCAGGCCTACCCGGTGATAGCACTAGATATCTCCTTTTTGATATCAAATCATTTGACCTTTTTCTGCCACCCCACTCCACGTGTTTGCGAGGCCACCGGACAGGCACGTACACAGGCGCGGCCGGTAAGTGCTGGGCATTCCAAACTCCCACTTAGGCAGGCAGATTAACGCCACTCCGTTGCTTCAGGGACTTCTCTTGCAGACACCCATTGCTTCAGCGTGACTCTACACAAAGACATTCGGCCTCAACCCGACGCCCTTACAATGCCAAGCCATTTGCATACTGGCTATGCTATTGTCAAACCTGTGCTAAGCCAATCATGTAAAACTTGACCATTCCCAATGCTTTGTCCCGCTCCAAACTCGCTTTGTTCTCACCGAGTATGGCATGGCCTGTAGGCACAATCCACCCTATAAAAACTCCCCGATTCTACAACCACCTCGGGTCGCTCTCCCCTCGGATCGCTCCTGAGTTCCATCCAGCCTTGCTGCCGCTTTGTCCAGAGAGCTCCCCTCGGCCTCCACGCTTAGTTTCTTCCCGACCATCTCCTGCTTCTCCAGGACTACGAGAAAAGGTGTCGTATCACCCGTTTTCCTCGAAAACTCTCATTTCCAATTCCCAGTTAGCTGCGTGCTTGCGTTGTCTTATTTGTTGTTTGTCTCTTAATAAAGATATCATTTTTACTGTTTTAAAACCTGTCTGATGACTCTTCTGACCTGACGCCGTAGACATTGGGTTGCAAGATCCCTGCTAAGTTACCCTACCTCTTGCTAGCTTAAGAGAGTGCTCGAGTTAATTTCCCCATCTTGTGTTTTTATTTGGTTATTTGGGCACCCCTCCCAGGACCCCCAGAGAAACAGGGTAACAATCCACCCCTGCAAATATTGAAATAACTTGTACTGAACTTGGAAAAAAATATTAGAAACCAGTACAAATCCTTGTGAGAACCAGCATAGTGTAGTAGTTTGAGCACTTGACTAGGGCCACTTCTGCACTATGCTCTTATAGCACAATGATTCCACTGTCAACATCCTATGGAATCCTGGGGTTTGCAGTTTGGGGAGGGGCCGGCCAGCCCCTCCCGAAACTGCAAACCCCAGGATTCCATAGGATGTTGACAGTGGAATCATCGTGCTATAAGACCGTGGTGCAGAAGTGGCCTAGGATGCTGGCAGATCACGGTTCAAATCCCTGCTTGGCTATGGAAACCTCCTGAATGACCTTGGGTGAGTCACATTCTCTCAGACCCAGAGGAAGGCAAAGGCAAACCCCCTCTGAGCAAATCTTGCCAAGAAAACCCTGTGATGGGTGCACCTTAGGGTCGGCATAAGTTGGAAATGACTTGAAGGAACACAACAACTACAACAGATTCTTGAGTGGTGGAATGATATGTAATAAGTAACATATTTGTTGTTTTCCATACCTAATAAAAACTTTGTTGTTTTGCATACCTAATAAAAATTACAGTAAAAAAAAAAAAGGAATGCCATACACACGGCGGCAGCAGCCCAGCTGCTTTGTTTTGTATCAGTGGGTTATTCTGAACATTCCTCAAGGGTAGCCCCATGTAGGAAACATTGCAGTAATAGAACTGTGAAGTATTGAAGGCATAAAAAAATGCTGCCAGGAATATAACCCCACTTGAGAACTCTGTAATTGATTTTGGTGGCCCTAGAGATACATAGTGGTTTGAATGTTGGACCATGGCCCCGGAGATCAGGTTTTTGATTCCCTGCTTGGCCAAGGAAACCTGCTGGATACCTTGGGTGCATCACACATGCTCAGCTTCCAGAAAATCCTGTGATAGGTTCGCCGTAGTGTTGCCGTAAGTCAGAAATGACTTGTAGGCAAACAACAACAACACAGATAAAGTTTCTCATATCATTGCAATTCTTGGTCCTTGTTTCCTTTTCTCAGTTCTTTTTATAGGCACTATATGTCTGCTTGGCACTATAGATGATCAGAGAAGACAAAACGGTTTTCAGTGCCATATTTGGGAAGAATATGTGTCTGTGGTACATCTGAAATAGAAGATATTGCACACGTACTCTTTAACTGTCAATTATATGCCCCAGTAAGAGCCCAGTATCTACAGACATTACTTGATAGAACAAAATACTGGGACCCTATCGAACAACTATGTTATTTCCTTCTGGGTATTAACACATATGTAGTCCTCAGAACTGCTAAGTTTATAGATAGGGCTGTCCAACTGAGAAAACAATTCATAGAACATATTAGGGTTGCATGCAAGGGTGATGAATTAATCTAAATATGTATTGCCTCTATATTTTACTTTTTTTCATATAATCTCAAAATGAAAACCTATTATTACAAGTATTGGTATTTATTTATAGTCTTTTATATTATTGTTTTTATTTCATCTTATCATATTTTATCTCACTTTATTGTATCTTGCCTTATTTTAGTTTATTTTATTTCACTCCATCATATTTTAGTTACTCATTTTACTGTATTTTATAACATTTGATGTTATATCTTTTGATATGGTCAATTGACTAATCAATACATTTATACTACTACAAAACAGTTTTCTTTACTTTATCAAAATTGATTTTTTTAATCTTTTTTTTTAAATTGTTTTTGCCTGCTCATCATAACTGGCGAAACCAAAGACATTCTCTATAGTTCAGTTGTTCCTTACCTAGGAGGACTTTGTAACTTTATTTCAATACATAAGGGAATTTTTAAAAAAATTCAATTTGTCATTATTTTCTGAATAAAAGGTACTTTTACTATGTCAAACATGATAGCTTTTATGCCAAACAAAGTTATACATAATGTATTTAATGTTCCAAAAGTAACCAGGTGACTGTTAATCTTCAAAGGGTGACAATGTTACATTTCCCCAAAAGTTTCCATTATAGTTTAAAAAACTGATTTTTTCCCCACAGCCTCAAAATTTCCAGAAATTTTACATCTCTAGTGGTCCCTGCTGGAGTTCACACTGCCCTTGCTACCAAATTCACCAATGTAGCAGTGGAGAAAATTCCTACTTTTTTGCTTGTAAAGAAGGTACACAGGAGGTATACTCATTACTTAGAATCATGCATGGCCATTTCCGCACTAGCCAGTTATAGTGTGATGATTCCACTTTCAATATCCTCTGGGATCCTGGGGTTGGCAGTTTCGGGAGGGGCCAGGTGGCCCCTCCTGAAACTGCCAACCCCAGGATTCCAGAGGATGTTGAAAGTGGAATCATCGCGCTATAACAGGCTAGTGCGGAAATGGCCATGGAGACAGAAGAGGCTTCATCAACCACCAACTCCAACCTCCTGCTCAGTATGGGATATCCAGCAGGTAGTAGTATGGTCTCTCTTTGGAAGATGTCTAGAAAATGAGGATATATCACATCTCTAGGCAATTGATTTCATTGCTGAACCACCCTTACTGTCAAGAAATTCCTTCTAAGACTCAATTGAAATCTCCTGGAGCTTAAAACAATTAGACTTGATCCTATCCTCTGGGGTAGCAAAGAACAGGCCTGCCCCTTCCTTTCTGTGACAGTCCTTGAGTTATTTAAAGAAGTTAATCATGTCCCCATCAGTCTGAACGTGCTCAGCTCATTCATCCTTCTTCATATGTTTTGTTCTTCATACCTCTGATCATCCCCATTGACTTTCTCTGTGCCTGCACCAACTATATCCTTCTTAAAATGAGATGCCCAGAACTGAACACAACACTCAAGATAAGGCCTGAGTAGTGCAGAATATAGTGGGAATATTGCTTTGCTTTTCTTGGAAATTATGCTTCTGTCAATGCAAGTAAAATAGTATTCACCAGCTTTGCTGTAGCATCATACTGTTGGCTCATGGTCAACTTATGATCAACAATAATCTCCAGATCCTTTTTGTACGTGGTTTTGATAAACCATGTATGTCCCATCCTAGAAGTGGACATTTGGTTTTGGTGGCCTAAATGTAGAATTTTGCATTTGTCTGATTTTATTAATTTTTGCCCAATTTACTAGTTTACCTAGGTCCTTTTGAATTCTGTTCCTACCTTCTAGAGTGTTAACCACTCCTCTCAGTTTTTTGTCAACTGCTAACTTGATAAGGATTCCCTCCACTGCCACCATTGTAGGCCATTTCCGCACTACACTATTATAGTGCTGTTATTCCACTTTCAATATCCTGTGGAATTCTGGGGTTCATAGTTTACTGAGGCCAAAGAGCTCTCTGGCTGAGAATTCTAACTGCCCCTCCCTAAACTGCAAACCCCAGGATTGCATAGGATGTTCAAAATGGAATAATAGCACTATAACAGTGTAGTTCAAAAATCACCTAAATCATTGATAAAAATATTGAAGAATATTGACCCTAGGACAGAACCCTGAGGCACTTTTAAAAAACAAAGTAGCTATCATGTAAAAAAGATTTATCATTTAAAACATTTTAAAGCCATTTAAAAGGCACAATAAAAACAAAAATGGAGCAACATCTCCTCTCCTCATTAAAAACTCTTTTCCATGACTGTTAATATTTCAATTACTGTTTAAATGAAAGCACTGGTCAGCATATGAGATCCTCTAGGATTCTCCCCCTACACCATTGCCTCCACTCAAAACACTTTGGACAGAAAAGGCCACAAGCTGCTCCTGTAAGTTTCCAGGAATTACGATTCTTCACAGAACACACATACCAGTACATTCCAAACCCTTGCAATTCCTTCCCAGCCTTAAGGCAGTAGCTTTAATCACCAGCCCCTTGGTGTCTGATTCTGCCGTGCATAATTAAGAGCTGATAGCAGTGAAAATGAAATCCACAGTTGTACAGCATCTTTATTAGGGCCATTCTGGATTTTGATGCATGAACCAGCATGGTTACCTTTGCTTTTTATTTTACTGAATAATTTTTATTTTTATTTTATTTTACTATTTCATTGACTAATTGTTCCATTATGTTCATCATCCCTGGGTTCTGGAGCTCCATTGTGCAATTTAAACAAGGAGCCTTTGGTGATGAAAACCGTGAGAAACCATTTGGTGGGTTTCAGACAGTGGAGACCTGTGGCTTCCATGTCAGTGGGTATGGTTAATCCACTCAGTTTCAGTTTGAGCTTTAATGGAGCTGTCCAAGGTTTAAAACCTATTTTGAAGAGAGGGCTTAGCAATTTAGGTAGCTCCTAAAATCCAGAGTGGTTTAATGAAATGGAAACCACCAACTGCCAATGGTTTGAAAATTGCCAGTACAACCTTTATACGTAAAGAAGATAATGCTGGTAATGATATAGCTCAAGGGGCTAGCTGGAAGTGGGTGGAGTTCAAACCTCAGCTTGGGTTTCACTGACAACTTTCCATGGATAACAATAGATAGAGTGTTTCTTTGAGGAACAACTGAAACAATACACAGTAGTGTGGAGTGAAGAAGATTAGAAGTAGTAAGCCTTCCCCACCCTGCTAATCTCCCCAAACCTCTACCTATTTCCAATGGCCATTTAACTATAATCTCAGCCACATCCCAAGCAGAGCTTGAGAAAGTGACAACTATCTCTCTATATATCTATATCTATATCTATATCTATGTATATCTATATAGTGGCGCAGTGGTTAAATGCCAGTACTGCAAGCCACAAGGTTGTGAGTTCGATCTTGCCCGGCTCCAAAGTTGACTCAGCCTTCCATCCTTTCACAGGTCAGTAAAATGAGTACCCAGCTTGTTGGGGGCATGTATAGAAATATGTATAGAAATACATGCTATTTGTAAGTTGTTCACTGCCTCGATCCATATGGAGAGGCGGGATACAAATAAATAAATAAATAAAAATATCTATATCTATATCTATATATATCTGCAGTCTTCAGGGCCACACTGGCTAAAGGATTCTGGGAACTGTTGTCACCCAAAGTAGCTTTTCCAAATTCTGATTCCAAACAGTCATACCATGATCCTTTCAATTCCAGTCTTCCAGTTATTACATGATATAGAATCTATCCACACTGCACAATGGAAGGAGTTTAAGACTACTTTTAACTGCAATAGCTCCATCCTATGGAATCCTGGGATTGAAGTTTTTTGAGGTGTTTAGAAATTCCCCACTGGAGAGCTCTAATGCTTGCCTAGAGAGTATTCTAAGTTCCTCTTCACCAAACTATAAAACCCAGAATTCCTTGGGAGGGAACCATAGTAGCTAAAGTGATATCAAAATGTGAAACACACAGCCCAGATTTTCTCAGTGATGTTTTTCTCATTTCCTCAAAACAGACCCCAAGGTTATGTAACACTTTTCTTATCCTTCAGACAGTACTTTCCCATGTGAAACCCATGAAAACCACTGGGAGTTTTGCTGCTGATATCACCACCCTTTGGCTTAGGCGCTAATGCACCAATTCCACAAAAATACTTAACAGCTTATCACATTATTAACCACCTGATCTCCACAGTTAGTTGAATTAAGTTGTTTTCTCAGTGGGGCAAAAGCCCATAAAAGATCAATGTTCTTGTGAAACAATTTATAGAGCACCTTTGAACTTGCAGTCCAATTTATGGCATGGACATTGGTATAACAATAAGTACACAAACACCCAAACATTGTGCTCCTTTTCATATAAGGTCACTACTTATGGCTGTTTCAAAGGTGTAGAAACTGAGAGGTACTAAAAAATTTTGTATGCTCGCTGTCTGGAATTCAAAGGTGAGATCAAGTAGTCATTCTGATACATAACAAATCAATATATGTCTTCTTCAGAGTAAACCTCCTTTGATTTCAGTGAGACATCCTTTTTGGTATAAAACTGCAGCCTTTGTTATTTACTATCCATCACTTCAGTATCAGTGAATGGCACCAATACATCAAATATCTATAAGACATAGGTATGTCATATAAATAAGGATATGATGGCATATGAAGCCATATAAAGAAACATGTTCTTCCTTGGGACAAAATGTGTCACTTTGCTAGAGGTTAGGTACATTACTCTTTTCATATAATCATAGAAATGTAGAGTTGGAAGAGACCACGTGGGCCAGCCAGTCCAACCCCCTGCCATGCAGGAACACCCTCAAAACACTCCCGACAGATGGCCATCCAGCCTCTGCTTAAAAACCTCCAAGGAAGGAGACTCCACTACACTCCGAGGCAGCATATTCCACTGCCAGACAGCCCTGACTGTCAGGAAGTTCTTCCTGAGGTTCAGGTGGAATCTCCTTTCCTGCAGCTTGAATCCATTGCTCTTTGTCCTGGTCTCTGGAGCAGCAGAAAACAAGCCCTCTCCTTCCTCTACATGGCATCCCTTCAGATATTTAAACATGGCTATCATGTCCCCTCTTAACCTTCTCTTCTGCAGACTAAACATGCACAGCTCTCTAAGTCTATCCTCATAGGGCATGGCTTCCAGGCCCTTCACCATTTTGGTCACCCTCCTCTGGACTTGTTCCAGCTTGTCAATATCCTTTTTGAATTGGGGTGCCCAGAACTGGACACAGTATTCAAGATGAGGTCTAAGCAAAGCAGAGTAGAGTGGTACCAGTACCTCCCTTGATCTAGACACCATACTCCTATTGATGCAGCTGAGAATTGCATTGGCTTTCTTGGCTGCCGCATCACACTGCTGACTCATGTTTTAGACTACAAGTCCCATACAGCATGGCAAATAGTCACTCTGGTTTGGAGATTGCGAGAATTGTTGTCCAAAAGAGTAGCATTTCCCAAGCTCTGCTCTGAACTAACTGAAAGCACTTTCACACCATGAGCACTATCGTTCCGAATAGTCCTATTACCGCTTTACATGCTGTCCATATGCTGCATTAGTTTTATCATCATATATCTGTTGTCCATTTCCCTTTTTCAGAAAACAGAGTAGGAACTCTGAATGAGTTGTTGAAATAGAGACAGCTCAAGCTAGATTACTAGATAAATTAACAGCTCACTCTAAAATTCTGAATGGTGTTTATATATCCGCACACTTTTGTATTGAGAGCCAGTGTTGTGCAATGATTTGAATGTTGGACTATGACTCTGGAGACCAGGGTCTGAATCTCTTTCAGCCATGAAATCCTCCTGGATGACCTTGGGCAAGGCACACTCCTTCAGCATCAGAAGAAGGAACAGGCAAATCCTTCAGAACAAATCTTGCCAAGAAAAACCTGCAATAGGTTCACCTTGGGGTCTTCATACATTGGAAACGACAAACACTTTTATAGTATTTGATCTCCAATTACTGAGTTATGTCAGCAAGAGCTCAGGTACCATTCATCCTCCAAAATTGCATATCAGCTTTTGATACGTTCTCCTCTTAAATTTGGATCAGTGGCATGGGCTCTGTTCTCCTTTTGATACTAGATGTATTGTCCAAGTTTATTGTTGTTGTTGCTTAAATGTAAGGGGATTTTTTTCTTTGGTTTTGACTTCTAGTGAGTCCCAGTGAAAGACCTCTGGGAGCCTTAATTATCTCCTGATCTTCTCAAGCCTTTCAAGCTCAGCAACATGGCTTTCTTAATTGAATCAACCCACCTGTAATGTGGCCTTCCTCTTTTTCTACTACCTTCCATTTTCCCCAGTGTTATCATATTTTCCAGTTAGTCATGCTGTCTCACAATATGTCCAAAATATGATAGCCTCAGTTTGGTCATTCTGTCTCCTACGGAGAGTTCAGGCTTGATTTACTCTCAGACCTTTTGTTTATCCTTTTGCTGCTTTGTGGTATCTCTAGAACTGTGGTATCTCCTCCAGCAATGCATTTCTATGTATAATGGTATTATCTTTTTTAAAAATGTTTAAAAAACTGAGGGCATCCATAGGAGCTGAAAGCTTCATGATTTTCAGCCAAACTTTCTATTGGGCAGGAGGCTGCAGAAATCTCCTGTTCCTCCTGGACTGACTTTTGATTAACCAGCCACCAACCCAACAGGTTCCATTTGGCACAGTGTCTTCCCTGCCCTTGTAGGGTGAGGTTGCTCCCTGGAGCCCCATAATCTCTCCCATATATTCTGTAAGTGCCTGAGAAAGAAGGACTGAACTCCTTCACTGTCACTGACAAGGGACTGGCCAAATTCATACTACTGTTGACTGTTGTACAGTGTGAGACCAGAAGAGGGCATTATGGAACCAGATCAATATATACAGAGAAACATAATTCATGTGCCAGCTATGAAACATCTTATTTCTTTTGATCATATATTTGTGTATGACTTAAACAAAGAAAATACGATTTTTTTTCTTCCAGACTAAAGGCTGAAAGTGATTCTAAACAATTGGAAGGAAGTTGTACCCAAATCTGAAAGGAAAGGCATACAATGAAAACCAGCTGCATCAACATGTCTTTTCTTTGTTATTTTTGTTTTAATAAATTGCATGGTATTTTAATAAAGACCAATGTATTTTTATATAAGTGTGTGTGTGCGCACGCGCGTGTGTGCGTGCAGGCAAATGAGCACATTCCTTCATTTAGTTTTTATTTTTCTTTAAAGAACTCTTGGAAAAATATTTTAACCATAGAATGTACTTGCAGGTTATAATTTGGAAAATTATATTATATCATACTTGGGAACATCCAAAATTAACAAGGGCAAGTAACAAAGATAGACATTTGTACTCATTCAGAAAAAAGATGGATACACAAGAGCCCTCAATCTGATCATGTGCTCTCTCCTGGGCTTCAGGAAGTGAATGCTTTTGGAAATAACTGGCTTCAGGATTGAGTCTGTTTCCTTCACCTGCTCCAGGCCAACTCTGAGCCTCCTAAAAGAGGAAAGGACAAAAGGAAGTCCTGACTTTATATACTCTACCACCCATTTAAGAAAAAATGAGAAACTTGCCCCCACTCAAAAGGGTGGGTTGGACCCAGACATAGAAGCCACATTGATTTCAGTAGGGATGAAATATTCTACTCTACATTTCAACAGATTAATCACAAGGAGGTGCAGTCAAAAGTCCACTTAAGAGGTTCACTTAAAAGTCATTTAATTTGAATACTGAGTTCAATACTGTAGAACCTACTCTCAGCGGTAACAATGGCAGAAAGCCTATAGCCTCACCAGCATAATTATGTAGGAACTGGTGGCAATAGCAAGGAAAAGAAGAAGACTGTGGGGAGGAGATGGTTGTGGCAGCAGTGGCAAGGCGGTGGGGAGGTAGTGGGAATCAGAGGAGGTGATGGCTTACTTCAAGCTGCCCAGTTTACAGCTGAGATACTTTGGGAAGGATGGCTTGGAAAACTGCTTGTCCCCATCAGAGGAAACTATGGTTGCTTGTATAAAAAGATAGTGCAGATCATGCCTGTGGAGGCAGTTTTGTTACCATAACTGCCTTGTGTGGGAGTGTGAAAGAAGTAGTATATCTCTGGAATGTGTGTGCATATTATGTATCCCAGGGGGATATTTGTGAGAATGCTTGCCTGTTGTATTTGTGTGATGAGGAGAGAGCATATAAAGTATGCCTGCCTGCCTGGTTCAAGTATGTGCATATGATGTGCATTCCCATTTTTACTCTTGGTTGTGTTCTGTCACTCTGGCTCCACTCAACACTGGCTGCTCTGTCTTCTGCTGTGCCACCCACAATGAACATTAATTGTAGTCCTGAGGCAGAAAATGCCATAAGAACCTCTCTCCGGGGAGAAGAGTTAATTGCAACACCAACAAATTAAATAGCCACTAATTTGTTATTGTTTTGTGTTTTTGCCTTCAAGTCACTTCCCACATACGACAGCCCAAAGGTGAATGCATCATGGGGTTTTCTTGGCAAGATTTCTTCACAGGAGGTTTGCCACTGCCTTCCTATAAGGCTGGGAGAGTGTGACTTGCCCAAGATCACCCAGTGGTTTCCATAGCTGGGTGGGGATTTATGAACCCTGGTCTGCAGAGTCATAGTTAAAAGTTCATATCACTACACCATGCTGGTCACCAATTTACCACCCTTTAATGTCACCCCGAATCTGCTGCACTGAAGCGTTCACCTTATTTTACCCTCTTTTTAAAATCTTTTTTTCCCATGTATATACAAGGAAGCTGTTCTGGTTCTGAACCAGTGTCTGATATTGGAAATGAGCTAGATGAGGCTGAACAGAGTAGTTGCAGATTGCAACAGGAAAGAACTGCTCCTGGTTAGTCAAATGGCAGATCATGAAATATGAATTCAGTCTTTATTATGCGGGGTAACTTACTCCCCTCATAGACTCCCATTTAGTTTAGACCTGAATTCAACCTCCAGAATACGGATGTCAAGATTTGGGTGGTGGCCAGAATTTCCTTAGGTCAGTTGAGGGTAGCATCCCAACTATGTTCCTGCCTGGAGATGTTGGATCAGGCTATGGTGATACATACCTTAGTTACATCCTGTTTAGATTATATTACAGTGTGCTCTATGTAGGCATGGGCTGCCTTTGGAAAGTGTTTGGAAGCTTCAGCTTGTCCAGAATATCACAAGTAGACTGATAATTGGGGCTAGTTAGGGGACCATGTGACTCTTTGTTGGAACATTTTCACTGATTCCACTGGTCTGTTCTGGGTATGATTGAAATTGCTGGTTATGGATGATAGCACTCTAAATGACTTGGAACTAGGCTGTATTCTATTCAAGATTCCCTGGGTGTTAAATCTTTGAGGGATGCTCTTTGTCCTGCTACCTTGGAGATATGTTTAATGGCTAAACAAGAGAGGACTTTCTTGACAGCCACTCCTAACCTCTGATGTTTCTGCAGATGTTTCCTATACTTTTAATGGTTGGATAGGAGGGGGATTTCATCAGGAGTTGCTTGCCATGCAGTCAGCTGAGAAGTAACACCTGCTGAAATTCTCTCTCCAACACAACCATTAAAAGTACAGGAACCATCTCAGTTTTTCACTGTTTGATTCAGGTATGCTTTTGGTACCTATACCAGGATAGAACTAAAAGGGTTTTAACTGGCAGTTACCTGCCTTTGTGGATATGTTTTTAATTGTCCTTTAAATCCATTTTAACTTTATAGTCGTGTTTTGTTTTTATTTGATTGGCCTTACAGTTCAGCTACCTCAGATCCCAGATTTCTATCTGAGAATGTCTCCCTCGATATATGTGATGGCTTCTTCATAGGAACCTACCTCACCCTTAAGAACCTTGGGGTGAGTAGGCTTTCTCTAGTCTCAACATGGTTGCAGGTCCATCTGGGAAGGACACAGGAGAGGGCCTTCTCAGTTGCTACTCCCAGGCTGTGGAATTCTCTTCTGCAGGATGCTAGGCTAGATCCCTCTTTCTCTCCTTCCACCAGCAAGCAAAGTTATTCTTAAGTAAGCGGGCATTTGATGGTTTAGTGGTTGTAGGCAGTCTTTATGTGGTGTGTGTAGTGTATTTTTATTTTTAGCATTATACAGTTTTGAATAAGTACACATTTTTGAAAAATTAATAGCATTTAAATACAATATCTTGTTTGTGTTTTAATTTTTTATGTTGTGTTTAAAGTTTTAGTTAAAATTTGTGTTTCTATTTTGTACATACCCTCTAACATTTCACAGATAAAAACTGAGACACAAGTGGCCAAGCAATTTCAAGGTATGGCCAAAATGGCAAAAGTTGATGGAGAAGAATGCATAAGCTCAGAGAAGCTTCAGCAGTCTGCTTTTGCTTGAACCTATTGGGAAGAAAACTCTTCTCCACTTCTCCCTGCTGAGTTACAGTCAGCCCTCCATATTTGAAAATTTCACTTTCATGGATTTGATTACCTGTGAGTTTCTCCAACCTCTGCCTCCCCACTTCAAGAGCTTCTTTTCTGGGAGAACTTTCCCTCTTAGAGGTTCCAATCAAGCTACCCAGTCCCTCAAAAAAAACACCCCCGGTCCTCCTCCACCAGCCACTGTTTGGCCAGCTAAGGACAGATTGCAGCCTGATTTCTCATCACTACAAATCTGTACATTTCTAAGGAAGGAGATGGGCAAGAGAGAGAAAGTATAGGGCCACCAAGCTGACCCACCTCTTTTCTCTCTCCTTAGTTTGGACTGTGGGTGCCCATTCCCCCAACCATGCTTTGGCCCCTTTCCCATAGACACACACACACACACACACACACACATTTTGTTATTTACAATTTTTCCAATTTTGTGGGGGCCCTGTGCCCGGTGAACATGGAGGGCCAACTCTAATTGAGTTCAAACTACTTTTGCAGTTCGTACTCAGTTGCAGCAATTCCCATAAAGAGAGGATGAACAGGGAAAATAATAGGAGGACAGAGAAACTGGTACATTTTAAAAGCAGCTGGAAAAGTGTGGTAATAGAGGATTAAATGGAGCAGTCCCTGCCAGACAGGGGAAAGTGTTTATTCTGTTTTACCTTTGTTGTAAGCTGCCTTGGGTCCCGTTTGGAGGCAAACAAACAAATGAATGAAGTTCTGGCAGGAAGGCAAGATAAAAACTTAATAAAAGAAACAAATAAGAAAGATAGGTCCAGTCTTGGGACAAGGAGAGAGGGAGACACACACACACACACACACACTGTGGATGGGTGATATTTTACATTTATACCCCACAACTGTGATAAGTGGCTTATTAATAATAGATCTCTCTTCCGCAAAGAGATAGTACTAATAATGCATTTTGAGAAAAGAAGGCCCACAAGACAATACTGATGAAAACAAATGTTGGAAATGTAAACAAAATCTGGGTACATTTTATCACATATGGTGGACATGTCCATGTACAAAAAAATTCTGGCTAAAAATCTATGAAATTATAAAAGAAATATTTAAAATGACATTTCCTAGGATGCCTGAACTATTTTTGTTAAATATGATGTTTATGTTTGATAGAACCTTCCAATCGAAAAACAAAAGAGTTTTACTATATTTAATAACAGCAGCAAGAATGTGTTTGCAGGATTATAGAAAACAACGGCAATCTCAGACATAGAACAATGGACTCAAAAATAGCAGAGTTTAAACAATTCAATTTTTTTTCTTTTAGGTTGAAGGGGAAGCAAACGGAACAATTAGAAAACGATTGGAATTTAATAACAATGTATATGAAGGAATATGGACACTGGGTTTAATATGAATTATAGAAAATGTTACATAATAAATTATAATGATAAATGTTTGGAATACATAGGAGAAATGGCAATCAAATATATGTTAAACAGATGGAAGAATACTTAACTAGGTGGAGGTATGTTAAAACATAAGGATAAGATATGAGTGAAAAATAACATAAGAAAAAGTAAAGTCAATTGGTGATTTTGTATGTGATTAAGAGTAAATTGATATGTTATGAATTGTATATAAAGATTTGAATTGGGGAGTTTCAATATAGATAAAATAGCATTAATTGTGACTCTTGATAGAGGCAAGGAAGTCACGGTAATGTAAAAAGGTACAAGATCATGAAAAACGAAGCAAAATGAGGGTAAAAATAGTGGTTTTTTTACATTACTAAGAAAAGATGTGTATTGCTAAGAAAAGATATATAATTGTATATATGGATAACAATATTTGAAATGTACAATATCTATTATGGATTTTATTAACGTGTATGTATAATAAAAATAAATTAAAAAAAAGACATTTGATTTTTAAGAAATACATTCCCTTTAAAAATTGGTGTGGAAAGAGAGAAGGATTTCTGATCCAATTATAGTTTTACTACCAAAATGTAGCATTGCAAAGGGGAGCCAAGGCTATGGAAATGTACACCTACACAGAGGACACTTTTTATTTTGTATATCGGTAAAACTTTTCATTTCTATATGCCCTGACGGAAGAATGAACCTAAAAAAGGACACACTGCATAAGCATCACACTGGAGGGAACAGCATGAGCATTATTTTCCTTAACTCAGAAAATTAGATGTTTAGAGTCTACTGCCTGAGGATCCCAACCTGTTATAAATACTGTGTGCTTCAACAGAGAATCTTTCTATTGTGTCAACAGGATGTCTGCACTGTGCAAAATGTCCACGGCCTGGTCTGAAGCCACACTAAACCCACCTACCTGTTAACTAGGCTTTATTCTATATTTAGGATTTTTCTCTATACTTAGACAGATGGATCAAAATAATGTGGAATAAAAAATCCTTTTTATACAGTCTAATATCTGTCTGTCTGTCTACCTACCATATACCTATCTTTCTATCTATTTCTTATTACACAGTGATTATGTACTGCATCTCCTATACAATGTACAATGTGATGTAATTAATGATATAAGATGGATTATTTTTTCGCTTTTTTATTTTCATGTGGCAAATTTTTTACTAGGGGAAATACACTGTTTAATGGACTGTTAAATTGCCTGATTATCTTCCCAAACCAGTTTAGAACGGTCAATACAAACAACATATTATGATCATACAACACAATATTGACATTTTGGAACATAGTAAGATGAAACAGAAAAATCGCAACAGCCCATAAATCAATAAGTAAGATTAAACAGTCAGAAAATAAAGGCAGCAAATAAAAAACACACACATTAAAATAACAACAGTAGATAAAAGCAAGTACTGGACAGAGACTGCTCATAATATGTGGCTAACACAGAAGAGGCCATGGCTAAGAGGATTGTGGGCTCTCCTTCTTCAAGAGGTCTTTAAACAAAGGTTGGATGGGCATCTTTCAAGAATGCTTTAGCTGCATATTCCTGCATGGCAGTGGGTTGGACGAAATGACCCTTATGGTTCCTTCTAGCTCTAAGGTTCTACAGCCATTTCCACACTAGGCTGTTATAGTGCTATTATTCCGCTTTCAACATCCTATGGAATCCTGCGGTTTGCAGTTTCAGGAGGGGCCAGCTGGCCCCTCCTGAAACTGCAAACCGCAGGATTCCATAGGATGTTGAAAGCGGAATAATAGCGCTATAACAGTCTAGTGCAGAAATGTTTTATGATTCTATCCTTCTTAGGCCTCACTGAATTCAACTAGATTGACTTCTGAGTACAAATGTATAAGACTGCACTTTTACTATTTTCCAAGAAAGATCCAGAAAACACCTTTATAGTTTTGTGACCATTTTTGATGTCTTAAAAGTATTTCTTTGTCGTAACATGAGAAGATTGCCTGAGGGTCATCATAAATCCTAACCAACTTGAAGGCACACAATGGTGATGATGAACAGGTTGGAGCTGGGGATCAAGGCAACACCAATTTTTAAAGTTTCAGCTCTATGTTTCTTTTGCAATTCTTTGTATTTCTTTTCATCTGTTGGTAAAAAGCCCAAACCAAAGTGGCTGTGGTTTTGGCTGTATGCATTTCCTTTGACTGTTCTTACGGTACAGAGATTTTCTTTTAATTCTTTTGATGCTAGACAGAGGAGGTGTGGGGAAGACTGTGATTAAATGCAATGGTTATTGTCTTTATGCTTGCATTCTCACTGGGGTACAAACCTGCGTGGATGCCCTGCTGTAGCTATCTTTCTGTCTCACTTGTGCAGAGCTTCCTCAACAGGTATCTGTTGATCTTGCTTGCAGCTTCCATCTTCCTCCTTACTTGCATGGTGTGTGACTAAAAGCACACAGCATTTCCTCACTTCCTAAGGCACGTGCAGCTAGGGTTGCCAGAGTGTCTGTTATTATAAGAGATGCCCCTTATTTGAAGCCCAGAAAGCTTATCTCCTATAAGGCTGGCAGGTGTCCCTTAAGGGATGTCCCGAGCAGTCTCCTTGACTGAGTTGGTTATGGTGGTCTCAGAGGTTTTTTGGAAAACCTCAGGAGTGTGGTTTCATGGGGGACTTCAACATACATGTCAAAGCTGTCCTAACAGGGCCAGCTTAGAACTTCACTGGTATCATGATAACCATGCAGTCTCTCAGTACAATGTTGGTTCAACACATGATGCAGGACATATCCTGGAACTGGTCTTTGTTGTTATGTGGATGGAGGATGATCTGGTGTGTGTGTGTGGGGCAGTTTCCAATAGTGTCTGAATGTTATAATGGACTGAATGAGGTCCAATAAACAGAAGCTGATTCCTGATAAGATGGAGGCTCTGTGGATTAGTGGTTCTCGTGTCCAGGAACTGAGTAAACAGCCTGTTCTGGATTAGATTGTAATCCACCTGAAGGAGGTGCATAGCTTGGGAATATTCCTAGATCCATCCCTGTCACTGGAGGCCCAAGTGGACTTTGTGGCTTGGAGTGCTTGATTTCATCTTCAACTGGTGTACTGGCTACAGCCTTTCCTGGACATATATAACTTAGCCACAGTGGTTCATGTTGTACTGGTAACTTCCTGATTAGACTACTGTAATGTGCTCTATTTGGAGCTGTCCCTGAAGAAACCTCAAAAACTGCAGCCATGCAAAATGCAGCAGCTCAGTGGAATGCCATGAAGATAACATATAATGCCAGCCTTTAAAGAATTGCACTGGCTGCCAATACACTTCTAGTCTGAGTTCAAGCTGCTTGTGATGACATTTAAAGCGCTAAGCAGCTTGCAATCTGGGAGAGCACCTTACCCTATAAGTGCCTTTCTGAAGATTCAGGTCAGCTGTGTGGGCTCCTTCTCTATTTCCCAACAGTGTAGTCAAAGCACTGTGTAGGGACATGGAAGAGGGCCTTCTTGATTGTGGTTCCACAACTGTGGAATGCCACCCCCACCAAGATAGGTAATGGCTCAGAGGTCAATGAGTAACTGATTGTACCAGAAACAGAGCCAGTGATAGACCAAACTACCTTGCCAACACCACCTTCAGCTGAAAGGCAAGCTGAGACAGAGTTGTTGCAACCAGTGCCAGAGGGTGAGGGGACCAGCAATGATTTAGAGGAATTAGATCCACCTTTGCCCTCAAGTCTGCAATCACGGAGGAGACAAAAACGAGCAGCTCAGAGGGAAGCCATTTTGGTGAGATTGAGAAAACAGAATAATGAATAACACCTGTTTTCATTGGCTATATAAGTCTCTTGGCGAGCTTGCTACAGTAGAGTCCCATTTATCCGACGCTTGGTTATCCGACCATCCGGATTAACCGACGTCGCGACGGCCTGGGGGTGTGGCTGGGGGCATTTCCGCTCCCCCAGACATGCCCAGACACGCCCCCAGGCCCGCCCTGACACGCCCCTGACATGCCCCCTGACACGCCCCCAAAATGGCGGCCGCCACGGGTGTCTGGGTAATTCGACCCTTTCAGTTATCCGACGCTGTGGCCACCCGTTTGGGTCGGATAACCAGGACTCTACTGTATTTGCTTGTAGCAAATCGCTACTCAAGCTCTCATGACCCTTGTGTTCCATGTCTCTTGAACCTTGCTGGACAGACCTTCAGCATTCTGGACCTTTTGGGTTTGACCTTGGCTTCAGCTCAGCTCAGTGTTTCTACTTGATTGTTTGCAGTGGACTCCCTCCACTGCCTCCTCCTCTTGGGCAAGTACTATCACCTTCCTTCCCTTGCTGGCAGAGAGGCATGGGCTGGGAATTGAACTCTGACACCTCCCCTTGGAGGCCAGATTGTCACCAACACTGATTTCATTTAGGCACCAAGTAAAAACTTGGCTGTTCATAAAACCCTTGGACCTTGCTAATTTCTCTCAAATGCTTTTGCTCATAGATTTAAATCATTTTAATCTTTTGTGAATGTGTTTTAGCGTATTAATTATATTTAATATGTATTCAGGTTAATTTAAAAAAACTGTTTTGGTTTTTAAATTGTTTTGTTTTAAACTGTTTTAACTGGTTTCTTTTTTAATTTTGATATAGGGTAGGTAGAAGGAACAATGGATTCAAATTTCAAGAAAAGAGATTCCACTTAAATGTCTTACCCTGAGGGTAAGAGCGGTTTGACATTGAAATACTCCACTTCAGAGTGTGGTGGAGTCTCCTTCTTTGGAGGTTTGTAAACAGAGGCTGGGTGGTTGTTTGTTGGGAGTGCTTTGATTATTTATTCCTGCACAGAAGGGGGTTGGGATAGAGGGCCCTTGTGGTCTCTTCCAATTTGATGATTCTATGAGTCTATGAAATAAATGTTAAAATAGCATATGCTAGTAAGCTGTCATGTCTGAAAACATTTGCAAGTATTCCAATAAAAAATAATTTGCAAGCCAAGCTTTGAATTGGTCTTAAAAGGGACTTGGACAAATCCATGGAGACTGTCAGTGATGACCTATATGTTGCCTTCCAAATCATAGGTGGACAAGATCCACAGCCATTCTATGATGGTTCCATTGATTTTGGCTTTTCATCTGGTGATGAAACAGTGCAGACAAGGAAGTCCTTATATGGTACTGCTTTCCCCACTGATGATGTTTCTTTAGGAATATCTCTTGAAAGAAAGTAGTATTTACTCAATTTCCTTAAAGGCAACCACAATGAATACTGTGTGATTATTTTCATGCTCAGCACAGACAGCTCCAAGCGTGTAAAAGGTGGTATGCAGACTAGCAAGAACAGTAAAAGGTGTGTGGAATTTTCACAGAGGTGATCAACAAAGTTTTATTTTGAAGGACTTTGGGTGGATGGGGTGGATAAGGGATAAGTACAAGATTTGTGTTCTCAAGCAGCAACAGTGAAATATTCACATGCCCACCCAAGGATTAATGAAGTCTGGAAACTGCCTTTTCAATCAGCACAGAATCTAGGCCAGGTTCGGGGGTGGAACCAATAGATGGTATGATGCTGGACAGATTCAGTAACAGGCCTGGCCATACTATTGGAATTTTTGGTAACATAAAAACCTGCCTGTCTGTTCATTTGTTTGTTTGGTTAGAGCATTTATATCCCACCGTTCCACCAAAAAGACTCTCATAGAGGTTTACAAATTATTAATTTGACAGTTCCCTGCCCTCAGACCCAATACACAAAGAAAAAAGGATGGCCAAGGAAGAGGAGACTAAGTGCAGCAGATATTGGCTGCTCTTCTTTCCCTCAGAGGCCAGAGCAGTATCTGTTGGAAATGGAAGGAGGGTTTCTCACCATCTGCTGAGACCAAGGCATGAAGGAGCTGTGCTTGGCTGCTGTTGTCTCCCTCAGAGTCCTTAGCCAAAGAGTTGTCTAAGGGCACAGAGTTGACATAACAAGAAAGGGGAGTGGGCATGGGTTTTGTTCCTTCCATTTCTGACAACTGGTTCCAAAATAAAAATAAAGCAACCACAAACAGCCCAATGTGTGTGTTCTTGTCTGTTTGATAGTGACGGAGAGGGAGAGAGAGAGAGACCTGGCACATTCTAGCATGCAAAAGCTGCAGAGCCCCATGACTGAGTCCTCCAGTGGGAATCATACAGCCATCCAAATGGTGCTGGACTGTAACTCCCAGCATTCTTCACAATTGGTTACACTGGCTACAGTTGGCTGGCAGTTGTAGTCCCAAAGCAAATGGAGGGCCGTATGATTTCCACTAGGGATGGGCCAACCGAATCCTCAAATCCTCAGCAAGGATTCAAGATTTGCAAATCCAAATCCCTGTGCAAAATAGGCAAATCAAATCTTTCAAATCCACCAACCAAAAAATAGGGTTTTTTTAAAAAAAGTTCTGTTTAAAAAAAGTTTTTTAAAAATTAAAAAGTTGCTTTTTAAACCCTTTTTATAAAAAAGGATTTGAAAGATTCAAGATTCGTGAGATCCAGGGATTCAGATCCGGATTCGTCCCATCCCTAATTTCCACACTTGCTACAGCTGGTAATGTAAATATTACTTTTAACATCATATTAAAGTAATACGAAGACACATTTTTTGATAAACGGAACCTTTAAGCAAGACGTATTAGTGAAGTTATAACTAGCTTCAATCGGAAGGTAAGTGACTCCAGATCTAGTCCCCTCCCCCTTTGGGAAAAAAGACTGGTTATACTTGGTCTTCTGATATTCTCCTTTTCAAGCAAACGTATGTATATCCCTTGTGAGTGTGTGTGTGTGTGTGTGTTTGGTTGGAACTGTTATGTCTCATTTCCAAAACAACCTGCAGTAGAAATGTCCCCCTTTGTGTTTAATGCTCTGTGGTTTATCTATTTAAAGACAGTCACTTCCCACAAGAGTATTGTTTTGCCAGACAGATAATGACTGGGATGAGCACAGTTATTTAGACTGAACACCTTCTTTGACCCTGCTAAGCACTAAAAAGGTAACTTTATAAAAGAGCTCATCACTTCCATCTTCCAACAGCTCTTCCTTTTCTGCATTCCTGCTTAGGCTCAGTTTCCATAAGCTGCAGCTGAGAAACAATGTAGTGCCGTGGTTAAAGCAGCCTTCCTCAGTCTCCAGTTTCTGCCCTCCAGATGTGTTGGACTCCAAGTCCCATCATAGAACTGTTGAACTGTAGAGTTAGAAGGGATGCTAAAGGCCATCTAATTCAACCCACTGACAATACAGGAATCCATAACCAAAACATCTCTAATAGATGGCCATGTAACCATTGTGTAAAAACGTCCAATGAGGAATGCACCATCTTCTGAGGCAACTCATCCCACAGTTCTTATCATCAGAAAGTTCCTAATGTGTCATTGGAATGACTTTTCTTCTCATTTGGATCCACTGTTCTGGTTCCTAGTAATTGGAGCAACAGAAAAGAAGCATGCTCCAACTTTCACGGTACAGTCATTTGATACTTGAATATGGCTATTATTACTTCCTCTCAGACTTTTCTTCTGCAGGCTATATATACCCAGTTTCCTCAGTTATTCCCATCAGGCCTTGGTTTCCAGACCGTTTGCCATCTTTGTCACCTTCTACTGATACATTCCAGCTTATCAACATTCTTCTTAAACTGTGGTGCCCAGAACTGGACATAGTCCTCTAGGTGAGGTCTGACCAAAGCTGCACAGAGCGCTGGTATTATTTTCCTTTCCTTTGTTAATAAATGCTAGAGTTGCATTAGCTTTTTCTTTTTTTCTTTTTTTGGCACCATATCACTGTTGACTCATGCTTAGTGTGTGGTCTGCTTAGATACCAAATCCTTAGATACCAAATCCTTTTCTATCAAATCAGGTGTCATCCATCATATACTTGTGATCCAGTTTTATTCCACTTAAATATCTAATCTAGCATTAATCTACTGCTGGCACTCATTTTGTTGGTTTTGGCCCAATCTCTTGAGGTCTTGCTGAGTCCTAACTCTCTTCTGAGGTACCCTCCCAATATGGCATCACCTGTGATGAGCATAGCCTCTACTCATGAGCGACACCAGGCCCAGAAAACAATCATGAAACAACCCACTTGTCAGTTCTCTCCGGCTTGACAAGGAACCATTGTTGAGGCCCTTTGGGATTCAGTTCTTCAACCAGCAGATGCTTTCATCAAATCAAACATGTTCAGCATATTCTCTCTGTCTCCCATCATTGAGCGGTAAAAAACAACTCTTTACCATGCAACATTTTCCCATCTGGGGCTTTACCTTGCCATTCTTTCCTATATGAATGTAAATTTAATTATATAATCCAAAGCACAAATTATTGCTTGGGAATGTTGTTGACATTAGGCGTACCACTTTCCAAGCTTTGAAGCAGTGTGTGGTGTCGTTTCCTGACCCACTACACACAGGATTCATATATTTAGACAAATTGGGGGCATAATTATAGTGCACAAACCCCAAAGGATGTTGACTTCTGCTTATGAGAAAGCTTTAAAACATCCTATAGGAGTGTTCCCTACCCTCTAAGAGCCCCTGAATTTCTGCCTTGCTCTTCAGTTCAGACATCTGCCTTGAGACTTGATTCTTCCATCCTTTGCAATCCATCCGTTGCTTCTATTTGTTATAGTGGCTCATTTGGCTAAGCTATACAAAGAGCAGATTGTATGATATATAATTGTTCTCGGGCAAGACTGTTTCAGATTTCAGGTGGCAATGGTACGTCTAAATGCTTCCTCATGTGGAGAAAAGAAAATACCCTGCACAGAGGAAATTAACATGTCAGTGTGCAGGATTCTACTTCAATGTTCATGTTGATATACAGAGAGCAGTCAACTAGGCCACAGTTAGAAAAGGTATAGACTGTGAATAGCTTCACAGTCTATACCTTGTGTACACAGGCTTTGAACAAGTTCTAGTTGAAGACCTGCCTCTGGAGACCCAAGAAAACACAAGTCTAAATAATTCAAGCTTTCCTTTAAGTGTCCTTGCTGTTTGAGATGAGGTCTTAAGAGAGGACCTTTTCAGTGGTAGCACCACAAACATGGAATATTCTCATTGTCCAGAGACATTTGTCTGATGTCCACTTTGTTATCCTTCTGGCTTTTTCCAAGTTTTTAATTGCTTTAGCCTTTCTGAAACTGATTTATGCAGCTTTTATGTGCTTGCTTGTATTTGCTAATTTGGATGTTATATTGTTAAAACTAATTGTGTCTTGTTTTAATTTTGTAAAGTCACTCTGAGAAGTGTGGAATATTTATCTCACATGAGTAATAAATAGCTTGGAAGTGAGGTAAATAAGATTATCCAGTTGGATGGTCACCGTCTTTAGTAGTCACAGTTAGTCAAACTGTTAACTGTAAGTGACTTCATGTTAGGATTTAGTATTGCCTTTAGAAGGGTTATTAAAGGTTAGTGAAGAGCTTACTGGCACTGGTATTTCCTTTTTCCTCATGTTTGTTAGCCAGCTCATTGCTTATTGTGCTTGATGTTGGTTCTACTTCACTTGACTGTGACTGTGAGATGATTCAGAAGTAAAACACTTGCAGGGGGGAAATTATAAATAAATGAAACAACTGCGAAAACAGGAGACTGATGTTTCAGCAAAATAATGCATGTTTAACTTAGAAGTGAATCATCCTGAATTTAATTTTCAAACTAGAAGAGAATCAGAAATTAATTATCATCCAGCTTACCTAAATTGAACATGTAAAAATTTATATACAGTTTTAACAAGCTGGTTCTTTTTCTGCTTCACTTACCCATTTGGTGTTCTTCTTTATACACACTATCAAAGGATGGCCTTCTAATAATCTAATTGGCTAAATAATAATTTTTTTATTCCCTGATACTGAAGCTAGGCTGTACTATCACACATGCACCCCACAATTTATACCATGGGAACAAAACACAACCACAAGGATTCTCTTAGGTACCATTTTGCTACTCGACATCTCGGTTTCCAGCAAAGGAATTGTGTGGTCCAGTAATTGTTATGCACTTGACCACACTCTGCCCATAGTCTAGATGATGAACAGATGTTTTATACCTGAAATTCAGACACTTTGCTTTTTAAAATTGAGTTACTGGAAAGAATATCCTGGTTTAGAATTGTTTGGAGATAAATGGCACATTTTCCCACGTTCCACTTTGTTACAGGTATGTGCAAAGAGTGTACCTACAATATGCACTTTCAAGCAGTTTGAAACTACTTTAATTCTCAAGGCTCCATCCCACAGAACCCTGGCATTCGTAGTTTGATATACTACTTAACAGTTCTCAACTAAAGAGGTCAAGTGCTATAGTGAGCAGAGAATTCTTAGTACCTCACCAAACAACAGACCCTAGAATTCCATGTAATAGTATCAAATTGGTATTACCGCACAGTGGATATATAAGCAGATTGTCTGTTATTAAGAGTTATAGATTCATAGAATTGGAAGAGACCACAAGGGCAATCAAGCCCAACTTGCTGCCATGCAGGAATACTCCATCAAAGCATTTCTGACAGATGGCTATCCAGCCTCTGTTTAAAAATTTCCAAACAAGGATACTCCACCACACTCTGAAGCAGTGAATTCCACTGTGGAACTGCTCTTACCATCATGAAGTTCTTCCTAATGTTTAAGTGGAATCTCTTTTCCTGAAATTTGAAGCCATTGTTCCATGTCCTAGTCTCTGGAGCAGCAGGAAAAAAAACTTGCCCCGATCTCCATATCATATCCTTTCAAATATTTAATCATGGCTGTAATTTCATCTCTTAATCTTCTCCAGGTTAAACATACCCTGCTCCCTAAGCCTCTCCTCATAGGACATGGTTTCCAGACCTTCTACCATTTTGGTCACCCTCCTCTGGATACATTCCAGTTTATCAATATCCTTTCTGAATTGTGGTGCCCCGAACTGGACACAGTATTCCAGGTGGGGTCTGACCAAAGCAGAATAGAGTCACTTCCCTTGACCTAGACACTATATTCCCATTGATGCAGCCCAGAATTGCATTGGTTTTCTAAGCTGCCACATTACACTGGTGACTCATGTTCAGTTTGCGGTCTACTAAGACTCCTAATGTGAGAAACAAACTCCCAGAGTCGTTTCTTATATTATGTTCCAAAGACAGCACTTGATTTCTGACAACTTTCCTCATGTCCAACAATGTGTGAAATATCTGGTAATTAGGCTGTTGAATGAATCAGGGTCACACCTTCTGAGCCTTCTTGTTGTACAAACCCTGGTAGAGGTGGAACAGGGACTAGGGGAGGAAAAAAAAGAAACTTCCTCAAGTCCTGTCTGAGCCTTTTACAGGAGCATCATGCACTTTGGAAAAAAATCCCTGAATGGCATATTTTCTGTAGGTATAGCTGTGCTGGACATGAGACTAGCAGGCATGGTGACAACTGTTGCTGCTACTGAGTGCATATTTTGTGCTTGAAAAGAAAAAGTAGATTTTTTCCCCTAGTTCAGATTGCCTTCTTACCTGAACTTCTTCCACACTATAAAATTATAGCACTATGATTCCACTTCAATTGTCATGGCAACATCCTTTGGATTCTGTATTTTAGTGAGGAACCAGAGCTCTCTGTCTGAGACTTCTAAACACCCCTGTCTAAATTGCAAAGCCCAGGATTCCACAGAATGGAACCAAGGCAATTAACGTGCTGTTAGTGCTATTACCGTATAGTGTGAAAGCTCCCCATGGTTAACCAGATTTTACCAAAATTCTGGGCTTATTCACCTAGGCTGCACTCATGCCTGTTTTTACAGCCAGTTGACTCAGTAGCAGTTTTGGTCAGCCTCCCCACTCTTTCCTGCTATGATTCTCTGATACCACAAAAGTCTCCTTCTGGTCTTTAGTTTTGGCTCTAATATTTCAGAGAATGGGATGCTGCTGACTTGGCAGCCCTAGGAGTGTGTGTGTGTGTTGAAAATTCTTATGCACTGGCAAATGATAGGGGATTGGATGGGGGATTTACAATACACAAATCATGTACTTCCTTCCTTGTAAAGATAAAATGAGGTTTAAAAAAAACAAGAAAAAGAGAATAAGCGACGTGAAACGCTGAATAAGTACCAGGGTGCAAAGAAAGGAAGCATGAATGATGAGGGCACTTCTCGAGATGCTATAAAGTATAATCATTAAAAACCCCAATGCATTTGAGAGTATATCAGCCGGCATCCTGTTAGGTATTTATGTGATCACAAACTGACTTATGATCATGTAAATGAATCACAATGTTGCCCAACATTCATTTTCTCAGTGGAGGGGCGGACATGCCACTATGGCCATTTCCGCACTACACTATTATAGTGCGATTATTCCACTTTCAACATCCTATGGAATCCTGGGGTTTGCAGTTTCGGGAGGGGCCAGCCAGCCCCTCCCAAAACTGCAAACCCCAGGATTCCATAGGATGTTGAAAGCGGAATAATCGCACTATAATAGTGTAGCGCGGAAATGGCCTATGTCTCTGGGACCACTGTGCGGTGGTCCCCATACACAACATGTCCTGATGCGCAACAGGTCATGTTTCCACCAGGACACATTGTGCGATGGGAGCCTCAGTTGCACAGTGAGGCATCTTGTGCAGTGGTCTGTTGGACATTGTCGCAATTCACTAGCATGGATGTGTAATCATGTTACTGATATAGCTCTGTCATTGTAAAGCTACGCATTGTGGTCTCTGATGCTGGATCTCAGCCGCTATATTTTAAGATGCTCTTCAGGGAGGTATAAAATAAAAGAACAACATGAAAACAGACACATATAAACATTGGAAAATAAACAATAATTCAAATAATTGTACACTGCAGTGTACTTTATTTACTCGAAAAACAGTTGCCAGAAATTTCTGATAAAACAGTTTTTCCTATCTAGAGATAAGTCTCCTTCATTCAAGGGTTCTCTTGGATGTTCTCAAGTTTCCTTTTTTTTTCCCCTGTGGGGAAAAAGGACCAATAAGAAAGAAAGGGGTGGGAAGAGAAGGAAAAGAGCAGAGAGAAAGAGTAAGGGCACTCAGCTACATGGTGAGACTGAGGGGTTTACACCCCAGAACATGTAGAATACACTGTCCCAAACTGATACCCTCCATGTGGCCCTCCACAACTATCATCGCTCTCAGATAGGATAGCCCTTGGCAATGGCTGATGAGAGTTGCAGTCAACATATCAGGGGAGAGGGTTAGGAAGGCTGTTATGGGAATATACTGGGCCCTCTTTCTCATACAAACAGGTTTGATGGCTCAATTGATGAATTCCACCTGCTCTTGCACTTTAATGACTTTTCAGTGTGAGAAAAATTTGGAATTTGAACATACCAACAGGTAATGCCTGATCAGAATCATTTGTCTAACTAACATGTATTTCAAGCAAGGTATGGTTTTCACTGAGAAAGAATATTCAGTGGAGAAATTGAGAGATTGCAAAGCTGGAAGACCACAATGGGAAAAGAAATGTCTGGGTCACCGTGTCTGGAAGCACTGCTGGTTACTTTAGCTGACTGATTCTATATATTTAAGAGAGGCTAAACTGGCTTCAGGAGAGCTTTTTAATTAAGCAGAAAGAAAGCAGTCTAGTCACACTGGAACCGAGGTGATTTGGGGGACTATGAAAGCCAGTTGTCCTGTTAAGGAAACGTGGGCGGTTAATATGTACTTCACCACCAAAGATACGTCTTACAGTACCCTAAGAGCAATGATTGGTTAGTATTTTACTGAAGCAGAGTTTAAATTTCAGCAGGTTCAAAGGTGACAAGCAAAGCGTCTACAGGATTTGCTGCAGTGATTCAAGATCTCAGAGATAGCAGCTTGCTCAGACATCAAGGTAAGCTATTGTCAAACTTGACCATGAGCTGCTTTGTTTTCCTTAAAACAAGGAAAATGTCTTGTGGTGCCTTGAGGTATTTATTGTGACATAAGTTTTTGAGTTCAATTCAGAATAAAAGACAAGGCAAAGCACCACTTGTATATCTGCAAAGCTAAAATGGGACTTTGTCTTTCCCCTCTTGTTTTATTCAGTGAGGCTATCCATGAGCCTAGGGATGGCAAGAATTGAGCTGTAGCTTTTAATTTAAAAATATGAATTTATTTTAATATTCCTTTTCTTCCCTGTCCTGGGAAAACATTACAGAACTTCAGTCTTTACTCATCAATGAATATCTCAGAAATGGAAAGTGGGAAATAATAAATGGGCTGGTACTTTCAGTAAATGAGGTTTTGCAGTGAAGAGCGAACAGGATTGCATTATAACTGAAGAGGAGTTGTAAAATTATTTTAATTTCTCAGGGAAGCCGGGCTGTTTGTGTCATTTGGTGGAGGGAAACTGTAGTCTCAGCCAGCAGAGTTTGGGTGTCATGAAAATAATGAGGAATGCTGGAGGTTGCAGCCCAACATCTGGAGGAATCTCATGGTTTCCACCCTTGCTGTAAACAAATATGTAATTTGCTGTTTGTGTTATACTGTGAGCTGCTTTGAACATTTTTAATGAAATAAACACTGTGGAAATACATATATTTTTAACTGGGGAGGGATAGAAAAATGGAGAGAATGGAAGATTACAGAAGCTGATTCCCAATGATTCGTTTGCTGGGCAGATTTCACATTGTAACATTTTACTGCAGTTCACTCTTGTTTAACATTCCAATTCCCATTAAAAATGTAGGATACATCCAGGGCCATTGAGAGTTGACATCGAGTCTGGTCCAAGGTGCATGACTGGAGATCTCCCCCTAAATTTAGCAAGAGACATTGCAGCGACTCTTTAGGCTGCTGAGATACTGTCTTTTATTTGATACACTTCATCAGTCTCAGATCTAAACTTCTCCTTAAAAGTCTCAGATTTCCCTTTTCACCCTAAACAGCTGGCTGCAAATGACTTACTTTGCAGGTGACTTCAAAGCTAGCTGTGCAGATGACTTCAAAATTAATTAACAATATTTAAGTACTTTGTGCTCTATTGCCCCACTCTCCAGAAGAGGACAGGGTAGAGTCTTGACCCTTCCAGTAGAGCCAGAGAAAAGGAAAAGAAAAGCTGCGGTTAAGGAGAGTGTTGGAATGAAACCTGTGTGACCTTTTTGCTTCCTTTGGTAAGCAAAAAACATAAATGCAGCAACTAAGAGGGGCATCTCTTGAAGGGATCTGCTTTGAATTATGCCTTCCAAATTATGCACCAGGTTCTCTCCTAATCTTCCTTTCCTTCCCACTCTCTCTTGCTCTCTCTTTTCCTCTTGCACACAGAAACACAGATTTCCCTGCCTTAATTGGGTTGAGACTTTTTCCCATCTCTGATCTCCCAAAATAGAATCAGTATGGCAGAGAAGCATTCCCCCATTTGGAAATACTTTTCCTCCTCTCTTTAGTTATATCTGTAGATGTGTTTGCATTTGAGATTTGCATAAATGCCATATTTTAAGCCTTAGTTTTATTAGTTTTCTTCTTTCCACTTTTTTTTTTGTTTTTGTTTTACTAATTCACTGTGTGTGCCTCAGGGCTGCACAATGTCATGGCAAAGAAATTGTGGCTTCCAGAGGTTCAGCTCCATGAGAAATTCACTGTTCACTTACTTTGAGAGAATATTTTTTTCCCTGCAAAGCAGTATTCCATTTACATTAGGAATGCAATCACATAATTTCTACTCAGAAGTAAGCTGCTCACACATTAATGTGTACAGAATTGTAGCCTAAGTGAGATAGTCTAAAAGGCCATTGGAATGCACGGTTTTGCTTATGACAGACATTTTTTAACAACTGTACCTTTCTTAAGTAATTTCATTCCATTTATTTTCTGGAGTTGAGAGTATTCTTCATTTTTCTCCTCCTTCACTCATTTTTCTTCCAACAACAATCCTGTGAAATAGACAGAGACAATGATAGGCTCAAAAGTGAACACACAAATATTGTGGGGAAGCTGGGATTTGACCTGATAAATAATATTCATTGGGAAGAGGGTGTGGGGATGAACACAGAATGAACAAGGATCTCATGTACAGCTGTGATTTTCCAGGAGCATCTGGTAAGGGCAATTTGATTTTATAGTAAGATTTTCTTTTTCTTTTGTTAATTATACAGTGCATGTAAAGACCAACATGAACCAAGTGCTGTATTTATTTATAGGTTTTTTTCAGACTTTCTTAAAAGCAGTAAATAAATTTCAAAGTTTCTCTGCTTAAAATAGAAGTTTTACTATAGTAATCTTCCTCCTTAATAACATTTGCCCTCTTATTGTTTCTTATTGCCTGGCCATACCCTATTGATCACACTTTGATGTTGCTTGGCCATATGTGTCCCTATTTTCATCTGTGAAATATTGGAGGGTATGTTATAATGTACTGTTTGTTTGTTTCATTCATTGTCCAAGACTTCAGAAGCTTGAATCTTCCACAGATCTTTGGCCCCAATGATTTTGCTCCCCTCCTTCAGCTTTGTATACATTCCTGTGTGTGTTAATATTGTTTGGTTGGATTTATAGTTCATTACCTGATCTGGTTATTTGCAGCCCGTTTGTAAGGTCAGGCCGTGCCTGCCGGTGAACATGAAGAAAACAATTGTGTTTCTTTGCATTGTTGCAACTGCCAGGACAGCCCCAGTAAGTCTTTTTAACGGTATTCTTTAACAAATGCCAGGTTTGTTCATTAGCACCAACTACAAGTCAGAAGTGTGCACTGATGGAAAGGTATATGTGGGAAAACAATGGCTCTTACATAGGAATAGTCAAGGCTTGAGATATTTATATATATATATATACACATACACACACACATATATATATATATACATATACATAAATACATACATACATATATATGGACAGTAACTCTCAGAATGCTCAGCCAGCCTGGAGGATTCTGGGAGTCATAATACCAAAATGTAAATTTTCAAAGCTTTAGGAAGAAATTGCAGAGATCTGTATTTAAAGATTTACATTTAAAGCTCAGAGACAAGTTAGAAGAATGTACAGATGTCTCTCACTTTTTGATGACCAGCTTCTCGATGATTTGGTCTTTTAGTCCTTTTCAGGCCATTTTTGCACTAGGCTGTTATAGCGCTGTGATTCCACTTTCAATATCCTATGGAATCCTGGGGTTTGCAGTTTCGGGAGGGGCCGCCTGGCCCCTCCCGAAACTGCAAACCCCAGGATTCCATAGGATGTTGAAAGTGGAATCACAGCGCTATAACAGTCTAGTGCGGAAATTGCCTCATCCATTGAATGTCTGGTCCACTCTTTCAACCCATTTCATAATTTCCATGACTTTCCACATGCTTCTGCAACCACACACTGCTTTCTCTCTCGATTCATTCTTATTTAAAAAGCTTTTTAAAAAGACTGTGTTCTGCATTTTGACAGTATGTGGTTTTTGACAATGCTCTGGTCCCTAACCTCTCGAATAAGCAGAGGATGCCTGTATATAGATTATTCTAGTTTGTGGTCTGAAAAAAAAAAAATTAATCCCTGTGGCATACCAGAGCTCTGTGCATGGAACACATAGTGTGGTCTAGAAATTTTCCCAAGCTTCACTAGTACAGTTGCCAAGTTTTAGGGTCTGGACCTACTTCTTCATCTCTTAGGAGAGAGGGAAGAATCTTAGAATGATAAAACTGCCTTGAAAAGTATGCGTAGGGTTCATGTCTGATGTATCATGCTTAATGGTATCACTTGGAGCTACCCTCAGTAATATCGTCCTTCTGATAGCACCAAGACCTACCTCCTATAATGATACCAGAGGTTGTACCTAAAGGTCTTAGGTTTTGGCCCTTAAAATCCCAGGTCCTGGACTAGTCCTGACCTGACACCCTCTCCAGTAGGCTTAGTGCAGAATGGATAGCAAGCCTCTATTACTGTTTGTGTTCTTATTCCACAGTCTGGTCAGAAGTTTCCTTGTTCACATGCAGATGATAATTATTTGGTAATCTATTATTAAGGCATGAACATTTTGTTCATGATGTTACTCACTGGATATTTATGAGTAAAAAGTTGCTAAAAGATCTGAAAAGTAAAATATTTCTTATGTGAGGATGACATAATTGCCTAAAGTATCAAAGGCCAGTCACTCAATAGTAAAATGACAAAGTACAAGAAGAATTTGAGCCAACGTGGTGTAGTAATTTGAGTGTCGGACTATAGCTCTAGAGGCTAGGGTTCACATGCTCACTCAGCCATAGAAACCCACTGGGTAACTTTGGGCAAGTCATAGTCTTTCAGCCTCAGAGGAAGGCAAAGCAAAACCCCTTGAACAAATCTTGCCAAGAAAACCCTGCGATAACAACTTGATAATTGAAAGCAACTTGAAGGTACATAACAAGAACAACAAGAATTTACTGAAGTTATACATTCAAATTATTTTTGTTAAAAAATGCCCAAGTTAAATCAGTAACTTTTATTGCCTATAACTTCTTTTTTAGTTCAAACCTTTTTATTCCTTTTATAAATGTTTATATTTCATATTCCACAAATCCTTTCTCTAGCATTTACAAATCCAACAGAACTATTCTGTATCTTCTTTGCTGATTATTGTTTGCATAGACTTTAATTGCATTTTCAACTTTTTTTTTTTATTTACAAGCTCTTGCAGAATGACCAAAAGAATGACAATAACATTGGGAAAAATCAGGTAAGCTAATCATTGTAAAAGTACTTTGTGACTTGATCCTAAAGGGTTGTGTTAGATTTTTTGTGACATAAATGCAAGATTGTCTGTTTTGGATTTATTTTCTAGTGAATATTTTCCTTAAATTTTCCTGTACAGTTATTCCCAATCCTCTCAAATTTCACCAGCTGAGAAATTCTGCAGGTGAAATGGAAAGGCAGAGGAGGAAGAAGTTCTGCAATATTAAGTGACAGGTATAGTTAATGGGTAGCTGATAGAGTGTTCTGTCTGGAGAATGACTTGCCTCTTAGGATGGCAGTTTAGTATCTCATTTTAAGGATCTGCTGCCAGGTATAGCAGCGTCATTCGTTAAACAGTGTGGTGGCTGCCTTGGGCAACTAGTTTGGATGTCACACCATACCTCAATATCATGTTCTTCCATTTGAATCCCAGCATTGCCATTTCCGTGATGGTATTGGGTTATGAACACGCTCTACCTCGCCCTTTTCATGTAAGCAGATTAGTAGCATTATTGGCACCTGTGTTCCCACCACATTACAGCATCATTGGCAAGTCCTTTTCCCCACCCTACAGCTTGTGATTAGTTAGGGGGTTGGGATTCTTTTAAAGCCTTACTAGCACAGCAATGTTGTAATATCATGATGCACCAGTATGCTATTTTGTTTTCGCACAATAATGCTAAAAATATATTTAAAAAATAAAATTTAACTTAAAGGAGAAGTTTAAAATAAACATGGAGAGGGGATAGATTTCAAAGTTACCATGTCGTGGGATCCTCTCTCTGTTTCTCCTACCATGTTCAGCCCTGGAGCACCAGAACTGGCCTGTAGGTTGTTGGGCAGAGAACACCATGGGAGTGTCTGAGGGAAGGAAAACCTGGGAATGCCCACACCACACCCACTACTGGATTGGCTATGGAAGGAAGTGCTATCAAGCGCTATTGAGAAACTGCACTAGCACAGCTAATGGGATTGTTGAGGGAAAGGGGGTCATTAACAGATTATTTTCAGCATTGGAAAAGAGAGGATTTCGAATGGATTGCAGTGTGATAGCTGCTGGTTAGCAACCAAGTTGTGCGTGCAATAGCACTGATCCTGAACCAGCAATGACACGTTGCTCTGGCAATATGACACCTTTGTGCATTAAGGTCCTTAGCTGTGAGTGAGGCTACACATAATCAAATTAAACATGGACATCGTTTGATGGCATAGAAAGAACAACCTTATTGGTTACAGCTGTAGAGTATTGGCCCCTGTGTGGGTCTAGATCTAGGCATCAGTTGACTCACCTAGTGAATAATGCTAAATTCATCCAGCCCACTTGCTGAGTATACCCTGAGTGACAGATGTGGAAATCTACATGGGTGGAAAGCCACTGCATGGTTCCCTTGCCACATGGGAGTGGGCAGAGCCTGTAAGTTGGGTATGACTCTGTCAGCGCCACACTCTAAATATCCCATAAGGGAAAACCCAAGTTGGGTCTGATAAGTGCAAATGCTTGCTCTCACACCCTGTCTGGCTCTGATGCTAAAGTTTCCAAAAAGCTGAGGATTATAAAGCCCACCGAGTCACAAAAAGCAAAGATCTGCAGCATCGCAAACTAGCAATTAGAAAGGGAGGGTAGATGGGAATGGAGTTCTGAAGAAACTGAGGAGAGGAGCAGTAGAGCCAGGCAGATGTAGCCAGAGTGTGGATAGGAATGAAGCCTTCACTTTACTTCCTTTGGTCTTGCCCATCATCCTACCAGTCTGCAGCTGCCTGACTGGCTTTCCTGTCCTTTCTGGAACCCTCAAAAACCACATGGGCTTCTAGGAAGGGGAAGGCTGCCAACAGTGCTAAAGAAAATGCTATCCACCCATACTCTTCCAGTCTGCTGCAGGACTCAAAAGGCATGCTTCAAGTGACAAAACGACTTCACCAGCTTGAGGTACTAAAGTGCTAACTGTCATGGTTGAACTAAAGTTCAGCTTCTAGCCTAGTCTCCTTTTGTACATGGAACAGAAGACAGTCCACCCTGTCCTTTACCTCAGGTAGCAAAATGTTGTGGGCTGGTCCTGCATTACTATGAGCTATTGTTACCCTGTAAGTTGGGGGTCCCGGGAGGGGTGCCCAAATAACCAAATAAAAACACAAGTTGGGGGAATTTAACTCGAGCACTCTCTTGGCTAAGTGAGAGGCAGGGTAACTTTAGCAAGGATCTTTAACCCAATGTATACAGCGTCAGGTCAGAGAGCGGCTAGACAAGGTTTTCAAAGTAACAAACAATATTTTATTAAAGACAAGAAACACGCAAGACAAGACATAAACTAACTAACTGAGAAATAGAAGCAGAGAGTTTTTCGGGAAGGGTAATATGACACCTGGTCTCGTAGTCCTGGAGAGAAAGACGGGGTTCCAGGGAGAGAAAGCTCAATGGGGTTCGCTGAGGGGCGTTCCTTCAGACTACTGACAGCAAGGCGGGATGGAAGTCTAAAGTAGTCCGAGGAAGTCCCAAAAGTGGGGACTTTTTATAAGGTGGAGTGTGCCTACAGGCTATGCTATGCTCGGTGAGAACAAAGGAAATTTCGAGTTGGACAAAGGAGTTGGAAAAGGTCAGATTTTGCATGATGGGTTTAGCTCTTAAGACAATAGCGTGGCCAGTTCGTTGATGGCCTGATATAAAGAAATGGCCTGGCTCTTGGCTGCATGGCTTTGTGTGGATAAGAGCCGAGCAAAGCCAGTTTGCAGGGAGGTTTTTCCCTAAAGCAACAAAGAGGCTTAAATTGTCTGCCTGAATGGGGTTTTGGAATGTACAACCATTAACGGCCGCACCCGTACGTGCTTATCCAGGGGACCTCTGCAAACACGTGGAGTAGGGTGACAGAGAAAGGTCAAGCAAAGGCCAAATTATTTGATATCAGAAGGATATCTAGTGCTCTCACCAGACATATCATAACTGGAGTAACACTATGAGCAAGGCTTCACTTTACCTGAGGCATCTGATGAAGCAGGCTCTTGCCACAGATCTCTTAAGTCACATTAAACCTGTTAGCCTCTAGCAGGCCTCAAAAGAGGAAGGAGAGTGCTGCGGCCGGCTGCTTGTGGCAAGGCAACAGGCTAATACTACCATCCCTTCTGACATTTGTCCCTTGTGGAGTAAACAAAAAGGTGAAGTGATGCTATCTTTACACCCTGCCATGTCGTTTTGATCCCAAACTCCTTTGAATTCTGACATTCCACCCAGGCCTAACTTGGCACTTCCTGAAAAACTAATATTTAAAGAACAGTGGTTTTCCTGTCTGTGCCAAATTGAACTTCCATATTTAGCTCTTGTCACACGTTCCTGCACATGGCGTGAACCTGAAAACAGCCCTCCCACCCACCATTGTAACTACCTTCACGGGAGGCCAAGTGGGTTCAACAGCAGTTTGTTCAACAGCCAAAACACGTGGACTCTTATTGTTTTGGTTGCTGCAAAATGAACTGTGGAAGCATAAAAATGGGTTAGAAAAGATATTATTGGAAGTACTCTGTAATAAACATTGTTTGAAAAATAAAATTGTTTTATGAATAGGCAGTAGAATATAACAGCTAGATGACAGATGTTGGACAGAATGAGCATGGAGGAAGATTAATGCTTATATTTTTAATTTTTTTATTTTAAAATCTTATGAACATACATATATTCCTCATATACTGAATTTATAAAACATTCCCTCTTCTTCTTACTCCCCCCATGTCTTCCATTTAAATGTTTTTTATTCTTGAATTTACATTTATATTCAATACCTCCTCATGTTAATAGTAATTCTATTGAACCTTCTACCATTTATTCTAAAAGATCATAGTTATCCTGTTAAGATAACAATTATATACAAAGAACATAATCACTGTATATAAACAATATAGTCATAGTCTTTTTAACCTCTTGATTTACATAGTCTATAATTGATTCCCACTTTTTTTCAAATTCTTGCAATGTCTTCTCTTTAATTAATACCCTAAGTTTTTTCTATGCCCATCCTATCTAATGTCTTAAGAAGCCAATCCTCTAACGTGGGTATCTCTTACACATTCCACATTTTTATGTTTTTGGGGAAAAAAATCAAAAGATAATGGTGCTTTAATTTTGAGAAGACAATAGGGGACCTTGATGAAATCAAATCATGCTCCCTAGTTTACAAAAGACATGTTACTGCAGGGAGTATATAGAGGGGACAGCAGCACAAAATTGTATGTTTTACATAGCCTGACTTGCCATCCCCTGAAGCTGGCATGTTGCCCTCAGATGGGATGGAGAAAACTCTTCTATCGCTAGAGTTAAAGGAAGTGTTACCGCAGTTTCTAGCCCAGACTTGTGGGATATTAGATATCATTTTGATATCAATAATTTGGCCTACTATACCCCTTTTCCTCCACGTGCTTGCAAGGCCACCGGACAAGCTTGCATACAGGCATGGCCGCTAATCTCTGTAATATTCCAAACAAATACAGGCAGGCCAGAAATAGCCATCCCGCTGCTTCAGGAGACCTCAAGGCAAGTACCACATGATGTATGCACGCGATTTACAAACAACTCCCTGCCCCGAGCAGGCAGCTTGACGAGCCGAATATTCAACTGTCAAGCACTCTGTGTTTGCATACTGGCTACTCTATTGACAATTCGACCTTAACTCAATCATGCTAAATTCTGACCTTTTGGAGGCTTTGTCTCCAGCCTGAAACCTATTGTTTTTCCCAAGTACGGACTAGCCTACGGCCACATTTTCCCCTATAAGAACCCCTGACTTTGAGCACCTCATCGGATCGCTCTTGACTTCCATCTGGCCTTGCTGTCGCTCCGTTCGGTGAGCCTTCCCCTCAGTGCCTTGTGCTGAGAACTTCCATTTCCACGGACTTTCTCTCCAGACTTCCCAGGCTTCAGGACAGGTGTAGCATTTCCCAAACAACTACCTCCTCTAAAAAATCCCTCTATCCAACTCCAACCTTTATTTCTATAGATTTCTGTGTGAGTGTGTTGTATACACTTGTTTGGCTGTATTTTAATAAAAACAACAATTATTATTTTACTTCTGTTTGCTTCTTGACTTGGCCTGACCCCGTAGACGCTGGGTAAAAGATCTCGCTACATTGCCCTGCCTTTTGTAGTGCTAGCTTGTGCTCTTTGCTAATTTCCCCAACTTGTATAATTTGGAGCGCACTTAGGTGTCCCTCACGGGACCTCCAGAAATCAGGGTAACAGAAGATTCAAACATTTGTCTAATCAGCTTCTCTAAGTGATTATCCTTTCATATATCCTGGTGAATATAAACTATGCTATCTGGTCTTTCACCTCATGCAGCAAAACATCTTTTTTGGCACGGTCAGCAGTTATCTTGTAGTGCTATTGCTAATCCTGATGGCTGGTATTCTGTACTACGATTACATAGTTGTAACCTAGAGTTATGGATATATAACTGTATTTGTCAGAGCCAAGATAATGAGGTCCATTAAGCTTTTGACTGGGGCACAAGGAAGAAGACGTTTCCAACCTTCTGCTGTCAGCAAGTGAGGTTGCAAAAATCAGAAGCAGGACCCCTGTTTCAAGTCCTTGTCATGGCCTTGCTCACTGCTGGGAAGAGGCTGAAAACATCCTCCTCCTTGCACCCCAGTCTGAAGCTGAATGGACTGCTTTGCTCAAATTGGCTGCTGGCTCTTCAGGTGGGCTAGAGGTGGTGGGCAGACTTGGAGATGTTACTAAGTTACGCAGACATAACTAAGTAGCTGATGTACATAAGATATTGGTGGGTTTTTATTGTTAGAGTGACTGAATTTCCTTTAGTTACCGCTTTGTCCAGAGCCAGAGGGTGGCAAATTGGCTGAAATCCTAGGACAAGAGCACAATGAGACCTACAACAATGTGTTTCAGGGAGCATATTCGTACTTTGGTCCTGTGAGCCAATCAGTGATGCCATCCTCCATCCCATCCTTGTTTTCTGTTTTTTTCCGCTAACCACCCAGAATTTTGTGCCTAGTGAGCATGCTCAGTCCCCACTGGGTTATTTTGGGGACCTCCCGCCTATTCCCCCCTCTGCTTTTAATTTCTTCCTTCTAATTTTGTATTTCTTTATAGGATGTGTCCACTACAGTTCATAACAATGAACATGATGGCATGGAGAACTATGGGAGAATTTATGAAACTGAAAATCAAGGAAAGAACCATGTAAATACCAATTGCATCACAAGAGGAGACAGTAGTATTGGCCATGAAGAATGTGAACGAGCAGAACCTATCTTGAATGTAGATACAAGCAGCAGAACTGCTGATGTTGTGAACATTACTGGAAATGGGGGTGGAGGAGCTGAAGCCAGAGGCGAAGTAGACCCAGCTGCAGAAACAAATGCTACTGGAGGGGAAAGTGTGAAAGACGACATAGAAAACAGGAATGCCAGCATTGCTGACAATGAATGGAATACCAACAATACAGTCCAGAAAGAACTTTCTGGGATTGTTCAAAACAATGTGAGCAACCATGGAGAAAATGCCAACATTAGTAACACAGCTGAGGAAGGATATGTTGATGCTACAGGAGACCAGAGCAGCCCAGTTCAGAGTCTAAACAGCACAGGTGGACATGGGCATACAAGTCCTGGGCCAGAAGATACCTCTGTGGGAAGATCAGTCCAGGGAGAAAGTATAAACTGGGTGGACATCACTGAAGGTGCCAGTGGTAATGGTGGAGATGCAGATGAAGAAGGTTCTAGTGATGGCTGGGGAAATGGACAATCAGGAGGAACTGTGGTTCTTGGGGGAAATGAGAATGAAAAACCCAGTAACAGGAACAATGGTCCAACTTGTGAAGATGGTACTCAAATCAACAGATCCCAAGATGATGAAAGCACGGGCACAGGAAATGCAGAGTTGTGCCTTGAAAAGAAAAGGAATGAGGTAGGGTGGGCATGTGATTATTGGACATGGGGGAGAGGGAAGTATTGCTTATCTGAATGTCTCTGATATTTCCCTCAGAACTTTTTGAAGTTCAAGGGTGAGGAAGTGAGCTACCATCCTTTGACATCTTAAATTAGTCTCTGTTATCTCTTGACAGAGGAGACTAATTTATTTATTTAATTCCCAAGACAACTTTATCACATGTCCATCAACACCTTTTGGAATTGCCCGAAGGTAGCTGGAAGATCTATTCAGCAAGCACCTTCCTTTAAGTGTTTTGTGAACTTGAAAATGAGATGACCCCATCTGATCTTGGAAGCTAAATAGGGACAGTGCTGGTTAGTACTTGAATGAGAGACTGTCAAAAATACCAGGTGCTGTAGGTTATATTTCAGAGGAAATAACTGACAAAACTGCTTCAGAATATTCCTTGCCTAAGAAAACTTCATGAAATACATGGGCTCACTATAAGTCAACAAGCTACTTGAAGGCATGCATGCACAAATGTCTATGTGTGTGTGCGCGCACACACACACACACACACAGTGCTATGAGTATCATGTCCCAGTGCTTGGTGAAGACAAGCTTGAACAGATGAAGACACCCTGGTTGGCAGGATGCACAGCCTTTCCCCAAACACATTTCCATAGTCCACCTTTTTTGTTGTCCTAACTATAAATGATTTGTTGGCAGGAGTAAAAGCCACAGACAACCTTGACTTTTAGATGTTATTTCTTCTGACAAATGCACTGATGCTAATCTGCATGCATTGCACTGACCTCCTGCTGTCTCCTTTTGGTCCACAGGGCATGGATGGCAACAGTCCAGCTGTAAACAGTGATGCTGCAGGTAGTGGCAATGTGAATGAAACTGGCAGGAACACAACCCCTGATGACAGAGATGCCACAGGTGGGTTTAATAATATGACCAGCTCTGAAGATGCCACTAGGCAGAGGACTGAAGACAGAGGTGATCAAGGCAATAGCAGTGACTCCAAGGACACCAGTGAAAGTGAGAGTAACCCTGTTTATAGTTTGAGTGATGAACTCATGCAAGGGGATGAGCCCAATGAAAGTCAAGACTCTGAAGGATCTGAGCAAGATCCCTCAGCCGAAGCAAGCAATGAGGAAGGATCAGAAGACACATCTCAGGAAGAGGAGGACCAAGGTACTAATGAGAATGAGAGTGGACCATCTGAGAGCGATGGGCAAGACAGTGACAGTCAACCAGAAGACAGCGAGGACGGGAGTGAGTCTGCTGACACTGCCGTCAGCAGTGAGAGTAGCAGCCAACCAGACAGCAGCCACGATCATTCTGAGAGCAGCAGTGATAGTGAAAACGATTCCAAGAGCAGCAGTGAGAGTGAAAGTAACTCCAAGAGCAGCAGTGAAAGTGACAGCAAATCCGAGAGCAGCAGTGAGAGTGACAGCAAATCCGAGAGCAGCAGTGAGAGTGACAGCAAATCCGAGAGCAGCAGTGAGAGTGACAGCAAATCCGAGAGCAGCAGTGAGAGTGACAGCAAATCCGAGAGCAGCAGTGAAAGTGATGGTAATTCTGAGAGCAGCAGTGAGAGTGACAGCAAATCTGAGAGCAGGAGTGAAAACGACAGCAGTTCCGAAAGCAGCAGTGAGAGTGAGAAAGATTCTGAGAGCAGCAGTGAGAGTGACAGCAGCAGTAGCAGTGAGAGTGATGGCAAATCTGAGAGCAGTAGTGAGAGTGACAAGTCTGGCAGCCGTGAGAGTGAAAGCAGCAGCAGTGAAAGTGAGAGCAGCAGCAGCGAGAGCGAAAGCAATTCTGATAGCAACAGTGAGAATGATAGCAGCAGCAGTGAGAGTGACAGTGAATCTGACAGCAGCAGTGAAAGTGACAGTGACTCTGACAGCAGCAGCGAAAGTGAATCTGAGAGCAGCAGTGAAAGCAAGAGTGACTCTGACAGCAGCAGTGAAAGTGAATCTGAGAGCAGCAGTGAGAGCAAGAGTAAATCTGAGAGTAGCAGTGAGAGTGATAATGGCAGCAAATCAGACACCAGGGAAAGGGATGGTCAAGCTGACAGCAATGAAACTGGGAGCGACTCAGACACTGACAGTGAGGGAGAAGATGAACAGGCAAGCAACAACAGTGAAAGCAACTCAGATGATACTGCCAGCAACAGCGCTGCCGATACAACAGAAAATGCAAGTGAGGATGAATCCACAGGGAGTGAGATGAGTGACAGCAGTGCTCAGTCTGAAGCTGTGAGCAGTGAAAGTGATTCTGTAAGTGAAGGCAGTAGGAGCAATGACTCAACCAGTGATGACTAACTAACCTGAAGGACCAAATGGATATGCCTTGCAGCATCAATGCCAGAGAAGGGATGAACAGGTGAATATATGGGAGCAAAGAGAACAGTCCTAAGCACATGTATCTGGAGGTCTTTGAAATTCACATCAAAGGTCAAAGGACATTTTAGTCCCATTTTTTGGCATAATAATGGAATATAAATTTAATCATTAAATAAAACATATGAGCAACAACTCATGAGCATTCATGTTTCCAGGTACTACAATTTATTTTTGGCAATAAATTATACATTTTTGCACAATGAATACTTGATTGTTGGTAAGTGGAAGACACATAATTAAAGCCCACTTTCTGATATACATATCCTTACATCAAAGACCAACATCATTTGATGGCTTGTACACGTGAATGAGCCGTTGCAAAACTCCTGGTAAAATCACACTCCTCTGTTTTCTTTGCTCACTTGCTTAATGTTGTGCTTCCAACATTATAAAATTCAATGTGCCCTGTGTGTAAACTGTAAAATAAATTATTATTTTTCATTTTGTCTTATGATTTTATTTTCTTTATAAAAAAGGTCCATCCAGTTTCTACTCTGAAAATAAAACAGAGTTGTTACTGTGCTGTAGCCATTTATCATTAGGCAGGACATTGCCATGTTTGTCCTGAATCCAATGGCTGGGATTCTAAACACAGTTGTTTATTGGTAAATATTACTTATACTACTAGTGCTACTTATATAAAGACAAGAATTGCATTTTCAAGTTCTAGCTAGAGCCAGGCACAACTTGGTCGGAACCACAACTGAACCAGTGGTCTCTGTAATTTCCTAAGTGCATCCAGCAATATACTGTTTTGCTTTCTTGTTCTTGTCCTCCTTTTCCTTCTGAAGCTTAGAGTACATTTGTTTAGAAATGTACAGATTGAGCAAACATGACAGGAGTGGTAAAGCAAGTACACCACTAGTGTATTCTGCATCGCTTTCTTTTTGTTCCATAGTTACAAACATCTCTGGGCACCACAATACCTGGAACTGTTTTCCTTGCTCCAAAACTGAATTCACCCCTACAAAAGCAGATTAATATTTTGTACTGATGGTCATGGAGACTGCCTGCCTTGCTTTCCAATCCTGCTGAAAAAGAAGTTGGCTTTGCTTAGTTTACTGTGATAGATGAAGATTCAGCCAGCAACGTGGATGAAGGTTGCTTCTATCAATTATGGAAAGGATAAGTAGCTGGTGATATACATGGGCGGGCAGTGAATCCATTCTGGGTTTTAGCCAAGCTTTAAAGGAGCTATCCAAGGAGCTAAACTCCATTCCCAATTAAGCCCAGCACATTGGATAGCTCCTTTAATGTTTGGACTAAAATTCAGAGGAGATTCACCAGCCCAATAACAGAAGAGTACCACCTGTCACTGGTTTTCATGTTTTCTATAAAAATGAGGAAGACTTTCATCATTTTGAATTTTGACGTTTTACAAAGGAAAAATATACATTTTTGATGCCTGAAATTTGTTTTATTTTTTACTTTTATTTATGAAACCTGACATTCCCACCAAAAGCTAACATTTTGTTTCATACAAAAAGACATTTCTGTATGCTCACATGTGACCTTGTCTTTTGCATGAAGTTCAAAAGCATGAGTTTTTACCCTTAAAATGAGATTCCTACACATTACTCATTGCTGGGAGCAAGAGGTGGCCCACAGGTTTGGGCAAAAGAATCACCGTTCATCAAACTTCTATGCCTCCACCCATCCAATGACCAATGCCTCCATAAGATAAACTGCACATAAGGAAAGCTAGGTAAGTGCAGCCACAGTGTGGTTTCTGAAGTCTCAGCACTATCTGGTTCGTTTAAACAAACAAATAAACAACAATAACCTAAATCACCAGTCACCAGTATAATGTATATGTAGGAGATCTGGACTCTGCGGCTCAAATCGGGGAAGGTAGTACAGGTAGTGGTTTAGTGTATCAACAGGAAATGCACACTCTTGTTGCCAGAGAAGGATTCAGGTACTGTCTAAAAGAGAGTAGGATGAAGGGCTGCACCACCATGGAATCCAAAGAATCCTGTTAAGAAGACCCTCAGTTAGTAATAACATTACTGTTTACCACCTTGCAGAAGATGTTGGCTTGTTAGAAACTTGGTTTATTTTTCCCTATCATGGTATTACCCCACATCTGTTACCCTGATTTCTAGGGTCCTGTGGGGGACACCTCAATGTGCTCCAAATAATAGGGAATGGGAATTAGCCAGAACACAAGCTGTAGCACTACAAGAGGCAGAGTAACCTAGCGAGATCTTTAAACCCAATTTTTACAGGATCAGGCCAAGCCCAAAACCAAGGAAAATTGTCTAATAAAATGATTTTATTGAGGGGAATTCACTCATGCATGCACACAAGATACACACAATCACACATTCACATAAGAGCTAGCTGAAAGAGAAAGGGAGGAAAAATTATAGAGAGGCTGAGGGATTAGGGGGGGATTTATAATTACCAGTCCAGAAGAGTAGTGAAGAATAGAAAGGTATTTTGGCTTAGGTAGGACCTAAGAGCAGTTCTCATTCAGGAGCCAGACGGACAGAGTGATGGGTAGATCTTCCAAGAGACTGCACTGGGCATCCTCAAATCAGGGGTATTTGTACCCTGAAAATGGCTTGTGGCTGTGAAGGTTCCAGATGCAAGACAAAGGGAGCCTGTTGTGGACAATGGGTCTTTTGCCTGTTGATGGGCTTAGTGCTTTGATTGACAAAGACATGATAGGTGTTGTAATGGCTGTCTATTGTGGGTGCTGTGAGGACAGAGGAAAGAATCCAGGTGTACAAAGGATGGATATCTGTCAATCAGTGTCCTGGTGGGCCCCTGACAGTTGGATTCCCTGGAAAATGCCAGCTTCTATTTAAGCCTATTATCCACAGGAATGCTGTGCATTTGCCTGGCAAATGACTCAAGTCTTACCTGGAGGAATTTTGGAGTTGACCTATGCTTCTCACATTTACAGTCAAATTCTTTCCTTCGCTCGATTTGACCTCTCTGTCACCTTTCAGGCTTGAATTTGATATCAGAGCCAATAAAATGTGTTGCCAATTACATATGATGCCAATTAGGTATGGTTCCCATCCAAACCATACTGATATCGGGGACCCCCAAAGCAGGGCCTTACAGTATTATCCCACATCTTGCCCTCTTCTTCTCCTGCTTAGACATGAGGAGGAACTTCCTGACAGTAAGAACCATTTGGCAGCAGAATAGATACCTCCAGACTTTGTAAATAGTGGTTAGAGGGCCAGTTCTCTAGGATTCTTCAAATGGAAATTCTTGCACTGGCAGGAGATTGGACTAGATAATCTTGGGATACATTCCAGCTGTATAATTTTGTAATTCCATGGCCATAGAGCCAACCTGAAATGTTAATTGTTGTCACTGTTAAAAAATTAAAAATAGGGCAGTGGCCTCCCCTGTTGAACCAGGACACAAGTAATGGAGACAAGATGGTTCAGTTTGAATGACACAGGAAACCAGGATTCTGTACTGGGTGCAAGCTACTTGCAGCGGAAGCAGCTAATCAAAAGATGGACAGTAGTCAAAGCTATAGTTTGTTTTCCCTTCAACTACTCAGAGAAACAAAGCCCTCTATGAAGAGTGAATTCTTTCTCTGGCTTTTTGGGGAGAAACGAGCCAGAGGATTGGCTGCTGTGGGATCAATTTATGCTGAACAAGTCATAATTGAAGGATACGGTTTGAAGACTCCTCTTACAATGGGGAGCAATGGGCCAATGGGACCATTCCCATGAACCCTGGCTTTTTGTGACTTCCAGTTGTGCCCCAGGTCTTTTTATACCTGAAATGGTTATGGAATTGATACTGGTGCCTTGGCAGAGATGTGCATCTATTTACATTGAGGGAACATTTCTTTTCTAAAAATCCACATTCCTTCCACATGTTGATGATGAATCATAGAATCATAGAGCTGGAAGAGACCACAAGGACCATTGAATCCAGCATCCTGCCATGCACAAATCCACTATTAAACCATTCCTAACAGAATGATGCAAAACCAGATGAGGCCAGCAATATGATCTCAGTTTTTCTGCTAGCACATTTCTCTTTGTCTATTAGTTTCTGACACACGCCATTTCTTACTTTCTTTCTCCCATTTCTTTTTCTACCCCCCTCTTAATTTTCTTCTTTGCTCAGAAAGCTACAAGATTGACAGATGATGCTTAAAGTGGTCTAAACTAGGTGCTTTTGGAATTAATTTATAGAATAAAATTAGATTTTAAAAATCTAATTGATTAATAAATTCATATAATTAATTAGTAAAAACAATAAAAGCCGACCAAGGGCTTACTTAGGATCATAAGTTTAGCCACGTCTGGTAGATGTGATATTCACCTGCACGGGGCGCAAATGACTTACCTATTGAATGGGGACCAACCTTGCCACAACAATTAGTGTGTGTTTTATATCTGCATGTATGGCAAGCATAGGAAACTGCCTAACCAGGTCATACTATTTGTCCATATAGCTCAATTTTGTTTGCTCTGACAGGTATTTGGCAGGTAGTCTTGCCACCTACCTGAAACTTTTAAAAATGGTGACCTGGAACCCTCTGCATGTGAAGCGTCTGCTCTGCCACTGAGTGAGGATCACTCCTCCTGGTTGAATCATAAGGGTCCATTCCTCCTTCCCATCAGAAGCCATGTTTTGAGGACCAGCCAATTTCCAGATTGCTGAGCTACAACTTAGGTATTCTGCCTGGACTTTTAAACTTCCTGACACAGTAAGAGGCTTGGGTGCTGTGGCTTCTTTCATGTCTTCCTGTCTGATCCCACCCTCTGCTCCCTCTTCCTCCTGATGTATGAAGCACCTTAAATCTTGCTCTCTCTAAAGCTAATAGGAAGGAGAACAGAACAGCCATCAGAAAATGGAGAGAATGTAAAGGCAGAGTTGCAAGCTTACAAGTGACCTATTTACTCCCAAGAGAAGCCACCTCCAATAGCTAAGGAGGAAACCCTGCTGAGAACCACCACAGAGATGTTTGGAAAAAAATTTTTTTTTTAAATGCTTCTCTTTTGAGTGTTTTATAATACTTGGCGTTACAAACCAGCGGGGGAGAAGCCCTTCCTAGCAGCTATTCCTAACATTCCATGTGGGTGTGATGAGGAAGTGGCTGAGCTGTGTGTGGGGAAGTAGGGAAGTTACTCGCTCCTGTCATGGCTCTTCTTCTGCCTGGATAAGCTTTCTCTGCCTCCAGTTCCTCGTGTCTCACTAACAGGATGTGGTGAAGTTTTATTTCAGTCTACATTGGGTGCAGCCGACAATGCAAGTGTTCTTAGTGCCTCTTCATAGGGATGGAAGCATCAGCCTATTTTCAGCCCCTGTCACTTTCTGTGTGTTTCTGCTCATTAAGTTGGATCCTTCCTATTTACACATGAATCTGTGAAAAAAAAATGTATAAAATGTGTTTAAATTAGAGATATAAATCTTCACTTATTTCATTTTCACATACAAGAGTATATAATTTCAAAACTTTCCACCCTACTGACAAGAATATTATTTGGTGCATTTTCCAATGATTTTTCACACTTCAGGACTGCTTTTTTTCCAAAACATTCATTTGTGCAAAAATTAGTTTTTTGGTAAATCTTTTTTTTTTTTTTTTTGTGGTCAAAAGCCAGTATTTTGTACAGAAAGAGTATATTTTGCAGAAAATGTTATGACTAAGGCCATTTCCGCACTAGCCTGTTATAGTGTGATGATTCCACTTTCAGCATCCTCTGGAATCCCGGGGTTTCCAGTTTTGGGAGGGGCCAGGAATCATCACGCTATAATAGGCTAGTGTGGAAATAGCCTAAGATCCTACATTTTACTTGTTTGGTGTAAATTTTCACACGTATATAGTTCCGGTTGTGTTGCTCTACCCTTCTGGTGAATACCAACATTGCACAACTGATTGCTTATGTGCCAATGTGTTTCCTTATTGCCCCAGTATGCAACAAGGTCTTTCCACAATGTCAGTGAATCACATTGGCACATTGCAGGCACTAACAGTGGCACGTTGCTGGCACTAACAAATATTTATGCACCTTCTGGAAACATGCAACCAACCAAGCCACAGAATTCAAAGACATAGGCCATTTCCGCACTAGCCTGTTACAGCGCTATGATTTCACTTTCAACATCCTATGGAATCTGGCCCCTCCCGAAACTGCAAACCCCAGGATTCCATAGGATGTTGAAAGTGGAATCATAGCGCTGTAACAGGCTAGTGTGGAAATGGCCATAGCTGTGTTAGCCTGGATCAGTACACAAAAGGATCTCGTAGCACCTTTGAGACAAAATGACAGAAAGCAATTGGTAGCATAAGCTATCAGAGGCTCAAGTCTACTTGATCTGATACATCTGATCAAGTAGACTTAAGGTATGCCACAGTTAGACTTTCAGAATTTCACTTATACAAGCACAAACTGAATATGGATGGAATCCCATATTAGCTTATACTTAATTCGGTACTTAACTAAGTAACTTTTTCTGGCCCAGCCCCACAAAATGTCATTCAACCATGCCCCAGTCATTGGCAGAATGAACATCCTTCTCCCCATGCAGCTGATGCCTGATAAACTTGTGGGGGTCGGTTGTGGCAGTACTGTAGAATCCAAATTGTGATTGAGTAGTTTTGTATTTACAAATGCTGCTTAATCATGATTTTCACACTATTGTCACAATCGTAGCTACTTTGCCTGTATCAGCTGTGTGGGAAGAACAAGGTTCATTGTGCTGAGTATGATTGAATGATATTTCCATTAGATTTGGGGGTGGGGGTGGGCCACAAAAAGTTACTTCATTAATACTGAGTCAAGTATAAGCTGTCACAAGATTCTGGCTTTCAGTTTCTGAAGAAAACCTGACACTTTATGGTGGATTTATTAGCATTAGACTAGACATGAAGGAAAGTGAGAGATCAGTATGATTTTTAAAAAGACATTGCACTGAATAGTTCACTATTATTGTGTTCATTCTTAGGTTTGTTTCACACTACACACTTATAGCACTACAATTCTACTTCAGCTACCATGGCAGCATTCTATGGAATCCTGCTATTTGTTTTTTTAAAAAATATATTTTTTTATTAAGATTAACAACAAATTATAAACATCTTAACAAATTACAATATTTACATTATCAATAACCTTAAATTCTTCACACAAACAGTAGAAAGAAATATTCCTCGTTTCTCATTATCTCTTTCACTTCCTACTTTCTTTGACTCAGTTTTGTACATTACGTTAGAATCATTCTCGTCAAACATTTATCTTCCCCATTAATCATATTTTAAATGTACCTTTCGATCTCCTGTCTTTACTACCTTATACCTTACACTAGTTCTTTCATTGCTCATTACAGATCTTTTCCCAGTTTTCCTCAATATATCTCTTAATTTCTATCATTTCAGTCTTTTTGTTTCCTCTTTTTTCTCCTCTCATCGCTCTCGATAGGCTATCTAAAGTTACATATTCTTGAACTTTAATAAGCCACTCCTCTATTTCTGGAACTTTATTTGTTTTCCAGTATTTAGCATATAAAATTCTTGCTGCAGTTACATTTACAGTATACCATTCTTGTATTTATTTTGTTCTTTTGTCATTTGATGTAACATATTCCACAGAAATATCTCTGGTGTCAACGGTATTTTTATATTCAGCATTTCTGTAATTATCTTATGTATCACTTTCCAATAAGTTTTCGCTTTTTTACAAAGCCACCACATATCAGGAATCCTGCTATTTGTAATTTGTTGAGGCACTATTGCTCTCTGGTGGAGAATTCTAAGTACCTCTCCCCTAATTAGAGATCCCAGAATTCCATAGGATGGAGCCACGGCAATTAAAGTGGAATCAAAGTGATATATTCATGTAGTGTGAAAGTGACCTTAAACTGTGATCTCGGTCTTAATTCATGTTCAGCGTTCCTTATTGAAAAGTCAACAATTTATTTAATACTGCATAAGGAAGAGGCAAGTCATTTTTCAATTTAAACTTTGAAGCTGAATCCAAAAAGCAGCTTGTCTCTTCAGCCGCACATATGGTCATAGTAGAAATGTTAACAAAAATCCCAGCATTGCTCTCAGTCCCCTCCAGCCATGTCAGTAACTGAGAGTTTTGTCACATCACAGCCACAAAGGGCCAATTCAGCAGTTTCTTTGTAATTTAGAAGCTGTTCCAAGCATCCTCCTACATGGTGGCTGTAAGGCAAGAAGATCTGGTAGCCCACAAAGGATTTTGCTGAAGACATAACTCTTGGGAATATTTTAGCACAAACTGTCTTCTTGTACAATACATACATTAGCAGGAAATAACCCCGACTTGGGTATGACAGTACTCTGGCTATATTTGTAGGTGACACTGCAATTGTTTATACTCATAAACCTGTACACACATGAAATGGCATAAATTAAGAAATCCAAATGAACCCTTAGCAAGATCTCTCATTAAATGTAAACTAGTCTAGTCATTTTGGGAACCACAGTTTATTTTTAGGGAAAAATATGCATCTGGAGGCAGAAGGAAAGCGTAGGCAGGCTGGATGCCTGATGACACCTTGTGACATCATCTTCTTCCTCTAGCCTGTTGATTGGCCTCCCCTTAGCTGAAGCAGAGTTTAAATTCATGCACTTGTCACAGAAGATGCCAAAAAGTCGTTCTTGAGAATAACATCTATCATTTATCTACAGTGGTGGAGCAATTTAAAAAACTTCTAGAGGAAACCTACTGAAATAAGCACCCAGGTAAAAACTTTAATTCTTTTTCTTTGTTTTGCTGTTTTTAAGTATGCAAGTCAGCACAAGTAGTAGTACCTGCTGGCATTGTAGTAATAAGGTGTCTATGAATGCTGAAGAATGAAAATGTTCGATCCTTGCCGGCCTTATTTGGTCCATCAAATGTGTATATGTACCTTCAAGTCGCCTTTCGAGTTATGGTGACCCCATAAATTTCATATAGTTTTCTTAGGCAAGAAATACTCAGAGTTGATTTTGCCAGTTCCTTCCTCTGAAATATAGCCTATAGCTCCTGGTATTCATTGGAAGTCTCCCATCCAAGTACTACCTGCGGTTGATCCTGTTTAGCTTCCAAGATCAGGCAAAATCAAGTGGTTTTAAGATATTTAGGCCCTCAAATAATGGTAGGTGGAAAACTGAATCTGAGAGTCTTAAAAGAAGGGTTTTGACATTTTGATAATTAAAGGCAATGATAATTAAAATTATTCACCAGCAAACTTATTCTAAAAAATGAAAGAGAATACCAATTTGAGTGCATACAAGAATAATGAAGAAAGAAAAATTCACCTCTAAATTAATATGAACTCTGTTTTTAAGGTGTGTTTCATTTCCAGTATTTCTTGTTATGTGCTGCTCTGCTAACTGAAAAACAATGGTGAACTTAGCACTGCTTCATACTTATACCTTCATCTTTTGATATTGTATTATGGGTTAACTTACAGTTTTGATCATTTGCATTCAGATTCATGAAGTGTTTCTGCAAAAGTATTATTTCTTGGGGATCATTCATACTACAGTTATTCCTCTATTTTTCCACTTTAATTGCCCTGGTTCGCTCCATCCTATAGAATTCTGGGGTTTGTAGCCTGCTGAGCTACTAGAGTACTTTGACTGAGAATTCTAAATACCTCCTCACAAAAAACTGCAGAGCCTAGGATTCCACAGGACAGAACCATGACAGTTAAAGTGGAATAATAGCACTATAACTGCAGTGTGAATGGGTCCTTGGTTGTCACTAGCTGAAGTGAAAGTTCTAGCTATGGTGACTACTGTAATGGGAGATTTATACAAAGAGGTCATTACCAAGTTCTGCTCAACAAATGAGAAATATCTATGTGTGAACTATTTTCTTACTGTCATTGGGTGGCACCTAACCCAAGAACAAGGATAGGGAATGATTACCTCTACATCTTTTGTTGGGTTGCAACTCCCATGGTTCCCTCAGCATCAGCATTCCTCTGTTAGGACCGGAGACTGGAAGTGTTACATTTTGGGGGCTCTGACTCCCAGAATTTTGCAAGCCAGCACACTAAGTGGCCATGGTAGTTGGAGGATTCTAGGAGTTGTAGTCCAAAAATGGACTTTTCCAAGCTCCCTCTAGGAGTGACAGGAGTTGCAGTCCAACAACATTTGGAGGCCTCACTGTTTCTTGCTTTGGGGGCTATTTGGTGTTTTTTAGCAATAGAGTCAGAGGGCCTGGATTGGTGGAGCAAGAGACAGGTTTCCTCCTTAGTCCACCACAATCTTCAGTGTCATGCAAAGCCATAAGCAGTGACCAAATGGTAGTAGATGTAGATGGAGTTTTCAATAATCAGCTGACAATTACAGACTTAATCTTCCCTTTATAGTTGATGTGAGTGAACATTTTGAAAATTTTTTCCTGTGCCAGCTAATTTCTTAGTTCAGCTTTCCACAAAGTGGCTATAGGCATTGGCTATGGAGGTATATGGCTATGGAAGTATATGGGGTTCTGTTTTAGACAAAGTTTGCTGATCCAGAGACTGAACGTGAAAAGGGGTTTTAATAGTATATCTTTCCATAACATGTCACTTAGAATATTTATACCCATCTATCATAGAGAGTTTTGAGCGTTAAGATACTGGGAGACCAGGGTTCAAATCCCTTTTCAGCCATGGAAACCCATTGGGTGACTTTGGGCAAATCACACTCTCTCAGCCTCAGAAGAGGAAAAGGCAAACCCCCTCTGAACAAATTCTGCCAAGAAAACCCCATGATAGGTGCACCTTTGGGTCACCACAAATCAGAAATGTCTTGAAGGCACACAACAAAAAAACATATCTGATTTGGAAGCCCCTTTCTCTCCCAGAATCCTTTTATATTTAAAGGTCTGCCTCCATTAACAAACTGCCTGACAAAGAAGCTCCTTTTTTATAAAGGTTTTTTTAACCCTGCCCAACTCCTCCCTTTCTTCCTCATCTTTTGTCTAGCTGGAAGTTTCTTTTAGCAGCATTGGCATAGGGAAGATGGTAAAAGAGGTCTGGAGAAATCCAGACTTTCAGTGTCATGTTACATTGGTGTGTCTACGGTACTCAGTGTCATAAACAAAGTTTGCATTGGAAAGAGCAGGATTTGGCTCCAACTCATCCTACTGGAGCCATGTGTGCCAGGCAACATAAACAGCAGTTGCCTCCAGAATCCCGTACTGACCATGTGTGAACATGAAAACAGAGAAAGAAAAGGAAAAAAACATAAATATGACCCACACCAGATATGCCCAACATGTTAAAAATATATACAGTCAGCCCTCCATATCCACAGATTCTGTATCCATGGATTCAACCAACCACAGCTTTAAAATATTCAAAAAACAAAATCTGAAAAGCAAACTTTGATTTTGCCATTTTATATAAGGGAAACCATTTTATTACACTACTGTACATAAATGGGACTTGAACATCCATGACTGTTGGTATCCATGGAGGGTCTTGCAACCAAACCCTAAGTGGATATAGAGGGCCCACTGTAGATCCAAAAGACTAGCCATTCAAATACAAATTGTAAGAAAAGTAGAGTCTGATGTAAGAAAAATTAATCTCTAGATGCATTTTGAAAAAAGCCTTCAAAGGATCTCTAGAAAGTTCAATTTTTGTTTTGTTTTGTTTTACTTATGCCAGGCTTATTTGACCTGGTTGGTTCATTCCACATGTGCATATTATTAGTTTTGAACAACACGTTTGTTGACACATGTTGAACTGTCCTCCTTTTTTGGTGTTGGAATCTATCCTTCTTTCCATGTTATTTCTGCCTCTGGGATCAAATTTTGTGCTGAATGTAATGCTCAGGAACATATCTATCCAGTTAACTAAGCTTTTTTTTTAACCTGCTGGGGGTAGCTGGTGGGACAGACAAATCTGCTTTCCCCTTTTCTCTGTTTTCATGTTCACATACGTTCCATATAGGATTCTGGAGGTAGCTACTGTGTATCTTGTCTGTTGTAAACAGGCACACATGGCTGCAGTAGGACTAGCTACAGCAGAATCCCATTTGTGTCCAGCTCAATCTTTAATGCCTTGTTTACTGCAGATACATTGCTGAAATCTGGCACCAAAGTGTGTGTTTCTCCAATCTTCCTTCATCATCCTCCCAATCTTGATGCTCCTAAAAAAAAAAATCTTCATCTAGACAGTGGACAAGGAGGAAAGGAGAACTGGGCAGGTGCAAAATGACCTAGCCCATTTCTGCACCACACTGTTATAGTGCTATTATTCCACTTTCAACATCCTATGGAATCCTAGGGTTTGCAGTTTAGGGAGGGGCCTTTAGAATTCACAGCCAGAGAGCTCTTTGACCTCAGTAAACTACAAACCCCAGAATTGCACAGGATGTTGAAAGTGGAAAAATACTATAACAGTATAGTGCTGAAATGGCCTTTGTAAAAAGAAGCTTCTTTGTCAGAGGCTTTGTTACCTGGGGCATGTCTGTAAATGCACAAAGTAAAGTTAATAGCTGACAACCCATAGGCCAAATCTGGCTTTCCAGAAACCTTCAGCACCCCCCATTCATCTATTCCAAAGAGGGAAATTGTTCAGTTATCCATATGTTGTTGGACTGCAAGTCCCAGTAATGCTATCCAGCATTGCCAGTCATGAAAAATGTTGGGAGTTGAAGGCCACCAACATCTGGAAGGCCACATTATTTCCCATCCCAACCTATGACATTTTTTAAAAAGAACCTTTTCAGCTCAGTATGACTGGCCTTCATCATTCAGCATCAGCTAGCCACAGGGAAAAGGAAACAGTGATGAGGAGCCCTTTACCCTCTCTATCCCAATCCAGCCAAATACTCTTTATGTAAATTTCTGACCCCTTCTGTATGTTTTCTGTTTTAACTCTTCTGTTCTGATATTTTATAGGTACTAAAATGAACACAAAGAGGACTGTCCTCTTACTTCTCTCTCTGTGGAGTCTATCCTGGGCTCGTCCTGTAAGTATTTTTTAAAAATTGAATGGATGCCATGACTAGCTTCTTAGACTGCAGGCACGTTTTCTGCTTTCTTAATGGAATCAAAAGGATTCAAAAGCATTCAGCTGGGTTGGGTATTGCCCCTTGTTGCTGACTGTCCTCTCAAGAGTTTCTGTAACAGCATAGCATCAGGAACCTTCGTTCATGTTTTCTCCTTCTAATGATTGCAGGTATCCAGGCACCATGGTGCACATCACAGGAGCTCTGAAGAACACCGGGTAAGCAGATTGCCCTAATTTTTCTTGCATCAAACTTCTTGCCATGAAATCATCTCAGCTGTCACAGGCAAGAAAGAATGCAACAAGAGAGGCTGGTGCTTCTGATGTCAGCCTTACAGTCAATTTACGCTGGAGTTTAGTATAAACTTTAAAGGAGCAATCCAAGATGCCTGCTGTATTTACCATTTGTGAAAGTGAATTGTCGCTGAGTTTTATATTATTCCACATTAAAGGCAAACATTTGTGATCTATCTATTTCTCTATCTATCCAGTGGCAGAGTTTGGAGTGTGGGGAGGGACTGTGGGGGGAGGGGCCATGACGCAAGGCGCGTGGCCACTGATGCATGGGAGAGTAGCCAGGACATGCAGGGGCATGTCTATGGGCCAGAACGCCCAAAAAAATTGCCGCCTGGGCAAAGTGCCCCCCTGCCCCCAACCTTATGCAACTCTATCTATCTATCTATCTATCTATCTATCTATCTATCTATCTATCTATCTATCCATCCATCCATCCATCCATCCATCCATCTATTTGCATATCTATTCATTCCTCTAGGTGGTAGGACACTTTGATCCCAAGGGCTCTCTCTCTCCATCCCTAGAAGACTGTACATATTCCATATCCACCATTTTTCTGCTTCCCCCATGCATCCTACACCCATGGTCACATGTGTCCTCAGAAGCCTCCTGGAGGGGCAAGTGGCCATTTGAGGCCACTTTCTCCTTGTACTTGCCTGTTTTAGGCTCACGAGGGCATTTTTCAAAAGTGATCAGAAGGGTACTGAGGCCTGCAAAAATGGCTCGAAGACTAAATGGAGCCCATACCCTCTAATTTGGCAGGAACAGTGAATAGTGAATTAATGAATAATTAATAAATGAATTCTTATAGTGGAGATCATGGAAATGCAACTAAAGAGGCAGTTTATTGTTATTACAGAAGTGGCAATTCCATACCCACTAGCTGTTCCAATTTGTCAGGACAGCCCCAATTAATCCTCTGTTGTCCCACGTTTTCAGCAGCACTTAAAATATGCCAGTTTCTCTCTCCTTCTACCACCTTTTACCTTTATCCTCAGCATACTTCAGCTGCTGCAAAGTGAGTTCAATGTGCACTCAGTTTGCTCTCAGTTAACTCAGCAGGAGGATCTTAGCTTTCCTAGTGGGCTCTTGCAAAAGCAAACTGCTGCAGCCTCTCCTACATTGTGTGTTCTTCCTCATTAACAACTTTTGCCATCTTGACACCCTCCCAGTTTTCATCTGTGAAACACTGGAGGGCATGGTAGTCCATAGGCTGTGCTTTACCCAACTTTCAACTATCTTGCTAGAAGTACACCTGTTTATATAAACAGTTTCATTCAACTGGTATATTTTCAGACATTCACACATCGTACTTGGTATTATCCACAAAAATTGTGAGAAAATGATGATGATGATGATGATGATAATTATGATGATTTATCTATAATGTCAGTTTTGGCATCTCTCAGTGTTCACATTCTTTCACTTTCTTCCTTTGTACAGGCTACTGCAGGTGAGAGAAACTTGAACAATGTAGCTGAGTCTGCAGATGTCAGCGGTGAAGACAGAGGGAGCAGGCAAAGCATAAGTGCAGAACATGAGAGCATCAGCCATGAGAGTAGTGAAGGGAAGAACTTTCTCAGAAAGGTTTCTGGTGGTAGCCTTGAGAGCTACTCAGTAGATGACCATGAATGGAGCACTCGGGACAATGATGATGACAATTATTTCAGAATCCACCAAGCAGTCCATAGGAATTGGGCAGACGATGCTGATTCTCATGAACATTCTGACCTGAAGCAAATGAATGGGGACAGCTCTGATGATCAGTCTGTTGACAGAATTTCTCCGGTAGGTATTCAAAATATTCCTGCATACAACTTGGAATTTCAGTAGATATAATTGTTTGCCTATCTTGATAGTTGTCCTAGTTGATAGTTGTCCCAGTTCAGTATCTTCTAAGCAACATGAATGGACTCAAATAATTCACTGTAGGAATGATTGGATTTCCTCTTCTTGCTGTGGGGTTCTCATGAAGCCCTCCATTCAGTTCTTCCTCAAATCTGCTTTAACTAGAGCTCTTGTCATGTCCTAATTTCAAGGAGAACAGTCATGTGCAGAACAAGAAGTGGGGTTGAGCTAATATCATGTAGTTGGGCTCCCTGGCATTCACACTGAGACCATGTCCACTTTAATAAAAATATTAATTTTAAAACATATTTTATGTTCACTGCTATGGGAGCTACTTCTATGCTGAAAAAGTGGGGAAAGATGTGAGAAGATTTTATAAATGTAGCAATAAGTTCCCATTTTTTTGTTGTAGGATGGATATTAAAAACAGTTCCTATTGTGAGAAAGAATAACATCTTGGGTTTTCCTCCCGGTTTGTCTTTTTGCGCAGGAGGATCAGAATGAGATTCATGAAGTTCAGCTTTATAGTGACGTCAGAAAATCCAAAGAACTGTTTGATGTTGAAAACGATGGCATGCTTTATACCCCTGATCAAGTCTCATTCACATTCATGGGGAAAGAGGGAAGTGATCTCATACATGATGAAGAAATCAGTGGTGATGACTCTTTCAATGGACACAGTGAGGAAGATCCTGGCCACACTCTACTTCCGAATGAAGGAGACAATCAACAAATTGCAGTGACCAATGGAGACCAAGAGGGAGACAATACTGTTGGCCGACACTCTCATGACAGTAGCAGTAGCAGCAGTAGTGAGAGCAGAAGCCTTGATAAAGAGGATAATCACATAATTGATTACAGGAAAAGGCACAGAAGTGATAGTTACAGCAGCAGCCAAGAAGACAGATATGATTTTGATGATGAAGGAATGCAAGGAGATGATGCGAGAGTCTTTGATAGTCATGACACTGACTCTGACATGGTCCATGGGGATTTTCATTCAAAAGAAAGCAGTCAAGAAAGCAGCAGAGTAAAAGGGAAAGTGAGAGCCAAACATCACAGCAAAGTAATGGAACAGTTTGCTCGGAAAGTATATCATTATGTTGATGCTGATTCTGAAGAAGATCAGAGTCCTGAACATGATGAGAGCAAATCCCAGCAAGAGGATGATGTTGTCTCTCAAGAAAACAGCCAATCTGTTGAGGATGTTAGTCAGTCAGTAGAAAATGTTCTCAGTAGATCCAGGGAAGATGCAACCAGTCAGTCCAAAGAGACTGTAAAGAGTTCATCCAGGGGCCACAGTCACAGCCGGTCTAGAGAGACCTTCAAAAGCCGCTCTAGAGAAGATGTGCACAGCCGGTCCAGGGAAGATGATAGGCACAGCCATTCCAAAGAAGATGATAGACACAGCCAGTCCAGAGAAGATAATAAGCACAGCCAGTCCAGGGAAGACAAGCACAGCCGGTCCAGGGAAGACATGCACAGCCAGTCCAGGGAAGACATATACAGCCAGTCCAGGGAACATACACATAGCCGTTCCAGGGAAGACATCCACAGCCAGTCCAGAGAAGATGATAAGCACAGCCGGTCCAGGGAAGACATGCACAGCCATTCCAGAGAAGATGTCCACAGCCATTCCAGGGAAGACATGCATAGTCATTCCAAGGAAGACAATAAGCACAGTCAATCCCGGGAAGAGGATAAGCATAGTTGGTCCACAGAAGACGTTTCACGGAGCCAGTCCAGAGAAACCAGCCTGGCTAGCCAGTCTAGAGAAGATGAGAACAGTCAGTCTAGAGAAGATGATGACACGGTGTCTATAGAAGACACAAAGAGTGAATCTACTGAAGATAGCAGGGGCTCCTATAAAAAAGCTGAGAAAAAGTCTAAAGAAATCAGTGACAAATCAAATGAACACAGTAGCAGCAAATCTAAGCAGCACAGGAGTTACTCCATTGAAGAGGTATCAAATATGGCACCAAGAGGCAGTGAATCCAGAGAGGTTGAGAGACATCCCAGCAGATCAAGTGAGAAGAGTAGATCTACAGAAGAAAGTGAAGAATCAGCTGAGGACACCAATGAATCCATCCAGGCTGACAGCAGGTTGTCTCAGAGTACTTCATCTGAGAGCAGCAGAGCTTCCCATGAAAGTACCAGTAGCGAAAGCAGTGACTGGCATGATGATGACCTTAAGTCAGAGGAGTGGCAAGGCCAACAGAGCCGATCAGCAGAAACCAGTGAAGCCACAGAAGAGGAAAACAGTCATTCTGTAGAAAGAGATAGTCCATCCAGAGAGGACACGATGAGTACAGAAGATGATAGCTGGTCAAGAAGCATGGAGCTTGAAAGCCGAAAGCTGATGTTTGACATTGACCACAACAAACCATTAAGCGATTATGATGATAATGATTGCCAAGATGGATATTAAATGAATTAATGAATGAATTAATGAATGAATTAACTTCAGTGGCGTTTCTAGGGTGGGGCAAGGAGGGTACATGCCCCGGGCATCAGCTGTGCATGTAGGGGTGGGGGTAGGGGTAAGAAGGTGGGGGTGGAACTTTCACGCTTGCCCTAGGCACTGTTTATACTAGATACGCCACTCCTGAACTCGATGCAATATTTCAAGCTCAGGATGGGATCTCTTAAAATTTGTTTATCTTTTTAGCAATAAAATGATAAATATTATTTATTTATCATTAATATTGACAATTAGAAATGAGAGTTACCACCAAATTCCCCTTAAAGCGAAATTGGAGGTGGATTGGGAAGGCCCTATATGGGTCAAACATGCCCGAAGAATTTGAAAGGCAAAATCACTTTTAGTAAGATTCAACATCTTAGTAAGATTCAACACTGAATATATATCAAAAGCAAAACCTGAGGGAAAATTTGAGGCTCTCCCTCATGCAAAACAACTGATGCATTTTAAGAGAGATTGAAAGTGTTTTAATAACAGTGCAAGCCATCAATGAATTGTTTCCACTACTGCTGGTGAAATTTTACAGGGGTTTGTTAGATGTATATCTTGCACACCCCGATGGGAAAATGTGTTGTATTAATAAGAACAAAAGGTCCAGGGATATGTAGGCTATCACTGTCGTAGTTGATGTCTGTTCCATTTGGAATGAAGTCATTTTTTAGGGACTGAAGGCAGGGGAAGAGAAACTGTGGTCTGCAGCTCCCATCATCATTTACTGGGCTGCAGCTCCCATCATCATTTACTGTTGATTATGCTGGCTACAGCTGATGGGAGTTCAGCAACTTCTGGAGATCCACAGTTGTCCAACCCTAAGTTAAGAGAACATCTCACCTACAAATCCTTTCCACCTAGACCACACCATTGTCTGTGTTCTGTCCCTTTAAGAAACAGGTTATTAGTGAAAGAGATGCATAACTGAACTTTTCTGGCCCTTGCTCCATAACTGAGAGATGCCTGTGGAATTAAGAGTGGTGTGTACAAACTGCATTTTTGAGCTATTGTCCCAGACATCAATTGCCCAGTGCCTGTGATGTAGGCATACATTTCTTCTCTTCCCTTTTATATGTGATGTTTTGATATTAGAAAAAGAAAAGTTGCTTCTACATTTTGTCCTTTTCAGGGTGAGCCTGTAGCATGATTGCTCCTTCAGCTGTTTAACACTGGTGAATGCATACAAGCCTGCTTTCTCCTCATGCCATACTACTAAAGAACATTGGTAGTGGTGGTTTGAAGATCTGCTTAAATGTTTCATGCATTGTAGAGAGAGAGAAAGATGGCTTTCCCCCGCATCAAAGCTGTTCTCTTCTGATTCCATATCTCCTCGCCCTGCCTCTGCTTTCCTTTGAACAGGAATGTGTCAGGAATTTATTTCAAATCCAAGGTTTGACCAGTTTGTCTTCATCTGCACTTTTTAGACTGGCCACAGGGTGGTGGCAGTTTGTGCTCTGGAATCATCATGTTGATGAATGGTGACAGATGCATCTGGAAGATTTGAAAAGTGTGCAAAGAAACATGGACTAATTTCGAATGCATGCAAAACATGCTTTAGCCAGTGTGTTTAAGCAATGTACATAATTTCAAACACATGCACATACAGAAACGTTTAAGGGAAAAATAAGCAAAGAAAAGAGTTGGTTTGATTTGGTTTGAAACCAGAACCAGTAGAACCAAGCATGGACCAGCCATAGAGGAAGGGGAGGGAAGGGAAGATATCTATATCCATGTGGAATCTGTAGATTTGTACATATCTAGTACCTCAACATAAGTAACATACTACAGATCCAGGGGTGGTGCTTGAGCAACAGGAGTACTACAAGGAATGTGGTACATATTACTACTAAAGTTAGCCTCTGGACATAGTCTAAGGCAGACTCCAGTTTCTGCATATCGGAAGGCAGCTCCAACGCACATATTTCTGACAATTCAGAGTAAACTGATTAACTGAAAACAAAGAAGGTATTAATTGTATGTTAAATCCCTGTGCACTTCAGCCAGCTGTGCAGCCTCAGAGGTATCAATAATATTGGATGTATGTATAATTTTGTAATAAGTGTATAGCTATATTGGGAAATATTGTGTTTTTAATCCCTTTTGATACCAGTGGTCTTAAGTTAAATAAAATGATCCTCTCTGCATTTCCTAATAAAGATGTTTATATGCCAAACACAGATTGGTTGCCTGGTTTGATTTATATGGGCTGAATGATTTTACAAAATTGTAGTTATGTTCAAATGTGAGGATGCAGAAGGATAAGTCTGTTTCTGGAAAGGGGTGCTATGAAGGTTGAATCTCCTCATGCTCCTGTTTATAAACCTAAAACCCACATCTCCCAGTCTGAAAGCCTACAGTCCAAAAGAAACAATCATAATGTCTACAGCTGGCCTGAGCACTACTGATGTTGTGTGCCTTCAAGTTCCTTCCAACGCATGGCAACCCTTGGGCAAACCTATCACAGGATTTTCTTGTCAAGATTTCTTTGGAGGGAAGTGCCTTTGCTTTCCTATGAGGCTGAGAGAGAGTGATTTTCCCGAGGTCATCCAATGGGTTTCCAAGGCAAAGTGGGGATTCGAACCTGGTCTCCAGGGCTGTAGTGCAAAACTCAAACCACTACACCATGCTGGCTCTTCATCCACCTAGTGGCAGCTGGGAGGCTTTCTATATCACAGGAGCAAAAAATCCATTCTAGATTTTAGTCAAAACTTTAAAAGATCCTAGGTGCTAAGCCCTATGCCTCAAATAGGTTCAGCTTAAAGTTTGGAGTAAACCTGTGTCCCACTGAGATGTGAACAACTAACCGCTACTGTTTTTAGTGAGTTATTGATCAATGAATCCTTGCTTCAGCCTGATGACTTTGGTATTTGCTAGGGGAAATGTAGACTATCTATCACTGGCAACCTGAAAAGAAAATAAATATTGAGTAGACAAGCAAATGCAGACAGCAGAAGTGCTTCACTTAAGTGACAGGTTGGTCAGACTAAGGAGCCAGGCCAGTGCCTGAGATATTTATGGGGACAAATGGAAACCCCTTATGTTTTGAGGAAGCAATCTGTACATTGCTTGGTCTAAAGATTTAGATCAGAAATCTTTGGATATAGGGCAGGCTATTTATTTAGTGTATTTATGCTCCAACCTTCAGTTGAAAAGGCTCCTAGAGTGACTTACAAATCATTAATTTGACACTCCTCTGTCCTCAGAGTGATAATCCAAATAAGTCATGACACACAAGGAAAAGGAGATGGAGAGCAGGGGGTGAAGACCAGTATAAGCTGGACACTTTTCCTTCCCTCAGAGGCCAGAGCAACAGCAATAGGAATATGGAGGGATGGCCTCTTTGTGGATGGCCACAAAGCCAGGATATAAATATTATAATAGATAGATAGATAGATAGATAGATAGATAGATAGATAGATAGATAGTGCCAAAGTAGCTATATTCTCAGCTATAGGGAAAGTTTTAATTTGATAACAAATATGAGGAATAAACCAATTGTTTATACATGAGGCAGTTTCCTCCGTTATAAAGAGTGGTGCGCATATATATATATATATATATATATATATTGTGAAGCTGGAAAGTAAGCTGGAAAGTCCTCATGCGCTGCTGGGATGTATATTCCAGCCTGTTATGAATTTTAGCTGTTAATTCATCTTCGCTGCCACCACCCACTGAATTATGAATTATCTAGACACTTGGACAGTACAGCGGGACTCTGTCCAACCACGTACATCCCTAAGCTTAAGGATCTTCCTTTTCCCCCAGTCTACCTAGCTTGGCGTGGGAAGGAGAGAAACAGGGTCTTTTACAGAAAGTATTTATTAAAGGTAGGCAAATAAACAAGGCAAATTACCACACATGGGAAGCTTCCTCCTCCCAGGCACGCTTAGTTACAAGTAGTTACAAAAAGAACAGATATGGAAGCACAGATACATTCTTTAGATCAGCCAGCCTCCAAAATAACAGAAAAGTCCCTAACGTGACTAGATAACTATTTCTAATTACTCACAGTTGTTCCTAGGCTTAGATGTTCTAGTAGGAAGACGCCAGGAGGCGAGGCCAGGCCTGCAGCCTGCTACTGGCACAGAACCCCCCTCCAGGAGGTTCCTAGGTTGTTGTCTCTTTGTTATCTCCCAGTCACATGGCCTCGCAAGAAGTTTTATAACTTCTCCTTGGAAGCATCTGGAAGCATCCTGAAGATGCTCACCTCTTTCCTTTTTGATTGGTCAAGTCTTACCCTGTGACCTATATGGTGACCCACATGACCTATGATGCTGACCCACATGACCTATGATGCTGACCACACACTAAAATGTAATCTAATCCCAATACCTTATTAACCCTTGGTTTACCTGAAGAGGGAAGTGTCCCCCTTTTAGCTAAGTCTAGATAATGGGAAGCCCCATTATCATATATATATATATACATATATATACATACATACATACATACATACACACACATACATAAATAGTGCCATTCAAGGCCAGTCATTTTACTGAGCTTCACACAATACCATCTAAGTCTAATGTGGGCTGCAAGACCTATCCACCCTCTGGTTTCTACTTTTGTGGCCTCTGAAGCCCCCTACGAATCCCCCAAAAGCCCCAGAACCCACCACCCCAGTTTTAAAAAAGGTTCAAAACAATTTTGGAGCAATTTATTCCCTCAGACCATATAGAAGCCCCCCCCCATGGATGAAAACACACAAAACTACCCTCCAACGCACTTCCAAACACTGTATGGCAGTACAGTATCTCAAATACCTCCCTTTCCCTCTGAAGTCCCTCTCAAAATGGCAACAGGAAATGACATGATATTACTTTCAGTCTCCATTTTAGGAGGAATTGCAGAAGAACAGTGAGGTATTTGGGCTTGCTCTGTGTGTATGTGGATGGGTAGAGCCTCCCAGGGTGTCTAAGGGAAGGAAATTGGCCTCAGGTCCTCACTGAAGTGGCCACCCTTAACATAAACCAAGTATTGTATACAGCTTGCTTCAGTTAAAAGAAACCAAGATGGCTATACGCAGGAGCCACAGGGATTTCAAACTTTAGTGTGTCTATACATGTGTGTTGTCAGATTTCAAAAGCATCACCAATCCATAGTGAATTCGAGTTTTACAGCGGTGAATTTGAGTTTTACTCTGGGCTTTAAAGGGTCTTTCCATGGTGCCAAACCTATTTTAAGGACTGATTGCAAGGATTCATCACTTCAGTGACATGGAAGCCACTGTCCCCTAGTGGCACCAAGAAGGTGTCTTATTATTACAACTTAGAAATATTGAAGTAACCTGGGTATGGATTCTGAAGTCAACCAAGGAAGCACCAGGCCCAAATACTACTGCAGAACTCTTGTGCCCAAGGTCCCAAGACATCCCTGCCCAGAATAACATTGGTCACTCATGGGCCTCAATCCAGTACTGGGATGGCACAGTTTCCAAAAGCTGCATAATCCCTGGAGCCAGTATACACTTGGAAAGATGGAGTACTAGGTTTCAGGCAAAAGGCTAAAAATGGATTTCCTGACAATTGGAGACACCAAACTAGAAAAATAATACACTGACAAGAATTTAGTGCAGTTTTCTCCAGTTTGTCAAATGTTCCTGAAGTCTTGCAGAAGTATTCTGTATTGTAAGCCTCACAACTTTTTAAGCACAAAGCCCCCATTTGCTGCACAGAAAATAGGTTTCCTATGCAGAAAACAGGTTATATTTGTTAAAAAAGAGAGAGAGAGAGAAAACGAGAGAGAGAGTGTGTGCTTTTCTAGACAGAATATCCTCTGCCACAGTTTGGGATGTTTGTATATGGAGAAAATACTGAGGAAGAATATCTGCTTTCTATGACATCAGGGACAAAACTACCATAATTATTCATCCTTGCATGCAAGGATGAATTAGTTAAGAATTTACATCCTTAGGGTATAACCAAAGTGGAGTACTCTGGTGTAAGATAAAAAAAAGGTATCCTTTAGGAGGAACTGCTTACCTGGAACACTTGCAAGTATTGCTGTCTTTAGGCTAACCTGACATTTATACTTAGATTAGAGATATCTCTAGCTCAGTACTGTCTACTGTGAGTTGCAGAGGCTCTGTGGAGTTTCAGATAGGAACTTTCCCAGCATTTCCTAGAGATGCCAGGAATTAAAATGGAGATGGTTTGCATATGACATCTTTGTTTAACCACTGCCTTAGAGTACTTTGGTCAGAAACCTAAATGCTCTCAGGGTTAACCAGATGTACTGTTTATCGTTGTATTCATAATATATGTCCCAGATAATGATGTTGAGTACATTTTCATGTTCCATGTGTTTTACATAAATATACACCACTATCTATATTGACTACTAACATATATACCTGGTGTTGCCTGGGATTTTATTTTCTCACAGGTAATACTTGTTAGAAAGATTTGAGATTCTGTGTCTGTAATTCCCCAAACTGTCTTGTCCAGTACCTGTAACTTTTGCCCATATTCCTCAATCCAATCCATATTCGGAGTTATTAACATATACAGGTTGGGTTCCTGAGAGAATACACTGCCCTCCTCCTTGCTGCTAGGCCTCATCTCCATAGCAATTGGGCGATTCCAGACAGGCAGAGTCGACTCAGGCTCACGAGCTCTCTGGCTGAGAATTCTAAAGATCTCTACCTAAACTGCAAACCCCAGGATTCCATAAAATCTTCTTAGACAGCCAATCATATGAGGTCTTCATCTGACACAGCCAGTCATATGAGGTCTTCGCCTGGCACAGACAAACAGATAAACTTTGACTTTTATATATTAGAAGATTGCTGTCACATGCCTTCAAGTTATTTCTGACTTATGAAAACTCTAATGTGAACCTATCATGGGTTTTTCTTGGCAAGATTTGTTCAGAGGATGTTTGCCTTTGCCTTCCTCTGAGGATGAGAGAGTGTGACTTGCCCAAGGTCAGCCAATGAGTTTTCATGGCTGAGCAGGGATTTGAAGCCTGGCCTCCAGAATCGTTGTCCAAACTAGTACGCCACGCTGGTTTCTTTGAGATAAAGTTTTGACTATGCAGTTAGTCCACTCTAGAATTATTCCCTTAAATAGAAAACTCAGATTTGACAGAACAAGAGCCACAGTGAGACACATGGCTGAGGTGGTAAACTAGAAAGTGTGGCACACCATATCTCATCCATGGAGATGTCCTTCACTGCCACCACCATACTGCTGTGGTATTTGTGCCCTCTTCCAGCTCATCTGCCTGACATAGTGCATCACTGCTGCAGCAAGTACTATTTAATTTAAAATAGTATTGGTCATCACAAGAATACAGTCGCAAGACCTCCTACTCAAAGTTGTGGTTCTTTGACCAGTGTTGTTCCTGAGTCATTGGTTGCTAGTCCTGAAAGACTTTCCAAAAGGGAAAAAAAGAAAGAAAGAAAGAAAGAAAGAAAGAAAGAAAGAAAGAAAGAAAGAAAGAAAGAAAGAAAGAAGAGTTACAGTGGACACTAAGATGGTGCTGGTCCCTGGCACATTGTGAAAAAAATGCTGGTCCCTCACATCAGATAGCTTGAGAAGCACCATCCTACAGGGTTTTCTAGGCTGTTTGCCTCATAGCTTCTTCCTTAGAATGGGAACCTCTTTCTCAGAATAAGGCTGGTGGCTAGTGGCCACAGAAAGCAGTTGTTGTTATTATTAATTGCCATCAAGTTGACTTCAACTTATGGTGACTGAGAAACTTCCTGGATCCCTGGTCATTGACTGTCCTACTCAGGTACATTGTTTAGCTTCAGACTTTTCTTTCACCTCTGTGCACGTCAGCAGCTGCACATCTGTATGACTTTATTCCAGTTGTTTCATTAGACACCGTGCTATTCATACTTGTCCTCTGCTCTTCCCCAGGAGCTGCTTGAGGGCCTTGCAGCTTGGGAGTTTTATCTTCCCACACTGTCTCTTCTTTCATTTTTAGTTGTTTCATCATAGGGATTTCAAGGCAAACAGCATTCAAGAATGCTGTTTGCCATTGTCTCCTGCTATGCAGTACTAACAAGAATTATATAAAGTGCCATGGCTTACCATTATCTCCTTCTGTGCAGTAGTGACAAGTGTTATATGAAGTGCCACTCTGAGAGAAGTCTCACTCCCCACCACTGCTGCCGCCCAGTAGCAGTTTGGCACCTTTGGTCTGCATCCCCAGCAAAATTCTGACATAGGACACCCTACCAGCAGCAATGCTACTATCAGCATAGCCTCTTGCCTCACAGGAGCACACAGTCCCATCACAATGGAAAGAAAGTGCCAAAGTACATCAGAATCATAGATAGAATCATAGAATCATAGAAATGTAGAGTTGGAAGAGACCACAGAGGCCATCCAGTCCAACGCCCTGCCATGCAGGAACACCCTCAAAGCACTCCTGACAGATGGCCATCTGGCCTCTGCTTAAAACCTCCAAAGAAGGAGACTCCACTACACTCCAAGGCAGCATATTCCACTGCCGGACAGCCCTGACTGTCAGGAAGTTCTTCCTGAGGTTCAGGTGGAATCTCCTTTCCTGCAGCTTGAATCCATTGTTCCTTGTCCTGGTCTTTGGAGCAGCAGAAAACAAGCCCTCTCCTTCCTCTACATGGCATCCCTTCATATATTTAAACATGGTTATCATGTCCCCTCTTAACCTTCTCTTCTGCAGACTAAACATACCCAGCTCTCTAAGTCTATCCTCACAGGGCATGGCTTCCAGGCCTCTCACCATTTTGGTCGCCCTCCTCTGGACTTGCTCCAGTTTGTCAATATCCTTCTTGAATTGGGGTGCCCAGAACTGGACACAGTATTCAAGATGGGGTCTAACCAGAGCAGAGTAGAGTGGTACCAGTACCTCCCTCAATCTAGACACCATACTCCTATTGATGCAGCTGAGAATTGCATTGGCTTTCTTGGCTGCTGCATCACACTGCTGACTCATGTTCAGCTTGTGGTCTATGAAGACTCCTAGATCCCAAAGTAGGTGTTAAGTAGTTCTGCCTTTTCTCTTCTCCCTGTTAGTAATTCGTCATCTTCTCTGAGCAGCGACCCTATCGTCTCCTTCTTTTTCCTTTTGCTGCGGACATATTTAAAAAAGCCCTTTTTATTGTTTTTAATGTCTCTGGCCAGTCTAAGTTCATTCTGTGCTTTAGCCTTTCTGACTTCCTCCCTACATCTCCTGGCTACTTGCTTAAATTCTTCTTTGGTGGTTTCCCCCTTCTTCCATTTCCTGTACATGTTTCTCTTAACACTTAGCTCAGCTGAGAGTTCTTTAGTCAATCATTCTGGTTTCTTCAGATGCCTTCCACTTTTCCTCCTTATTGGCACAGTTTTAGACTGTGCCTTCAGTATCTCCCTTCTAAGGAACTACCATGGCTCCTGAACTCCTTTCCTTTTCACACTGTTCTTGACCACGGAATTCCAGCCAGCAGCTCCTTAAGCTTACAGAAGTCCGCTTTTTTAAAATCTAAGATGAGTGTCTGGCTACACTTATCTTCTCCTTCCCACTGAATGCCAAATTCCAATAGGGCATGGTCACTCCCCACTAAAGATCCAACCACTTCTACCTCATTAACAAGGTCATCCCTGTTGGTCAGGATCAGATCTAGAATATTTGATCCCCTTGTCACCTCTTCCACCTTCTGGACCATGAAATTGTCTGCAAGACAAGCAAGAAACTTGCTGGATCTTGCTGTCTTGGCAGAGTTTGACTGCCAACACATATCCAGGTAATTGAAATCTCCTATTATTACTGTATCTCTCCTTTTTGAATGTGTAGTCATTTGGTTGAGGAAGGCGTCATCAAGGTCCTCAGTCTGAGTTGGAGGTCTGTAGTAAACCCCCACCAGAATATCCCTATTGTTTCTTTATTGTTGAATAAATACTATTTAAAGCTTAACTTACACTTGATATTTTAACTTCATATTCAACTTAGAAGCTGCATTGCATTTTTAGACATAGCCAGCAAGTGGTGCTGGTGTTTAGTATCTCAACTAGGCAGCCAGTGCTTTCATTTCAGGCTGATCTGAAGATCTGCCCACATCAGATAGGTACTCCCCATAAATTTGTTAAGATGATGCAGTTGTTGCCTACAGTGATTTAGTCTCAAAGAAAAGGTAAGGAATTGGGATTCTAGAATTAAACTCCATTGGAAATCTGCACAAGGCACTTCATACATTCCAATCATCTATGTGGTGACTAAGAAAATGCAGCTTATTTATCCATGTGTATACGAAAAAAACCAGGATGAATAAATATGCAGACACTTGCAATGAAGACATACTATCCAGAACTAGGGTGAAGTAAGAGCAAATTTTGTGGAAAGTGTTCTTCAATATTGTTTATTAAGACTTTATCCCAAAGGAGGTAACCAAAGTTCTTTTAGAATAAAATGATGGAGATCTTATCTCACTTACTTCTACTTTCTTTGTGGGCAGCCTGCTGCCAAGTCTTAGGTCTCTTTCACACTGCATAAATAGAGCTATCTAATACACCTTTAACTGCCATGGTCCCTCTTGGTAGCTGTAGCTTCCTGAGTTATTTAGAAGTTTCAGCTAGAAAGATCTAGTACTTCACCAAACTGCAAATTCCACAATTCCAATCCCCCCGCCATATCTCATGTTCTTTCCATGGTTAATATGGAAGAATGTATGGATTTTGGCAAATTCTTATCAGTACCAAATAGAACTGAAGTTATCCCACATCCCTACATCCTATCAGAGAATAGCAAAACTGCCTGGAAATGCTGATTGATCAGATGAAATACAGTGTGTGGAGGGGGTACTTCCACCGACTGGGTCAGAGGTCCCGTCCCCAACACATTGGCCATGATCCTACATTAGGACTATATACAATAAATCTTTCCAGAGAATTGATTGTTTAATACAGCCACTGCGTTCAATGTACCCAAATATATAATCAATATACCCAAATATATAACCAAATGCACAACCAAATGATAATGCACATCTACAGGAGTACTGCACATGTGTTCAGATGCATAATGGTACACCACATATAAATCTGCTTCTTGAACTGAATATGGATGTTGCACATCAAACAAATATGTCCACCTGCTTCTGTAGGGGAACTGACACATGCATAAGATACAGTATTTTAGCCATCATTTCAGATACAGGAGGCACACTTTTTATTATTATAGTAACGTTTGAGATGCTATGACTTCCTAAGTCAAAGGAGCTTTTAAAGGGATGCCTTAAAAGCCAGCTTTGTTTGTCACCTTTTTGGGGGATCACAGAAGGTGAAACACATCTGGAAGCTGTGGGCTGCAGTATTTATACCTTCAGGCATCCTTCCTGGATAACTGAGGTTAAGGTGGTTTGCTTGCCTGTTCTGGCAATTTAGATAGATCAATAAAGCTAGAAAAAGAGCCCCATTGTAACTTCTGGAAAGGATAGCTTTCAACCTCTTTCAAAGGCACTTATTTTCCCCTCCTGATCCCCCAGAATAAAGCTGTTTCCATTCAAGGTGTTCCAAAACCCCTCTGAGAAACTCACTGTGGTTTCACTACTTGAAGAGCTGCCTCAAATATTTAGCTGGATCAGGGGGACATTTATGTAAACATGAAAATGGTTACTAGGTAGCTCAGTTATAAATCAGGGACAATTCCTTGTATTATCCAGTTCATTTCAATGGGGCTTGCCAAGGCATTTTAAGATGGGCTACGCCCTCAGATGTTCCTTGAGGTTTACATAAAATGTCACCCAGTCTTTGCCACAATGGTCTTAATCCATTACGTGTGAGACGCTGTTGAGAGAAAAAGAACAAAGCATTTTCTGACTCCTTAATGACAGATTTATTGTGAGATGTGGTTTTGAAGAGCAGAGTCTGCTTTGTCATATGTGAACTGTAATCTTTGGACAGCAGATATATGGGTACGAAGAAAACAAATATGAACAGTGGCTATATAGTGTCTTAAAAGTCACATCAAGTGCAAGAGGTACTACAGTGCATATGGTTGGTGGTTTAATGGTAAATTCTAAAGTGTGAGTATTCACCATAACAGTCTCACAGCCAAGCCCCAAAGAAAATCCAAAAATCTCAGAAGCCATGATGATCCATACTACCAAACTAGTTACAGTGCTTCTCAACCTATTGTTAATTGTCCATTGAAGAATAAGGCACCCTGAAATAGTCTGTATTATAACAAGGATAGCTCACAAAAATATACTTTTCCTGGGAAAATCTGTTTCCCTCACTTCCTGTAAGGATTGCAGTTATGATGTAAGCAGCATCGCTGCTACTCAAAATTCTTAGCACTTTAAGTCTGTGATTCCAGGTTCCACTACAACACTGAATGTGTACACAGGACAAACACAGTGGCTATTTACAACAGCAATAAATGTTTTTGATGACATATCAGTTTTGCGGTTTCCTAGCTTGGCAGGAGGGTGTCTTATAACTAGGTCAGATTTATTGTCCATTTAGCCCAAAAGTGTCCACTTTGATTGACCAACACTATCCAGGGTCTCTGGGAGAACAAGTTTTTCCCATATCATGCTACCTGATTCTTTAACTAGAAATACCAAAATCTGAATCTGGAACCTTCTGCATGCATATACTCTACCTCTGAGCTATGGTCTCTCCTCAGATTAAATCCAGAATATGATAGAACCTCCAGAAAGTCCTACTCTGCTGCCTCATTGTGGCATGGAGGCAGTTCTGGACTCTCAAAGGCTGTGCCCAGCAGTACACAAGCTCTGGAAGGGTCTACCAGGCTGGTACAAGAGGTGGATACCATATTTGCTGTCTGAAGATCAGCCCAGTTAAATATGTTGAGGTTCGTCATTAGAACATTGTCCAGTAGGTGCATTGCCCTCATAAATTATGAACACAGCAAGGGCATATCAAATAGTAATCATCTGCATCAATGAAGGGAATATGGGAATACCAGTGCAAGTAACATCACAGATGTTCAGGATATTCAAGGTAGGGCGATAGATGTCCAGAGCTCTAAGATATCAATTAATAAAATCAAATTTGCAGGTAAGTTCATCAAATCTGTTAGAGAATATCCCTTTGAATACTTGCTTTGGGGTGTTTTTGTTTCGTTCCAGCTCACAAGCAAGGAATCCTGGAATGCTGCCCTCCTACTTTCTCAGTGTTGCCATAGTGATGGGTGATTCATGTTCATTCATACCTCTGCATTGATCTCAACTAGACTGAAGAAGAATATGTCAGCACTGAGTTAAATAAAAGTATCAAAACTCATTGGCTCCATAAGGAACAGAAGTCACTGAGATTAATAGCCTATGATTAAAGTCCAAAAGAAGAAAATGGATGAGAAGAAGTCCCTTTACTAGATAACAATTAAATTGCAATGTATATTTTACCATTGTGGAAAATTACTTGTTCTTTCTCAGTTCAGATAGGGTTGACAGCAGCTTTTGACTAAGCAAGTCATGAATCTTTTCACTTTTGACTGTCAAGCTGGGCACAGGCTAGGAAAACAAAGGGCAGTAAAATTCTGTAAATCTATTGCAATGAAATGTTGTACAAGTAATCCATCATATTATGACTGCTTGAAGGCTGAGAGAGTGTGACTTGCCTAAGATCAGCCAGCCAGTTTCCATGGCCAAGCAAGGATTAGAACCCCAGTCTCCAAATGTGTAGTTCAGTGCTCAAACCACTATACCACTCTGGCGCTAAATCTAATTAATCTAAATCTAGTAAATCTATTGCCTAAATCTAGTTGCTAATCCAAACCAACACAGACTCTTTTAATCTCTGAGATTTAAGTAATTTATTAATTTACCATTCAGCATACCCACCAACATTTCCTAGATAAAAACCAGGACACATGTCATAAAGCAACATCAGAGAGCAGTCAAAATCGCAAAAGTTATTAATGAGGAAGGATTCACAAGTGAAGAGAGGCTACAGCAGTTTGCTTTTGCCTGAAACTTCTGGGAAGGGCATTGCTTCACATCTCCTTTCCTCCCAGCTTTACAAAGTGAATTGAGTGCAAACTACTTTTGCACTTTGAATTTAGCTTAGGAAATTCCTCCTTTGTGAAGGTTTGTTTTCTGCTATCTGATACTGTGAAATATGTGTCTTTTAGAACATCTAAATTTCTTGTTAGGGACTTACAATTATGTGCTATAAAGAACAAGGAGGGGTATGGAAAGTGATTTATCTATTGTTGATTATATATTACATGTAAATTGGCTGGATTATCCTTTCTCATTTCATTTCATTTCATTTTTTATTTTTGTGCAACAGCTGGCTGCTAAAATGCAATAAACTTGACTTGAGTTGACTTGAGTTGAACTTAGCTTGCAGCAGTTGAAGTTTGCCTTGGACAAAGGGGGAATGTGGGAGGAGGAGAGAGAAACAGGAACATTTTAAAATCAACTGAAAAAAATGGGATAATCAGAACCATCCCTGCAAATATAGGTTTAAAGTTGATGAGCAGGAGCCCTTTCATACTACTCAATTATAGTACTATGATTCCGTTTTAACTACCATGATAATGTCTTATGGAATCCTTAGATTTGCAGTTTAGGGAGAGGTGTTTAGAATTCTCAGCTAGAGAGGTCTAGTGCCCCACCAAACCATACATCCCAGGATCGCATGGTGTTACCCTGTATGTTGGGGGTCCCAGAGGGGCGCCCAAATGACCAAACAACAACACAAGATGGGGAAATTAAGCTCAAGCACTCTCTTAAGCTAACAAGAGTCAGGGTAACTTTAGCTAGGATCTTTTACCCTATGTATACAGCGTCAGGTCAGAGAGCCGCTAGACAAGTTTAAAGTAACAAATAATATTTTATTGTAGACAAACAACACAAAAGACATGACATACACTAGCTAACTGAGAAATAGAAATAGAGAGCTTTGGGGAACGGGTAATACGACAACTGGTCTCGTAGTCCTGGAGAGAAGAGGAGGGGAAGAAAGCTCAGCGCGGTTTGCTGAGGGGGCAACTCACTGGACAAACTGACAGCAAGGCGGGATAGCAGTCCGTAGTGTTCCGAGGAGGGCTCGGAAAAGGGGGCTTTTTATAGGGTGGATTTTACCTACAGGCCATGCCATGCTCGGTGAGAACAAAGGGAATTTGGAGCTGGACAAAAGAGTTGGAAAAGGTCAGGTTTTGCATGATGAGCGTAGCGCGGATGACAATAGTATGGCCAGGATGCTGATGGCCCGGCATAAAGGAATGGCTCGGCACTTGGCCGTGCGTCTTTGTGTAGATTCGCACTGAGCAAGCCCGGTTTGCAAGAGGGTTTTTCCCTGAAGCATCGGAGAGGCTTAAGTTGCCTGCCTAAATGAGGCTTGGGATTTACAACCATTAACGGCCGCGCCTAATACGTGCTTGTCCAGTGGACCTCTGCAAACATGTGGAGTAGGGTGGCAGAGAAAGGTCAAGCAAAGGCCAAATTATTTGATATCAAAAGGATATCTAGTGCTCTCACCAGACATATCATAACTGTGATAGCAATGGAATGTGGTTGTGGCAGCTAAAGTAGAATCATAGTGCTATAATTGTCTAGTGTGAAAAAGCCACAAGCTTCAACCACTGTTTTGCACCTGGCTCCTCTTGGTAATCTAATAAAAACAAACAGTGTGGGGTTCTAGTGGGACCTTGTTCCCACAAGTCTGAAGGATGAGGAAGGCTTGTAAACCAAAGGGACAGAAGAGGCCTTACTGAAACTGTCAGGGATATGAGAGAAGATACTGTTGAAACTTTGGTTCTGTGTTGTGAATTGACTGGCTACCATCCATGTAAACAAATTATACCTGTATACTCACAAGGTATAGCAGTAGGAAGAGAGCTCAAGGAGGAGAAAAAGTCATTTATTTGAGGTGAGAAAAAAAGGCTTACATTCTTGTGGTATTCCAAAAATATAGTTCTCGCTGAAAGGCTAAATGAGAGAGTGATCTTGTATAAAAGAAGACTTTGGAATCCTTCATTTTTTCCCCTTTTTTCTTATGCTTTTATACTGGGAGGGAGTGGCTGGGCAGGACTCTAGGCAATGGGAACACATTTGGGTATAGAAATAGTCTGAAAGTTTGAAAGTTTAATATTACCATGGCATATTTGGGTGTTCTGAGAAGCAGAGGAATGGTAAAAATGGGAAGAAGAGCTGTAGCCACATATAATAAACCTTGAAAACTTAAAAAAAAAGCCAACCATAACCACTGTGGTAAAAACTTATTTAGAACTCTGAAAATCCTCTAGGAGTGGACACACCAGTGGCATTTTGGAATTTCATAGCAAAAGGTCCAATGTTTTTTAAAGTACTTGTTATTGTGATATGAAAACAGAGAGGCATATGAGGAAAGGAGGAGGGGATATAGATTGAACTTCAAGTAAAGGAGAAACAAAATAGAAATTACATAAGGGATTTCTGAGAATTCAGTTTTGAATTGTATTTAAGAATACAGACCTAAATCCAATTGCTATTCCTAGCTAGAGTAGGCCAGCTGAAGGAACTGCTGAATGCATACTCTTTAACTCAATTAGGCGGGGACAATCCCAGTTAGCTGCTGTCCTACTCTCTCAGCTGTTTTTAAATGTCTTAGGCCATTTCTGCACTAGACTGTTATAGCACTATTATTCCACTTTCGACACCCTATGGAATCCTGGAGATTGCAGTTTGCAAACCCCAGGATTCCATAGGATGTTGAAAGTGGAATAATAGCATTATAATAGTCTAGTGCAGAAATTGTCTTAGTTTCTCTCTCCTCCTACTGCTTTCTCCTTTTGTTCTTAGCTTTCTCCAGTTCCCGAATGCAAAGTACAAAAGTAGTTTGTACTCTATTAACTCAAAAGTGGGGGAGAAGACAGCAGGATGTAGAATCTTGCCCTTCCCAGAAGGCTCAGGCAAAAGCAAATTGCTGCAGCCTCTCCTAGCTTGTGTGTTCTTCCTTATTAATAACTTTTGTCACCTTGACCATATTCTGATGTTGCTTGAGCTCAGATGCTCCAGTTTTCACCTGTGAAATGTTGGAAGGTATGATAGGGTTGCCAGATCAGGAGTATCCCTGAAATCTCAGGGCCAAAGCCTCAGACCTAGGGACAATTGCTTATGATTTCACAGGGAAGCAGGCCCTGGAGATGTTACAAGGCACAACCCATGGTGATGTCATTCAGCTTGGTACCTTAACAATCAACCACTGCTGAACAGAATATGGTATTCAAATTGAAAACTTCAAATCTAACACATTGGCACATGTACACACTTCAGAACACTGCTCTCACCCTGAGATTCCTCAGTCTCACCCTTAAGCCCAGATAAAAGAAGCCAGGCCCCAAGACACAGGGGCAAAGCCTGAGACCTGGCAAACCTATTTGAAGCCTCTCTCTGGTTTTAGGACAGACTCTTCACCTCTTCTGTATTGCCTCTTTAACAGCCATTCTACTATCAGTCCTATAGGAAGACCAAAAGGAATGTGTTTTGTCTGTAAGACAGAAGCTTCTAGGATGAATTCAGGTTTGAATCATCCCCATAGAAGTCAGGGCAATCCTGGACTAATTCAGTTAAGTTTTGTGTTTCTTTAAAGTCAGATGTGGCTCTTTGTTTCAAGCATTTTATATAAATAATATTAATTGAAGATAACTGTGTATCTTGCTTCCTGCATTCAAAACTGCCTATTTTTCTCTCCCTAGGGGCTGCCTCTAGAGGTGAATTAGGTGTACACTCTTTTTTGTGAGTTCATCCATAGCAAATTGATGGTTAAATTTCTGGACTTTGGCTACTGCTCCCTCACTATACAATAGGATTTCTAGCTCTTGAGTATGAACTGATAGTTTGAATAGTTTGATTTATATAATCCAAGGGTGGCAACTGCAGAAGACTTGGGGGGGGGATATTAGCCTCCAAGGAGACTTTAGGGGGTTGTACCCTCACCATAAAAAAAACAAGAATGTTTTTGCTCCCAAATGCACCACCCTCTAGGGCAGTGGTTCTCAACCTTCCTAATGCCGTGACCCTTTAATACAGTTCCTCATGTTGTGGTGACCCCCAACCATAAAATTATTTATTTATTATTTACAATGCCTCCCCCCCGGCAAAGGCCGCCTCGCCGGCCAGGAATGCAGGGGGCAGGCAGGAAGGGAAAGAGGAGCTGCACATCTTCCCCCGGGAAAAAACTCCGAGAACTCCCCCGGGCTCTGCTTCTGCTTCGCTCCTGTTTCCACTGGGGGGGCAGTGTGGGAAAAGTTTCCAGAGTGTTGACCTTGGCCGGGGGTGGGGGAGGAATCCCAGCACCGTTGTCTTTTGTGCCAGGCGCAGCTCGCCCCCCTCACCCCCCTTGTGACCCCCCAGCCCTTCCGCAGCACCCCCCCACGATGAGTGGGACAGGGGCCGTGTCAAGGAGGGGGCCTGCCCCCAGTGCTGCCGCCGCCCGCCCAAGTTAGCCCAGCAGAGAAGGGGAGCGATTTCAGTCCCTTCTGAACAGGGGGCAGGAGGACGTGAGCACATGGCTCGCGCTTGCGCACCACCACTCCTGCTGTGGCAACACTGTGGCCACACGCACTCCTACCAAAGGGGGCAGGAGGATGTGAACGTGTGGCTTGCGCACCACTACTCCTGAGCCTTTTCCACACCTTACCTTATCGCAGAGGTGGGGCTGCCGTTCGCACAAGCAGGTTCTTGTGTGAGAACCTGCTTGCGCAAACGGCACCCCCCACCTCCACGATAAAGTAAGGTGCGGAAAAGGCCCAGGAGTGGTGGTGCGCAAGTGTGAGCCATGCGCTCGCATCCTCCTGCACCCTTTGGCGGGAGCGCATGCAGCCGCACGCACTCCTGCCAAGCGGGGCAGGAGAACATGAGTACGTAGCTCGTGCTTGCTCACCACCACCGAGGAGGGAAAGGAACCTAAGACCATCGGAAATACTTATTTTCCGATGGTCTTAGGCAACACCTGTGAAAGGGTCATTTGACCCTCAAAGGGGTCGCGACCCACAGGTTGAGAACCGCTGCTCTAGGGGCTGTGGGGGGCCACTTTCACCATGTTTGTAAGGTCCTCAAGCCATTTTCTGCAAACAGGAAGTGGGAAGGTACTTTTTTGAAGAAAACCCTGCTGAGCAATGACTGCCACAAAAATGGCCTTCAGTCTGCTTCGGCTGCTCTTTGTCCACCTCTGGTATAATCTGATTGAAGTATTGGGTTGTTGTAAAGCTTCAGGTTTAAACTAGCTATCCAAGGTGCTGAACCTATTTGGGGCATTGTTAATAGCTTCTTTGAAGTCTGGACTAAAACTCAGACAGGATTCATGCCCCTCTGACAAGGGATCCCCCAGCACAACTGGGAAAGGTGTGTTATGTTCCATGAGAAAAGCACAAATGCAAAGGCAATGGATTTTCTCACCATCCCAAATCACAACACCCAGCTGTTTGTTAAAGGTGTGCTAAGAAGTCAAAACATTAGAGTGTTCCACAGTGGGTATATGCTATATTTAAGGGAGACACAAAACCTTACTATCCACAGGGCTTATGCAATCTCTCAGCAACTTCTGTTAAACACCACCAAGTTTTTAGTCAAAAGGCTCTTCAGTGGCCATCAACAAACCAGAAGTTTGCTTGCCTATTTGGCTATGTGATGTTATTTCCTTCCAAGCGCCACGCTGCCATCATTAAAAATGAAGAATTTGTGACCACACTGTTTGACGTACCGAATGAGCACCCTGTCATATTTACTTGTGGCTCTATTTTAGTCAAAAGCTTACATTTAGCTATTGAATTTCAGTACTGGTTCATGAAAGAATTTACCTGACACAAGGCTTCTGGTATTTTAGGAAGTTTTGCTGGATATATTTGCAATCCAAACAGAGCAATGTTTTGTATACATCTTTATCTATATGAGGCATCATGCCCTCTCTGTAGCTTCTTCTCTATATATTTAGGACAAAATTAAATATGGAGTCACCCGAAGTAGAGCTTGGGCAGGGAAACTCCCAAAACAATGATGTTGCCTCACATGTTTTTCCTTACTAATTAGTATGTAAAGGGAACAAGATGCAGAGCTGCTGCTGTGGCAGTCACACGTCCATAGTAGCATGTGGTCCTGCTTGTATGCCTCATTGTAATCTAGAGGAACACAAAATGCTGCTGTGTTTTGGTTACAAAGAAAAGCCAGTGTGGTGTAGTGGAGTGTTGGACTAGAACTCCAAGAAACCAGGGTTCAAACTCCTGCTCAACCATAGCAACCTACTTTCATGTACTGGATAACCCACACTCCACTAAACTCACTCTGAGGTAGACAGAAGTATTTTTTTTTTTTTTGTATGGCTAAGCAGGAGCAGCATGTCACACTGATGCAGAAGTTGTCAAAACTGGAGGTTACATGCAGCATACAGTTTATATAGGTAATCAGTACATGTTTAAGCATGTAAAGCATTTAATGGTCAAAGCCATAAACCTCTTCTGTCCCCTCTTTTCTTTCTTTCCCAGGCTGGTACTTGCCATAACTCTATACACCCTTGAACAACGTGAATCCCCCAGCATATCTCCAAACAGCTCTGTTCTCAAAACATCAAGTTATTTTGGCAAATAAGGCTGAAAATTCTGCAAGAAATTCTCCCTGTCTCTGGCAGCAAAAATACAATAACAGACATTACATAAGTAAGAATTTGCTCACCTTTCATTACAACCATAATCTCAGTCTCAGAGTTTTGAAAGTAACATGCTAACACTGAAAACAAAACTTACAGGCTGGTATCATGTTAGTGATTTGTTAAGTGCAGCTTATGCAGACCTTCCAATGTTTTACAGATGAAAACCGGGGCATGAGTGGCCAAAGAACATTGGAGTCTGGTCAAAATAGCAAATATTATTAATGGGGAAGGACATACAAGCTAGGAGAGGCTGCAATGGTTTGTCTTTGCCTGAGCCTTCTGGGAACATTCTGTCTCCTCCTTTACCCTCATCATTGGTGAGATAATTGAGTGCAGGCTACTTTTGCACTTTGAACTCAGTTTGCAGTGATTGAAACAAGGTGAGGACAAAGGAGCAAAGTTAGAAGAGAAACTGAGACATTTCAAAAGCAACTGCAAAAGTGGGATGGCAAAGGATTAATCAGGACTGTCCCTGCCAAACCAGGGCAGTTAATAGTTATGCTAATGTATATCTAAGGACAAAGCTCAGAGGGTTAGTCACTTTCTGTTGTGCTATGCCCAGAAATCTCCCACCAGCCAACAAGTTTCAGGCCCTGCTTCTACCTCTTATTGATTGCCAAGGAAGCTACTGTGAATTTCTGGGGGAAAGAAAAGGTGGGTGCACTCCATTTGAGAACACATCCTCAGTCCCCCTGTTCTTCCCATTGAGCTGAGACCAGCTGTTTGTCTATGGTCTGAATTGCCTCCCGAATCCCTTCCCTACCCATGGATAAGTAATAGCAGGAAGTGCGTTTCCTGGGGCCTGACAGCTGTTAGGTGTTAGAAGAACATGGAATTGAGGATAAGGTAAGATTTCCCTTATTATGTGGTCTTTTGAGTAACAAGGGCTAATGCCACTACAGTCTAACCTTCTTAGGAAGGAAGTTTCAGGGCTTAGGAACAGCCACTGAGAAGGTCTTCTCCCATATTACCACCAAACATGCCAGCAAGGGAAATAGGACTGACAGAAGGACCTCTCCTGAAGGTCTCACAAATCTCAGACAAGTTCATATAGGAAGGTATGGTCCTTCATACAGCCCAGGCACATGGTGTCTAGGGCTTCATAGATCATAGTACTTCAAACTGTGCCCAGAAACAGATCAGTTGCTGTTGTAACAAGGGAGTTGTGTGCTCCCTGCAGCCTGCCCTTGTTTAACAATGTGGCTGAAGTTCTTTGAAGCTCCCGAACATTCTTCAAAGATAGATTCACATTGTAATCCAAATGGAATGTGACAAGGAATAGGCACAGTTGGCACTAGTTTTCACTGTGGGAATACATTCCTGGGCCCTGCCAAAGCCCAGCATCCAGGCTGAATCCAGGGGTAGACCCTAATGGCAAACCTGTGTCTTTGGGGGACAGAGTACCTCTACCTGGCACATATCGAATCCCCATTCTCTGATCTGCCTTTTGAATAACCAGGAGCACCACTATCCTGTTTGGATTGAGCTTCAATTTGTTTGTCCTCTTCCAATCCATTACTGACTACCACAGTAGCTTAGCAATATCTGAAGGGCTGAAATGTCCTCATTCCTTTGTTAGAGTCATTCACTTTGCATTCACCCATGAAAGAAGACAGGTTCAACCCCCTATAAATGGTCTCTCTGTGAGGAACTGAGAGAATCGCTATACAGTCAATACAGAGTAATGATCTACATGAACAGACGGACCTGGAAATATAAGGCAGTTCCTATATGTTTATTTTCCATAAGGCAGTTCCCTACATTCTTTCCCTATGGTGCACTAATTTTTAAAGAAAGTACAAGAGCAGGTAGTTGAGCGTAATACTCTTGCATTGAGTTATATCCTTCAGCAAAAGACAGAAAGCAGTTGTTTCTTAGTAGTTGTTTCTTACAAACAAGTGCTCTGTCTATTGACTGAATGGTGGTGGACTCCCTCCTTATTTGAAGCCCTGGTTTCCTTTAGAATACAAATCTATAATTTCATTATAGCCTGAAAGCTTTCAGAACACCATTTTTCAATGGTGTAATGAGTACTTTCACTTGAGGGTGCCCATTAGGTGCATATATTTATAGCCACATACCTACAAGATCTACAATATGATATATAATCACTGTTTTTATCTTATTTTGTGTCACCTCAGAGGGATTTTTTTAGCAGAGTCAGAAACACCTTTAGTAGAGGGGGAAAAATTATATTTGTATCTTTTATACTTTGCTAGGACAATTGAGATGTTGTTAATGTGTAGTTACAAGTAAGAAAATATTGACCAATGAGACATTTAGGAATGAAGATAAACAGATTCGCACAACTTGGTGTCCATGTCAACATATGAGAGGGACTACTTCCATATCAGATTTACTGTTTGTGTTACTATGTCTGCAAATAAAAGGAAGGCCACACTGACACAAACTAAAAACTAAGTGAAAGCCATATTTCTTGCCAAGTCTATTCCCAGCACATTCTGAAATTTGAACATGTTTGTTCTTTCTCAGGGGAAAATTGGTGAAGTTCAAGGACAGAAAAATGAAGAAAAATAGCATGGCATGGCCCATTAAAAATAAATCTCAAAGAAACACTTTAGCAAAGACCAGCTACAACATCATAATATATGAGTTGGTTCTAATGCCTTAGGATGCATAAAACAAATTGAGCTCTCTGTTTATAAAGAAGCTGCTGTCTATAAAGAACTTAAGGAGAACAAATTAAACAGGAAGCTGGTTTGTTTTTTAAACTGAAAACTGTTCTTAAACTTGAGTTATTTTGAAATAAGTGTGGGGGTCCCACCCTATCAATGCACAAGACTATAGATTGCTTTGAACTTGTTGAGCTGTACCAGAGGTCTTTATGATTTACCTTTGTAGCCACTTGAACTTCTACGGTGGTAGATGATTGTATAAAACGTTCCCTCAAAGATCTTTGAGCACTGATATTTAGGAAAATTATTAACTGGAGAGTTTAGGAAACCGCTTTCATCCATTAAAGGCCAATTATTCATACCAGTATATAGCAAAATGCTGATACTCTGCATGGAGATACAATGTATTCATATTAGATACATTCCACTACATATTGGTGAGTTATACAGTTCTATTATAATATAATATAATCTCTTATTTGTCTTGCCTTTGTCAACATCAGTAACATAGTGATGCTCACTTGGCTATTGTAATCAATTAGTCTAAGCATCTGTGGTTTGTTTCTCCAGATACATTTCTCAAGTTACCCTTCTCTGAAAAGAGTTACATCATCTGTCTGGACAAAGGACTTTAAATACAGTTTCTTATCTCACTTGCTTGTGGATCTCCTATTAATCTATAGAATAGTGGTCTCTTACTGTAGATTCTCGAACTATCAGATGTATCCCATGATTTCTCTCTATGATAACTCTACTGTGGCTTCAAGATCTTCAAAGATCTTAATGCCCATTTATATCCTTTCCTTTTCCTGGACATCTGTTTGTTGTCTTTTTTCTAGCTGACTATCCTAATCTTGCCATATACCAGGGATCTGATGAGTAAGCCAATCCTCTACAGGTGAAACTGTTCTTCCTCATCAATACCTCTTGCCATCTTGACCACACTCTGATATTGCTTGGCCACAAACATCACTGTTTCTATCTGTGAAACGTTGGAGGATATGTTTGCTGAGAAAGCCAAAGCAATTCTTGGTTGCATCAATAGGAGTATGGTGTCTAGATCAAGGAAAGTAATAGTGTCACTCTATTCTGCTTTGGTTCGACCTCATCCGGAATACTGTTTCCAGTTCTGGGCACCTCAATTCATAGAATCATAGAATCATAGAATCATAGAAATGTAGAGTTGGAAGAGACCACACGGGCCATCCAGTCCAACTCCCTGTCATGCAGGAACACCCTCAAAGCACTCCCGACAGATGGCCATCAAGCCTCTGCTTAAAAACCTCCAAGGTAGGAGACTCCACTACTCTCCGAGGCAGCAGATTCCACTGCCGGACAGCCCTGACTGTCAGGAAGTTCTTCCTGAGGTTCAGGTGGAATCTCCTTTCCTGCAGCTTGAATCCATTGCTCCTTGTCCTGGTTTCTGGAGCAGCAGAAAACAAGCCCCCTCCTTCCTCTACATGGCATCCCTTCAAATATTTAAACATGGCTATCATGTCCCCTCTTAACCTCCTTTTCTGCAGACTAAACATACCCAGCTCTCTCAGTCTATCCTCATAGGGCATGTTTTCCAGGCCTCTCACCATTTTGGTCACCCTCCTCTGGACTTGCTCCAGCTTGTCAATATCCTTCTTGAATTGGGGTGCCCAGAACTGGACACAGTATTCAAGATGGGGTCTAACCAAAGCAGAGTAGAGTGGTACCAGTACCTCCCTCGATCTAGACACCATACTCCTGTTGATGCAGCCGAGAATTGCATTGGCTTTCTTGGCTGCCGCATCACACTGCTGACTCATGTTCAGCTTGTGGTCTATGAAGACTCCTAGATCCCTTTCACACGTACTGCTATCCAGCCACGTGTCCCCCATCCTATATTTCTGTATTCCATTATTTCTGCCTAAGTGTAGGACCTTACATTTCTCTCTGTTGAATTTCATTTTGTTCGCCCTGGCCCAGCTCTCCAATCTATCCAGGTCATTTTGAATTTTGATCCTGTCCTCTGGCATATTAGCAACCCCTCCCAATTTGGTGTCATCTGCAAATTTGATGAGCATGCCCTCTATTCCTTCATCTAAGTCATTGATAAAAATATTGAACAGCACTGGGCCCAGGACAGAACCTTGTGGCACCCCACTAGTCACTTCTCTCCAGGATGAAAAGCAGCCATCCGTGATCACCCTTTGGGTTCGGTCGGTCAACCAATTACATATCCAATTAACAGTAGCCCTGTCTAGCCCACATTTTACTAGCTTCGATGCAAGAATGTCATGGGGAACTTTGTCAAAGGCCTTACTGAAATCGAGATATGCTACATCCACAGCATTCCCTTCATCTATCAAGCTAGTAACTCTATCATAAAAAGAGATCAGATTAGTCTGGCATGACTTATTTTTGAGAAATCCATGTTGACTTCTCGTGATTATTGCGTTGTTTTCTAAATGATTAGAAACTGAACGCTTAATGATCTGCTCCAGGATCTTTCCGGGTACCGATGTCAGGCTGACTGGGCGATAATTATTTGGGTCCTCTTTTTCCCTTCTTGAAGATGGGGATAACATTTGCTCTCTTCCAATCTGCTGGAACTTCTCCTGTCCTCCAAGATTTCTCAAAAATTATAGCAAGCGGTTCCGAAATGACCTCTGCCAGCTCTTTTAATATCCTAGGATGCAATTCATCTGGCCCTGGAGACTTGAATTCATCCAATCGGCCAGGTATTCCTGTACCACCTCTCTACTTATTAAGTGCCTCATTTCCTCTGCTTCCTCCCCTGCTCCCCTACCGCCAGGTTCAAGAAGGATATTGACAAGCTGGAACATGCCCAGAGCAGAGCTACCAAAACAGTGAAGGGTCTGGAATCCATGCCCTCTGAGGAGCGGCTTAAGGAGCTGGGGATGTTTAGTCTGCAGAAGAAAAGGTTAAGAGGGGACATGATAGCCATGTTTAAATATTTGAAGGGATGTCATGTTGAAGAGAGAGTGGTCTGCTGCTCCAGAGACTAGGACAAAGAGCAATGGATTCAAACTACAGGAAAAGAGATTCCACTTAAACCTCTGGAAGAACTTCCTGATGGTCAGAGCTGTTCAGCAGTGGAATATGCTGTCTTAGAGTGTGGTGGAATCTCCTTCTTTGGAGATTTTTATCTGTTGAGAGTACTTTTCTGCATAGCAGGGGGTTGGACTAGATGGCTCCTGGGGTCTCTTCCAACTCTATGAATCTATGATTCTATGATTCTATGTTTCATTCAGACCACAACATGCAAAATAACTTACCATTATGTTCATTAGCACATAACAATTTCATCTGAGAAATAAATTTCTATGTTCAAAATGAATAAAGAATTCATTTTCTGTATATCATGTATATCATGTTCTGTATATTAATACATAGGCCCAGACAGGGCAGAAGCCCTCATCAGTTTACAAAGTTATGTCTTAATTCAAAAGTCAAACTTCTGTCATACCTATTTTATTGTCCCAATTTGATTAAAGTTACATACGTTCCAACAGTCCTGGTTTAGCAGGGACAGTTCTGATTGATACCATGTTGTCCCTTATTTTCAGCTGTTTGTTTAGAGGACTCATATCTTGGAGCAGTGGTCAGAGGTTCCATTACTGGAGTCATCTGTATCTAGGTTCAGACGATCTATCCAGAGGTCCAGATGATTCTCAGGAAGGTTATAAGAGATGTGCTTTTGTGCTAATATCTTCAATAAACAGAAACCAAGGTTCAGTGAAGCTGCCTCCGCTTAGTTGAGTCTTGTGGACGTGAACATTATCCAATAATTTTTTAATTAACCAGTACTCCCATGCCCTTTTCCACCACATTTCTATGAGGGCATCTCCTGTTTCCCCATTTTTTTTTTTGCTCTTTCTATATGAGCAGCTGCAATTAAAAAAAAAACTATTAATTTTTTGTCTTTCAAGTTCTTGTTTTTATCTAAGTAAAGAGACAGAAGTAGCAGACCAAGGTCAAACCAAACTCTTTGACCAGTAATTTCAGAGATTATTTGGAGAATAAAATGCCAAAAATTGTTTATCTTTGGGCAGTCAAACCACAAGTGAGTAAATGTATCCTTAACACTGAATCCTCTCCAACATTTAGAAGTGACATTTTTGACCCATCCAGCTAATTTAATTGTGGTTAGATACCATTCATGTACAATCTTAAGGGTATTCTCTTTAATTAAGGCTGACCTAGATTTGAAAGGGGCAGAGGTCCATAAATGGTACCATTCATTTTCTGTTATGTTCAAATTTAATTCCAGCTCCCAGTCGGTTCTGGAAACTTGCCCTCTGCCATATTTATCTTGCATTAGGCATCCATAAATCAGAGACGCCTGCCTCTTGTGTATATTGCTGGACTGTTCACACATTTTTTCAAAGATTGTTAATAATATAGGGGTTTCCCCTAATAAAGCCACTTGCAGTCTGGTAGCTTTAGTAAAAAAGAAAGCAAGGTTCTTTACAGGTGAACTTGAATTTCAAGGGTTACCCATTTGTTAGATGAGTCGGTAAGGCCCCGCTTTGGGGGTCCCCCGATAGCAGTATGGTTGGATGGGCACCATATCTAATCAGCATCATATGTAATTGGCAATGCACTTTTATTGGCACTGATATCAAAATCAAGCCTGAGAGGTGACTGTGAGGTCAAACCAAGCAAGGGAAGAAATCTGACTTTAAATATGAGAAAGAGAGGCTAGTCAACCTAAACACCCTCTAGGTATGATTAGGTCATTTGCCAGGCAGTAGCTGTTGTTCCTGTGGATGACTGGCTTAGGCAGAAGCTGAATGTCTTCCTGGACAACAACAGGCTAGAAGCCCACCAGATTTACTCTGATCACAACCTTCCCCAACCATTACTCCTGATTGGATTAACCCTCATGTCTTTGTCAATCAAACACTGTGCACATTAACAGGTGAACAGACCATTGTTAGGACAACAGTTCCCCTTTGTTTTCACACTGGGAACCTTCATCACCACAGACTGGTTTTCGGGTACATATACCCCTGATTTCAGGCTCACAACTTTCAGCCTCTCACCCTTCTGAGCATTACTTTGTCTGTCCAATTCCCAAACTGAGAACTGCCCTTGGGTCCAGTACCTGACACACTTCATCTTGTCTCCCTGCTTCTCACTGGATCCAGTAAATATCGGCTGTACCCCTCACAGCTGCTCTCTCATTTTCCTCCCTTTCTTTCAGTTAGCTCTTGCGCGAATGTGTGTGTTTGGATTATTGTTTGTATGCATGGATGTATTGTAATAAAACACATTTTTAATTACCTACATTGCTATGTTGGCTGAATTTCTCCCTCATGAGCCAATAAGTATTGGTAGTAAGATCTTGCTAAGTTGACCCCCTCTTGTTAGCCTACTGTTTTTGAGCTAATTAATTCCTCACCTTTGCAAGGAGGAACTGGCATTGTGGGTTGGCCCTTGGGGCACCTACGTTTTGGGGCAACAAATCTTGAGAGATAATAATAACAATGATGATGATGCTGATGATGAAGGGATGGGGTGGAACCTTCCTCCCCCACAGGCAAAAGCAAACTGAGGCAGCCTATCCCAGTTTGTGTATTCTTCGTTATTAATTACTTCGATCATCTTCACAACACTCTGATGATACTTAGCACACACATGTTCCAGTTTTCACCTTGAAAAGTTTGGGGGTATGAATCTATAATAATCAGATTTGATGGCATGTGTGTGGCTTTAAAAAGAAAATAGATTAGGGATGATTGGGATGGCATGATTGAGATAGGCCATTGTGTCTGGCTCAGTCCCCAATTTTAGCTTGAATGAAGAGAAATCTAAAGCTGTGGTCAGAATCTATTCACCAGCAAGGGAGTATTTGGGACTGTATTATTATACACAACTGATGTTTTACAAAATGCCTCAGTATGGAGAGTGTCATTATATGGAATAGAGGTAGGCAAAGTGCAGCTTTGTGGCTACATGCACACACACACCCTGGCTGTTTTGTGACTTGACCCCCCCCCAACCCCAGTCCCAGCTGCTCTTTTTCTGGCAAAAAATTATGAGTTTCTTCTCCAGGAAACTTGTCAGATTGTGGTTCACCTGTAAATAGGCTGGAGAGAGGCTGAAGTTTTTAACATCAGAAGATACTATTTTCCCCCAAACCAGAAACGGACTTCTGAACATTTTTTTTTTTTTAATTCAGTCCATCCAGTCCCTGAAGGGTCCCAGCACCTGGGATCTTGAGCAGGATCACTGGAATGGAGGTGAGATAGACATCTGCAAGCTTGGGCCATTTCCACACTACACTGTTATGGTGCTATTATTCCATTTTCAACATCCTATGGAATCCTGGGGCTTGCCGTTTAAGGAAGGGCCTTTAGAATTCTCAGCCAGAGAGCTCTTTGGCCTCAGTAAATGACAAACTTCAGAATTCCACAGGATGTTGAAAGTGGAATAATAGCACTATAACATAGTGCAGAAATAACCTTGGAAAGTTACATTTTTTTTGGCCATAACTCCCAGAACACCTCCTGGCTAACATGACTATTATCTAAGATTGCCAGTTTAGGATCATACAAGGTCCTGAGGTTTCTAGGACAAAACCTGAGATCTAAGAACACCTTCTGGTGATGTATGCAGTATGCATTAAATACCAACCAAAGTTGCTTACAGTTTATTATTCAAAGACAGAAAGAGAGAGATTATATTTCCTTGTTTGGAAATTAAGAGATAAATCTTGGCTAAAGGGGTTGTTATCAGGTCAAGAAGAAATGAGAGGGTTATTCCTTATCACCTACTTAGGGAGATGGGAAAAGGAATCTTTAATCTAGCCTACTTGCTTCTGGACAGAAGGTGGATGCAGACCTTAGAGTTAGCCTTGATGCCACAAGGAAGGAAGGAAGGAGAGTAAATAAATACATAGACCCCCTTGAAGAGTCTTTTTTATGTGTTGCAGCAAGAGAGAAATCAAGCCTTCCAAATTGTAGCAGGCTGCTACTGTACTAGGTGAACTGGAGACTTGCACACATCTTTTCCTCTTATTGAGATTTGGCCCCATCAAAACTTAAGAATTTGTACCCTCATATTTTGCCAGAGATAACCCATGAAAACTGGAGACTCAGGGCCAGGCCCTGGGATTTGGCAGCCCTGACAGTATCCTTGCTGGTTGGAGGTTTCTGGGAGCTATAATCAAAAAAATAAATTCCTCTGCCCCCATTCCTGCAACTCTAAATTATCCTGCACTCTAATACATGTGTGTGTACATGTACACTTCTGTGTACATGCAGCCTGAAGCCCCAGGTTGTTATCAAGATGTCATTAACTAGGTTGCTTTGAAGTCCAGCCACAATCCTAATCTTTGGTATATGTTATAAATTTGTCATGCTACTATGTACAGAGGTTACTGGCAACTTATCAGCTGTAGTATGGCAAAATGGAAGCATGCCTAGAAAAATCAGGATCAGGAACATAATACGAAACACTACACGTTTACACGATCTGCTTCAATCTATATAGAAACTCAGTTGACTTCTATGTCATCTATTGAACACATTCACATGTTACAGTAAATCAGAAATGCTGGCATGTGGCCCTTTTCTTGCTACCTCTCTCCCCCCTTTAAACAAGCGGTAAAGCAAAGCCTAACACAGCCCATTTCAGCTTCAGCAAAAATGATGTTGGATTGGAAGCCAGCTCCAATATTGCAGTTGATTTATGTATCCTGGCTTGTGCACAAGTAGTACCACAGTGCTATAAGTACTGAAGCAAGAAGGAAGCATTACAGTTCTTGGTTCCTAGTTCATGAAACACAGACGGCTATGTTTAAATACAAAATCCTAGCTTGTTTTAGTAAGGGATGGAAACAGGAGCATCCTGGTCATTCATATCCTGGCTTACTAAACCCACCACTTAATCTGGTGGATGAATCAGGTCACTGAGTGATGTGGTCAAGTTATCCATCATACCTTTCAAGATTTCACAGATGAAAACCGGCACACTTGTGAACAAGAAACATCAAAGTGTGGTCAAACTGGTAAAAGTTACTAATGAAGAAGAACACACAAACTAAGGCCCTTTTCACTCGAGGAGCTGCACTGCTGTGGGGCTAGGATAGCAGTGGTCATCTGGTCGTGCTTCTACATGATGTTGTCACCAGCCCGCTGCCATCTTGCCCCCAAGCGGTGCGCATGCATGATATTTGCAAAATGGAAAAAAATCCATTTTATACCTAGCATTGTGTGGTATTGCTGCCCTTCCCAGCCATGCAGAAGGGCAGAAGCACGTTGGTGGCTGCTCTACAGAAGGGAAGAAACGGGGCCAGTGTGCTCCCCTCCCCAGTGACCCAGCAAGGTGCGGAGGGGCGCATTCTTGGCATGCTCCTCTTCCTGCCAGGGTTGCAATTGAAGGACTTGCTGGAGCCCCATCATGCAGAAATGGCCCAAGAGAGACTGCAGCTGTTTGCTTTTGTCTGAGCCTACTGGGAAGGACAAGATTTCACCCTCTCCTGTCCTCTGCCCCTGGTGAATTAATTGAGTGCAAAAGATTTGTATACTTTGAGCTTAGTTTGCAGCAATTGAAGGAAGATGAAGACAAAAGGGGAAACTGGGAGGAGAGAGAAGCAAGGATGTTTTAAAAGCTGCTGAAAAGTGGGAGAACAGAGGATTTATCAGAGGCGTCCCTGCCAAATTGGGACAGTTGGAGGGTATGGATACACATGCATGTGAAGAGAAGCCCTTCAACCACTGCAATAATCAATGGGGACGTGTATGAATAAATAGAAGGCTTGCGACATAGAAGGCAAAAAATCTGATATAAATTAAGAGCACCAAAACAGTTATTATAAATAGACTAACATATCAGTCAGTCTTATCAAAGGTGTCACCAATTTTTTACCTTTCAGTTAGAATGCACTTTCTGAATATCTCAAGAGGAAAATGTGGGTGAATGAATCTAGTCATCATAGGAGCTTCCTTGGCATTCATAATATATATTATCTTGCAAACCCAAGCCATAAAATATACTTATCTCACATTCTGCACGAGTGTGGAATGAGAAGAATTTCAATTTAGTGCAAAAGCACATAATCATTTAAAGGACAAAAGAAGGGATTAGTGAGTTTTCATTTAAGACCTTGTGAAGTCACAGTTAAGTTGCTAGGCTCTAATTGGTTGCCTAGAAGCTAAAATACTGTTTAAATTCTTGCAAGGGTCCATTTTGGGTCCATGCTTCAAGGAACAAAGATACAGAGGTATCAGCAATACCCTTAATGATTTTCATATTGTTCACTGCTGTGCTGCAGAAAAGGTAAGTGACATGTGCTTTATTTTAAGATAAGAACTTGATAATAGAATTGCTTTTAAGAGGGCAACTAATATACATGAAGTATTACTTATCTCTAATAAAGTGTTTATTTGCAGAGGCTGTGCTGATGCTCAGCCTATTAGCAAATATGAATTCCAAAAGGAAATATAATTTTTTCTGGAGGAAGAGTAAGAGCAATTGGCATTTTTGTACCACTGCAACCATGCAACTTCATGGATTTGTAATATAATTGTATTTTGCAAGTCTGTTTGACGGTTTCTAGATGGAAATCCCAACAGCTTTAGCTTTTCCCATTAAAGAGATGCAGTGATGTGGGATGCTGATGGCTGAATTCCTGCCTCTTGGGCTGTGATTCTTACTCTCCTGCCTTCTTGAAGGAGTCTTGGCAGTTAGTCCTGGCTAATTACAAGTTCTGAATTATTTGTTTTTAAGCAGAGTCAAACACCCAAGGGAGACTGTTTCTCCTGTAATGATCTGATGTTGATAACCTAATGTATTTCTCCATCTCTCTGTTTTTAAGAGCTGCTGGAATTAGTGGCAAAGAATGTGAACCAGAAACCTTTATGGTTTCAGAACTTGCCTCCACTACAGATTTACTCAGTGGTCTTGGGTTGTCTTTCAGACTAAAGCTTTCCTGTTTGTATTGTGAAACCTGGGGCTTTTGCAAGTGCTCTGCCACCAAGCCATGATTTCTCTGCTGAAACATGGACTTTTGGATGTTGCTAAGGCAGAGCCTAGAGAAGTTAGCTTTTTGAACTACAGTTCTCACAATCTCCCAACTGTTAGAGGATGATGTACAAAAAGTACTTCCAAACTTTGTGTAATGATTATGGAGATGATGGATGCACTAATATGATCATGTCTCTGTTTTAGGGTCTAAATACCCCAAAAGCACAAGATCCTGTTTGATCCCAGCAGCTAAGCAGGGCCAACCCAGGTTAGTACTTGGTTAGTACATCAATACCAGGTGCCATAGGGTATATTTCAGAGGAACAAAGTGGTAAAGCCACCTCTGAGTATTCATTGTCTAAGAAAATCCTATGAAATTCAGCAGGTCACCATAAGTCAACAGGTGACTTGAAGGCACATACATGCATAGGACTATGAATATTTCATTAGCAGATCCTGTGTTATTATTCAGACGCAGATAATCTTCTGTATTCAGAAGGTAACAGGGCCAATCCCTGGCACTCCTAGTTTAAAAAACCACACACAGCAGGACCAGGAATGGCCCCCACAGGAGATCCTAGAATGCACATGCAGAGGAGACAGTTCTGGAGAAGTGGCAAACTTATGACACAAAGTACACCTTTGCAGTCAATGTGCAGGCTTTTAAAATCCAAGAAGCACTGGCTGGGAGCACTAATAATGATTAAGGATCATAGCAGACGTGTGGGGGGATTTAACCCCTTCTTTGTTGTGTTGCAGTCCTGCAAAAATATCCATCCTGCAAACCTAGTATTTGCTTTTGCAAGGGAATCCCTTGCAAATACAAATATTAACATCAAAGGAAAGGTATTTCTCAGAACCACATCCAGGGAGGGGAAGGATAAATTCCCCTTCTGTCTGGAGTGATCAGAGCTGGCTCTATTACCATATTCAGCAGATTGTTAGATGCTAGAGGGCAGGAGCACAAGCCTTGGCTATTTCTCCTGACATTCTCCCAACCCCAGCATTCAACTCTGTTGGAAGACAGATCTGTGTACCACACAGCGAGTCCTGCACCCTTTAAACTAGTTTACTGCCCTCAGCTGTCATGAACCACACTGTCCTATTACCAGTATTGAAGTAAGATTCAATTGCAACTCCAGTTTGCTTTTGTACATGGAATGATTTGGGGTGGTGGTCCAACTTACCCTTTCCATCCAGCAACAATATAACTTGAACCACACCTCGCTGGGATCTCAGTTATCAACATTCTAGGCTGATAGTATTAACGTTAAATGCAAGTAAGCAGAATATCATATCTTCTTTGGTCCTTCAGTATATAGTAGCTCCAGCTGTGATAACTTTGGAGTTTTGCTTCAAGTTAGCTCAGACACTATACAGGTTTTGGCAGCAGGAAAAAATACTACATTATCTACAATTGCCAGATTTTATGGTTACACTTAAAGCAACTGGTTAAAAATAGTACAAGGAAAAATGAAATTGAAGATTCATTCAAATGGTTCTAACCTGTCTTCTGGAAAATCTGGATGTGTCTAAGGCCATTTCTGCACTAGACTGTTATAGCGCCGTTATTCCACTTTCAACATCCTATGGAATCGTGCAGTTTAGGGAGGGGCCAGCTGACCCCTCCCTAAACTGCAAACCTCAGGATTCCATAGGATGTTGAAAGTGGAATAATAGTGCTATAACAGTCTAGTGCAGAAATGGCCTAATTTTCCACAAATACAGTATACCCATGGGCTGAACAGGTTGCTTGATGTCAATTTTAAGGAGAGGAAAAATCATCACTATCACTACTACTACTACCACCATTGGTATTGTTACTTTTCATGGGTTCCTGCATTCAGGCTCTCCAACATTTCGCAGCTGAAAACAGAAATGTATGTGTAAGTTTAGACAAGAGGTAATAAAACTAAAGAAACATCCTATACTAGATGGGTGTGGGAAGGGAACTGGGGGATGACAGGCATCCCAGAGCAGTGCTGTGTATTGGAGGATAATTGAATTGCCCAAATGAAAGAGTGGCCACCAGTGAAGTGAGTGGCTAGGCTAAAAGTGCTGATGGCCACTGGATGACAGTTGAGGGGGAGAAGAATTCCCCTGCACACGTTTATACACTGAAAGGCAGAGGTGGAAGGTATGTAAGCTGTTCTTCAGTGTATAGTTGCAAACTGGGAAGTTACCTGGAGGTGTCAGCCATCAGATTCAAGTGATTGACTTCAACAGGTGCAACCAATAGTAAGTAGTAATAAGGCTTGAATTGCAGGCATTGAGACAGCCCCATAGCTACAAAGAGAATAAAAAAAAATGCAGGCAGCTGCATTGAATCATATCAACGAACAACTTTTCACAGATTTTAGCTCTACTGAGAGAAATCTTTTGTTAAATTAAAGAATCCTGATTGTCCTTTTAAGATGTGGAATCTCCTCCATAGACATACTTAACATTCAGAAAAGGCACTTAAAAAACAACAAAGAAGAAGAAAGTGGATAACATTTATCACAGAGAACTTAAGCAAACTGGAAGAAACTAAGATGGGGCAAAAGATTATTCAATCACAAAGACATGTGCCAATATTAAGGCATGGCAAAACGACTTTTACAATTGTCACCTGTTACTAATAACATTAGTGTGAGGGAAATGTAAAATGCTGCCTCAGGATGAATTTCAAGTTAATGTTATGGCTACGTAATGCACATTAAAAGCAATATATATATTTAACAAAATTTAAAAGACCAAGCCATCTTCAAATTGTATATACAATTGAACTTGTCATGATAATTTTTGGACACCCTATACTTTACAACAGGGAAAGATCACAGAAATATCTTATTGCTAGGAAAACCAACCTCCTCCCTTTGTGTACTGTAAGAATTGCAGCTGAGCTTAGAGAGGACATAGAAAATTGGGATAGGGTTCAGGTGGTAGATGAGACCATTAGCCTTGCTAATAAATATGTCCCAGTGTTTTCAAGACCTAGAATCATAGAGATGTAGAGTTGGAAGAGACCACATGGGCCATCCAGTCCAACCCTCTGCCATGCAGGAACACCCATCCAAGAACCTCCTAACAGATGGCCATCTAGCCTCTGCTTAAAAACCTCCAAGGATGGAGACTCCACTACACTCCGAGGCAGCAGATTCCACTGCTGGACAGCCCTGACTGTCAGGAAATTCTTCCTGAGGTTCAGGTGGAATCTCCTTGCCTGCAACTTGAATCCATTGCTCCTTGTCCTGGTCTCTGGAGCAGCAGAAAACAAGCCCTCTCCTTCCTCTACATGGCATCCCTTCAAATATTTAAACATGGCTATCATGTCCCCTCTTAACCTTCTCTTCTGCAGACTAAACATACCCAGCTCTCTAAGTCTATCCTCATAGGGCATGGCTTCCAGGCCTCTCACCATTTTGGTCGCCCTCCTCTGGACTTGCTCCAGCTTGACCATGTCCTCCTTGAATTGGGGTGCCCAGAACTGGACACAGTATTCAAGATGGGGTCTAACCAAAGCAGAGTAGAGTGGTACCAGTACCTCCCTCAATCTAGACACCATACTCCTATTGATGCAGCTGAGAATTGCATTGGCTTTCTTGGCTGCCTGTCACTTCATGGAGTGCCAGCTTGAGTCTTAGGCACTGTTGTGTTTCTTTGGGTCTCCCAGCAGGAGAAAATCTCAGGCTGAGCATTGCTGGGGGAGGAGAAAAGCTGATTTTGTTGTACAAAATGGTTTTAAAGCAAAGGTGCTCATATTCTCCCCATTACAATTGATGTCAGAGCTCACTGGCTGTGCAAAGGTGTTTCACCCTTCAGTGCCTTGTTCCCCTATACTATTGGCAATAGATATATTCTGACTGCTTACAAGCACTTACCTACGATTGCTGGTTTACACAGCACAGACTGCTGTGTTTTAGTACAGACTCCTGGCTTGTTTTACTAAGAAAGGAAACAGGTGCATGCTGCTCATTGATATCTTGGCTTATTAAACCCAGGATGTTTGGCTTAATCTGTTGTGTGAACTGGGTCACTGAGTGATGTGGTCACCATGACCTCCACCACTTCATAGATGAAAACCAGGACCCTCATAGCCAGGAAATATCAGCTTGGTCAAATTGGCGCAAGTTATAAATGAGGAAGAACACACAAGTTAGGAAAGGATGTTTGCTTTTGCCTGGGAAGGACAGGAGTCTAATTCTCTTGTTCTCTCCCCGCTTCTGAATTAACTGAGTGCAAACCACTTTTGCACTTTGAATTCAGTTCACAAGAACTGAAATAAGCTGAGGAGAGAGGGGGAAGATGGCAGAAGAAAAACTGACACATTTTAGAAGCTGGTGAAAAACATGGAAGTTAATTGAGAGCAGACTACTTTTACACTTCATTTCCGCACTAGACTGTTATAGCGCTATGATTCCACTTGCAACATCCTATGGAATCCTGAGGTTTGCAGTTTTGGGAGGGACCGGCCAGCCCCTCCTGAAACTGCAAACCCCAGGATTCCATAGGATGTTGCAAGTGGAATCATAGCGCTATAACAGTCTAGTGCGGAAATGGCCAAATTTGTTGCAGAAACTGAAGTAAGCTGAGGACAAAGGGGGAAAATGGGAGGAGGAGAGAGAAACTGAGACACTTTAAAAGTAGCTGAAAAAGTAGGATGGCAGAGGATTAATCGGGACTGTCCCTGACAAATCGGGCCAGCTGGAGGCTATGGGTTTTCTTCTGAAATATCTATCTACATTTACCTTAACATCTACCAAAGCTATTTGATATTGACAGCACTAAGTTAATTCACTTGGCAATTGCTTTGTGAATCACCACCCTTCTATGGAAACCTAAAAGCCAAAGTGGTCTCAAAAGAATTTTTCAATAGGTATATTGGCTTTAACCAAGCACAATAATTATCTCGTAAGTATGTTAAAAAGAGAATGTTGGTTTTCCCCTCCTTTTTGCCCTATGAGATAGTAGACCTTTCCCAGGCCTGTCTGCTCTATGGATTTATTTTGTAGCCTTTCTCCCCCACCAAATCCCTAAAGAAGAGTTTTTTCACCACCTAAATTAGGATGTCACTCTCATGATGATTGGAGGCAAACCCACTATTATAAGGTCTCTGTGCCCTTTGTGGTGAAATGCCTGGAACCATATGTTAGCTGAAAAATATACAAAGATTGCCCTTGCTTGATGCAGAATCACTTGACCAGCCATGGAAGCCATGATTAACCAACTGATGTGGCTTCTCTGGTCTTGGGTGGCACACAAAGCCCTGGAGCTGGTGTCGATAATTGAAGCCTACATGTGTACATTTAGTGCTGTACCCATTGAGAACAACAAAAAAAAGTCAGCCAGCTGTAGTGCTTACGGTAATCACAGTCATATGTTTTCTGGACAAGTTACATCTCTGGGGAATGGACAGAGAGCATTAATCTGTCTAAAAAGTGACTAGATCCATTTGTCATAATGTCACTCCCCAACCAGAACAAGGAGGCCTAAATCTTCGACTTTATAAAGAAAAAAAAGTTACTGGTTACTCAGACAGCAAGAAACTCTGTATATATGTAAATAATAGTTTTTCTTCTTTTTCTTAGTAGACTTAGACCAGGAGGTGAGAGACAGAGACGATTTTTACGGGATTGTGTGCATTAACACGCTACTTAATTCTCATTCTAAAATGCATCAAATGTTCCAAAAAGGTGGGAAGGCAGATGGAGGAGCCCTCACGCACAGTTTCAACCTCCCTGGAGCAATCTCTTATGTATGAATTATGTGGTGCAGGGCCAGAGAAGTAATTGTGTAATTGTGAGGGCCTTCTTTTATGTATAGCACACTTCTGCCTTTCCAAGAATGCTGCCTCTTTTTGCAGTGGCTGATATATTTTTGGATTTTTAGTGGCTTTACCCAGAATAGTTTTGCCATCTTACAGCAAGCCCCAGTGACTGTTTCTGCTGGATCTGACACTGTTACTGAAGAGGAAGGCAGGGTGTTCTTCCTTAGGCCTTTTCCGCACTACACTCTTATAGCATGATGATTCCACTTTCAACATCCTATGGAATCCTGGGGTTTGCAGTTTTGGAGGGGTCGGCTGGCCCCTCCTGAAACTGCAAACCCCAGGATTCCATAGGATGTTGAAATTGGAATCATCGCACTCAAGTGTATGCGGAAAAGGCCTTAGCTATGCTGCTCAGTTCCATACCCTTCAACAGTCTCTCTTTGGTGGGAACAATTCCAATTAGTCTTCTGTCATCCCACTTTTTCACTTGCTTTAAAAATGTCTGTTTCTCTCCTGTCCTCCCACTTTCCTCTTTCACTTATTTAAATTGCTGCAAACTATGTTCAAAGTTGGCACTCAGTTAATTCAGCAGGGAGGAGAGGAAAGGAAGGGGCAGAGTGTTGACCTTCCCATTAGGCTTAGGCAAAAGGAAACTGCTGCAGCCTCAACTAGCTTTAAGTTCTTCCTCATTAATAATTTTTTCCATCTTGACCACGCTGGCTACACAAGTCCTCCGTTTTCATCTGTGGGATGTTGAAGGGTATGTATTCCACAACCATGTGCATCACAGTCAGAGCTGGCTCTGTCATTAGGTAGAATGCGGTGGCTGCCTCCGATAGTAGATCTGGACTGTCAGATGTCTCTGATGGAGATTTAAGAGGTTTTGTAAGATTTGTATATGAACAGAGGTGGACTGTTCCAATAGACATTTGTTTTCAGGAGAGTGGGAGAAAGACTGTTAGCATTTCAAAGAAATAATTTGCACATGCAGCTATCAATTTGCTCTCTTTGCTTGCTCGAACTATACTAGGTCATTCCTCTCCCAGGAAGAAGAGAAGAAGCTAAGACACTTTCCTAAGCAGCCCCCTTCTCCTGGAAGAGTCCAGTGGCCTCCACCATAGCTGGCAAGTGTGTAGCCCTCCAGATGTTGTTTGACATCAGTCCTAACCAGTATAGCTGTTGGAGGGCTATGTGTTCTCTAGCTGTGTTCTGTTACAAGGAAATGTACTTGAATACTTTGCTATGGTCATCAATCTAACCTAGACCTCTGATTTAATTAATCCTCACCTGTACAAACCCCAGTCTACAATCATTAGAATCACTGAACTGAAATCAACATAGAGGCCATCTGGCTGAACCTCTCCTTCTCATTACACTGATATATTTTTTATTAATAATTCACTTTCCCCAATAGTTCACTTTTTGGTTCTTCTGGGATAGCATATGTCTTTGCACAGGCTGTTTCAGCCTTCCTTATATATTTCCTTCTTGTGAAAAATCTGTCAAGAGAATAACATATTTTCTATTCCTTCTTAGACAGCAATCTCAATCATGAAAGGTGTGCTTTTATTTATAAATATTCTTGGAATAGCAATTGCTTCTCCGGTAAGTATACAAAGTATACTCAGATAAGTTGTTAAATTGGTTAATATGTTTTTAGTCTATTTAAATAATTGTTTATTATTGCTTAAATCAATTTTAAGCAAATCAATTATTGCTTAAATCAATTTTACTGTCATCATATAGGGTGTGATACAAGTTGAATATCCCATATCCAAACTGCTTGGGACCAGAAGTATTTCAGATTTTGGATTTTTTTTTATTATTATTTTGGAATACTTGTTTACTGTTCTTTTGATATAGGGTCTGCTCTTTCATCACTTCTTCTCCTCTTCCTTTCTTCCTGTAGGGAGCATAGATTTCACTTTTCAAAAGTTTCCAGTTTTGGAGCATTTCATATTTTGGATTTTTTGGATAAGGGATACTCACACGTTATAAAGATGACAGTAAAGAAAATAAATGAATAAATCACAGAGGTTGTTGATTCTTTCGTGACAAAAACAGAAGTAACCAAGAATAGGCTGAATCTACACAGTTAACACTACATAGTTATAACACTATGGTTCTATTTTGATGGCCATGACTGCATCGGATGGAATCCTGGGGTCTGCAGAGGGTATTGGTGCAAAGTACTTTTCACCTCATTTCTGTACATAAAAGATCTGGTGGGTCTAAGCCAATCAATGCTGGCCTTTACATTTTTGCGAGTACTTACCATACCCTGCTAATGATAAAACATACATGATTATAATCAGGTTCACAGGATGACACATACATAAGAGTTGGAAGAGATCCCAAGAACCATGTAGTACAAGCCCCTATCAGTACTGGAATCCACTGCTAAAGAACCCCACAATGTGACCATGTAACCACTATTTTAAAATGTCCAATGTCTACCACCTCTGGAATTGTCTGTTCCATGATGGAACAGTTCTTACTGATAGGAAGTTCCCCATGATGTTGAATCAGAAGCTTCTTTCTCTTTATTTCAGTGCATTGGTTTTGGTCATATAAGATACCAGAAACATCAGAAAATTCACTCACTTTGTTGTCCACATCAGAGCTCTTCATATACTTAAAGATGGCAATTGTATAGCTTCTCGGTCTTCTTTTCTCTAGGCTAATCATACTCAGCCCCTTCAACTGTTTCTTATAAGGCTTGGTTTCCAGACCCTTTACCGTATTTATCACCTTTCTTAGGACTTGTTGCCCAATAGTATGTTCATGCTTAAATTCTTTATAGCATGCAGACTAGTGCAGTGTCTCCTTGAATCCCATCTTGGGAGAAAGCCAAGGTATAAATTCAATCAATCTGTTTCTGAGATCACTATGGTTCTTTGGGAAATCCTTTCAACAAAAATTGAAAAACTGTTTGACAGGCTGATTAATTTAGCTTTTAATTTAGCTACCATCTTTTCCAAAGGTAGAAGATTTGTTCTGAAAGGAAAAGCAGGGGGGTGTTAAATGATGATTGATAACAAAGGCCCTGATCCAGCAATCTCTTCTGAACACAGGAGCTCCAATGACCAAATAGAAATCTCCCATCTCAGAGGGCCTCCTTGTTCATATTTCCTTTCAGTAAAGGGGTACAAAATAGTGTTTCCGGATCTCAAGGGCCTGGATCCTCTGCTCTGGTTCCTAGGATGGGGGGAGGAATCTCAGTGTGCGAGCACTGCCTTGAAATTGCATATATCTGTGTGTGTTCATGGCCTCTTGTTCTTCCAGGATAATTTGAAGCAGCTGTTGTAGACTGTTCTGCTTTTCAAAGTAGTACATGGAAAACTTTCTTTGGCTGTACACAAGTGTTCTTAAAGAAAATGCTTGCTCTGTGTTAAAAACAGAGCTTGGAAAAGTGTTTTTCTACCTGTTCAGAGCAGAACTTGGGAATTTTGCAATTGTATTAGTTTTGTTATCTGAATTACATGTTAGAAGCAACTGTGGTTAATGTGTCATTCTTAATGTTGTCAACAGAAGGTATCCCTAGTTCTCAAATTTTGGCCTTGAAATCTCTGAGCCTGGGATGCTACTAGCCTTGAACACAAACTGTGCCCATAATGCATACAGATTGACCTACAAGGACACAAATCTTTTTCCTAATCCTCTCAAACCTACATTTACATACTCTTCTACAGTGCTTCTAGGGCAGTACACACAGAGGTGCTAATATAAAGTCACATAAGACCGCAACAGTAAATGCAATAATGCTTTAGAAAGCCTGAGAGAACCAAAAAATAATGTGTTTGCTGCTAAAAAGATAGTAATGTTGGTCGCTCCAGGAGATCTTTGTAAAGGAAAGAGTAACTCTGGCACTTAATAACTGATTATAGCTTATAATATCTTTTGTTGACACTAAACAAAGAAAAAGTATTAATGAGATAATCAGGATTTAAATGGACCCTTTCTTCATGCTTCTCTTTCCTTCTTTTAACCCCATCTCTTATTTCTTCAAAATGTATGAATATGCTATTGTTCTATGTTCCTTCTTTGTGACAGATCAGGTGGAGTGAATTTCTACATGGAAGAGGCTATGGGGTCAATATCAATTCCATTAGCACAGATAAAGAAGTCTTGAAGACTGACTTTGCTAATGAGGATGGGCACCATTGGAGCAGAGACGATGGTCACCAGGAAGGAGAAATAGTTCTCACTCCTACCAGAAAGTATGCTATTGCTGAAGAAGTATCTACATTTGATCCAATCAGTACACAAGGAGGCTCTCTCCATGAAAAGGAGAGCCAGCTGTTCCGCAAGAGCACCAGCCTTACACAGGCTAATGATGATAATGAACATGTGACACAGGAAAACATGGATCTGTATATTGAGTCCCTTGCAGAGAAAGGTGCTGAGAGCCATCACATAGATGTTTATAAAGAGGCCACTAATGCTGAGAAAAATGGCATGAAATATTTGGAGAGAAGAATGCTATCCATGGTCCAGTATCAACAATAATGAGTCCCATCATTCCGGAAGCAGATCTCTTACCTGAGAAACAACAACTCTTGGGATTGCAAGCCAGGGATGACCATAAGGCAAGAAAAGATGCTGTTGCACAGTACGATGATCATTATAGTTTTGACAATTACCACTTAGACGATGAAGGCATGCAGGCAGATGATCCAGGCTATTCCAATGGCTCTGATTCTAGTCAGCGGGCAGAGGGCCAAAGCAATTCCAGTCATCAGCCTGGGAAATCAAACAGTCCTAACAGTTTAAATGCGGAAGGATCAGACCAGTCCAGCACATCAGTGAAATCTGGAAGTCCAGATGATTCCAGTGGGTCCCCTGCTTCCAGCTCTTCCAGTGTTTCTAGTACTTCCAGTGACTGCTGTGATTCTAGTGAGACTAATGGTTCCACTGATTCCAGTCATGCCAGCAGTTCAAGCAGTTCCAGTGTCTCAAATGATTCTAGAGGTTCTTCTGACTCAAGGGATTCTAATGATAATTCTGAGTCCAAGAGCTCCAGTGATTCTAGTGACTCCAGTAATTCTTCTGAAACTAGCAGTTCCAGTGAATCCAGGGACTCAAGTGATTCTAGAGATTCTTCCAACTCAAGTGATTCTAGTGACACTTTTGAGTCCAACAATTCCAGTGATTCTAGTGAGTTGATGGATTCTTCTGAATCCAGGAGCTCCAGCGAATCCAATGATTCAAGTGATTCTAATGATTCTTCAGACTCCAACCGCTCCAGTAACTCAAATGTTTCTGACAGTTCTTCTAGGGTGAGTGATTCCAGAAACTCAAGCAATTCTTCAGAGTCCAGCAGCACCAAAAATTTTAGTGATTCCCATATTAATTCTAATCATCAAAGTGATTCCAAAAGTTCCAGTGCTTCTAGCACCTCCAGTATTTCTAGTGGTAGCTCCACTGACTCCGACAGCTCTAATAATTCTAGCAGTTCCAAGTAAACGATTGGCAAAGTAATTGAAGTAGTACTGATGAAGCCAATAGATATCAGCATTAAAGGAAAAAAGCTAACAACCTGTGACCACAGTCGGTTTTAAAAAAAAGGATAGACTTGTGGACCACGTTGTGATATCAAATCAGAGAGACAGAGAGAGAGGTATGCAGGTGACAATTAGTAGTATTAGAAAATACATTTAACATTTGCTTTCTTGGAGACTTTAATTCAAATCGTGCTATTTACTTAATTGCATCCCACTAGAGAAAAAAGGATAGCAGTCTATAACAAAGAATGTTCAGCTTTACAAAACTATATTTAGTAAGATTCTCCTACTGCTTCCCAAGACTCTTTGGAAACCATAGGACAATTACAATTAATCTAAAAACAGGTTGTAAATGGAATATAAATTTGTTGTACTTTAATAATAATTCCTGGTTGCCAGAGATCTGTTTGAGAACTGCAGTGTGTGTGTGTCTGTGTGTGTATTTTCCCAGAATTTTTTGGGGGACCGTGACATTTAAGTGATGGAAAACCAGTTTAGTTTCACCTTAAGTACACAACGGAAGTTGCTTACAAGCCATCCTCCATAAGTACATCATCAAGCCTCATAAGTATATATATCTAGGCATCACTACTATTGCTGATAAGATGGTGTTTACATTAACAGAATGGTGCCTTAACTCTCTTACACAGGCATGGGGCATTTGAGGCCACCAGAATCATGTTCTATGGCAGAGTTCACATAGAATTAGACCTATAATGTAGATATTCTATGACATTCTTAACTGCAAAATTGTAAACAAAGTTCCCATGTACATACACATTTATAGGTGTACACACAGAGATCCTAGGATACGAAGTGTCTAAACCAATCTATTTATTTTCCCTATCAGGGTACTTTTATGTCCCAGCCAGTGTTACATAAAGTGGAAGGCTGTAGAGAAAGAGGAAGACCCCATTAATCTATCAATGAAGCCATAGCTCTGAGTCTGCAAGACCTAAGCAGGACTAATAGCAATAAGGACCCTTGGAGCTCTTTCATTTCTAGGGTCACCATAAGCTGAAGCAGACTCTACAGCACATACTAACAACAGTGTCTCATATTGGGACCATAGATGTCCTGTGCCATTTTCCAGCAATTCAGTCAAGCAGAAATCATGTGTTCTGTTTATCACCAGCTATGTTGCATTCACAAAAAGCTGAAATTTCTTCTGTTGGGAAACACTGAAATTCACTGGAGTCAAGGGATATCAAAAAATACAATTAACACACCACTTTACTGTTTCTTCAACTGATTTTATTTTACTGTGTTTCCAACTTGTGTTTTCTGGCTCTGGGTGGCTGGGAGGAACACATTTGGTTTTCTGCACACAAACATTCATTTGGACATGGAGCTTTTACACACCCTGCAATGCTTGGAATTCTTATTGGGGACAGAAAAAACAACAACAATCCACAACTTATATAATGAAAGTTATTTTATCCTAATTGCATGAGGGGTTAACACAGGTTTTGAATGTTCACATGCTAAAGAAAGAGGGAAAGGCATCCGTAGTCCTTTTACTGGAGATGATAGACAAAACCTTCTCTCTTGTATTCTCTGTGGGATTTTTTTGGCATTTATTTTCTTTACTTATTTTGGGGATTGTGGCTTCCTTTTAAAGCTAGGGTGTGGAAACTTGACAACTCAACAAAGCGAATGTACTGAAACTGTCAAAAGGACAACCCCAGGCTAGGCTACAAATATCCTAGCAGAACAAGGCAAACATCACTTTCAATATGCTTAGGAAAATAAATATTGCAAAGATTGCCATCCACAAAGACCTTTTGTAGATGCAGTCAAAGCTGGAGCAATTAGATCAAACAGTACCCTGTCATATATTTGGCCAAGTTCATGGATTCTTGGCATTAACTAGCCCAATTAATAGTCCTGCTAAAAATTTTCAACTCTCCTTTTAATCAGAAAGCAGTGAGATTCCAGACAGATGAGATGCCAATAAATGTAGCATCCAAACATTGCAAATGGGCAGGATTACAACCAATGAATGGAAACTGCAGGGAAGCAACTTTCAGATAAGTATGAGGAGAAAAGCTGTAGCAGTGAAAGCTTTTCAGCAATGGAATGGATTGCCTAAAAGAGGTGCACAAATGCAAAGACAATGGTGGTCACTAGATGGACATTTGATTTGATCTCAAAAGACTTTTCTTATGTGGCCGCCATTTCAGTGGCAGCTCCACAATCCTTATAACTCATAATTCTGTCCCAAACAACACAGCTTCCTTTCTTTTCATGTGAAAGTGACAAGGTTGATTTTTGGAAGAGTTTAGAAAAATTTACTTTTTTGGTCTACAACTCCCCAAATTCCTAGGCAGATTCTGAGATTTTAGGTATGGAAAAAGTAACTTTTCTAATTCTGGATTTTGGAAAATGTTTGATTTCTTATCACAGGCAAACCTAAAGCTTCATCTATATATGAGAACGAAACTCGTCATCCCTATTTTTTTGTTCCCTCATTTTCTCCCTAAAATGCTTACTGACTTCAGCAAAAATGTATTTATAGACAACGATTGGGGTAAGGGGAAAGTGGTAGGAAAATGTAGCTTAAGTTTACAAACTGCTTCTTTAAGGAAGTCATATATAATTTAGGGATTCATCTCTTTACTTTGCCACGGTTGTAGAAGGTTGTAAAAGCTGTCATGGTTATTTGTAAAGTTTTCCAGCACTATGTTGCGCTGCCTTCATATGAATCATCACCAAAGCTTGCTTCAATCTAAACAGAGCTTGTAAAAGTTACTTTTTGGAGTAACATTTTTGTAACAGTGGCCCGGGTAGCATGGCAACAGTAGCCACAATGTGATTTTTACATGCTTTGAATATAACAGTAAAGTTCAGGAAATGGTGCTTCTAACACTTAACTCTCAAGAGTCTTAACTGTAATGATCGCAGGATGAGAACAGCAAACTCTAAATCCAATAGAAAGGGAAGGTTTTTCAATATTTTCATTGTGGCTTCCAAGCTTAAGGAGGGCATTGAGCAAAGTTTCCTGCTGGACCTCTACCTCTGTCAGTAACTATGGTGGTAACAATCCAAAAAAGACAGGGAAACATGTTTTCCCATCTTTTAAATTTCCTACAAGGCTTATGCAGGGACATTATGGGAAATTAAAAGGGTGTCTAGAGCTCACTCCTTGAGAGTGCTCACAGTGGGAGAAAATTAAAGGGAGTCAGTTCACGGAACAGCGGACCCTGCCCAGATTTAGCTTCGCAGCAGCTAGCCAAAGATCTTAGGTACTGGGCTTATCAGTTAAACCTTGACCTAAGCCAGGGGTGGGCAATATGTGGCCCATGGGCTGCATGTGACCTCTGCACTCCTGTTTGAAGGCCCTCATGGCACCCCTGTTGATGAAGCATCTGTAGTGACATTGGCCACTGCCGCTACCATCCTCGGAGTTTTCTCTCTTTCTTTCCCTTGCTGTCTCTTCAGGAAGGGGAAATTCACTCTTAACTTTTATTCTCAGAAGGTTCTATGATATAGGAAAATGCTCTTGGTATCTTTTTGTAGTATATAGAGCCTCTTCAGTTACCACTAAATTTTGATGGCAAACACAGTGGTGGCCAATTTGGCAGCTGCCACCAGCTTGCAGCAGTGTGCAGCTACTTGTCACTGTCACTGGGATCCAATGTGGCTTTCCGATTCTGGAAAGTTTCCCTCCCCTGAGCTAAGCACTTATACTTTGGCTACCATTGATATAATTGCACCTATGCTATTTTTCACCATTGCAGGACAGCATCTAGGGAGAATCCCAAGATAGTAGCATCTTAATGATCAATCATAAATCTAAAACAGTATTGCCCAAGCTTCTTCTACGTTTGTTCTGCTTTCTGTGCCATCCCTACTCCACCTTCACATCATGTCTTTCAAGGGTCTGCAGAGATCTTTGTACTAACCTGATGGTGTTTAAAATGTTGCTGCACACATTGACCCATGAACTGGGTTCTTCTGGTATACAGTTGCGTAGGGACAGGGGGCAATGGGGGTGGTGTGCCCCCACAGCAATTTGGAGGGGCGCTGCAGCTCCTCGCTTGCCCTCCCCTGCACGTTGTAGCCCCACCCTGTCTGTCATTGCCATGCCCCCACACACTGTAGCCCTGTAGCGCCTGCACACTGTAGCCACTCTCTGGTAAGCAATAGCCACACCCCTGCTTACCATAGCCATGCCCCCACCCCTCCGCCCACTCCCCATCCACGCACTCCAAGCTTTGCCACTGCTGGTATAATTGGTATTTGAACAACATTCTACTGACAAACTGTGGCCCAAGCAGGTGGAGCAACTAATCTCATAGTGAGGGATGAAATGTATCTCCCCTCTCCCCTGGGTTGAACCACAGGTCTCCAGTGTCCAGAACTTTCTCAGATTCATTATGGTTCACTAAAGATCCTTTGCTGGATGGAACCGAATCCAGTGAAGGGAGGAAAGGCCAATGGGCTTCAGGATTACTCCAAAAAACTTCATATTTTCTCCAGATACACTGTGCTCACCAAAAGGAAAACTCCACTTCACATATTATGAGCAGAAAGTTGAGAATATTGAAGCAATCTTCAGCCATTATTCCTAGGTATCTTTGAAATCTGCAGATTTCAGACATTTGCAACTGTACTATACATTGGACTTTGTTCTCTCTGATGGCATAGGAACTTATTTAGAAGAACAAAAGAATGCCCATCCTTTTATTCCTTTGTGTGTTTCCAGTTTCCAGTATCCTGGCATTATATGTTCAGAATAGATACTCATAAGGTAATAATACATAACAATGGATTGAATGTGCACTAACAGGAGGGATAGGTAAGAATGTAATTTGTTTTTCTTTATTAAAAATATAAAATTTATGAACATTTGCAAATGTCTCCATAAATGGGATGGAAAGAATTCTATACTCTTAAAAACCAATGTGGGGGAATAGAGATTTGTCAAACTTTAATCAACAGCTGGTTGATTGGTAACAGCTTTGTTATTTGCTTTTTCTTTTTCACTCTCTTCCTCTTCTCCCCCACCTCTTGAGAGAGGAAGGCAACAATATGTTCACATCTCCAATATGTCAGGACATCTGTCTTCAATAGCAAGATTCTTTTTTACATCCTGAGGACAAAAACATGGATACTGTCATATTTCTTATTATTCCCAAAGCAGTAAAGTTAATAGAAAGCTATATTGTAAGCCACACTTACAATGAGAATATCTTTTTCAATTCATAGGACTCAAGCTCTTTAAAAGATTTCAGACAATAGTGTCCATAATCTTTTGTAAAATGGTTTGTATTCTTTCAACCTAACACAAAATGTCAAGGTGATCATGAGAGAAGTGTCAAATTAATCTCAAAGTAGCCAACATTGGCCAAGATCCTTTACTAAAGGGATGGAACATCATTGCTTGTGACGGCACAACACAGCCTTGTTAGTGAATTGCAACACTGCACAATGAAATGAGCAACCAAATGTACATGTGCCTGTGACTATACAATAGGCATCAATGCACAATCATGCACAGCAAGTGGTGCTCGTCCATGTGCAATGTGTATCTACACACAAGGCACTGCATGTACACCTGCTTCTACAACCTAGAACTTAATATAGCCACTCCACATTGGACAAAAAGGTCCAAGAGCTTCCACAGGGAAGCTTAGTATGTGTAAGATGCCAACAGAATTTTGCCCAAACTTTCAAGAACATTGAAATTTTGTGCATGTTGGAGCTGCCACCCAATTTTGCTGAAAGCACAACCTTTGGAGCTGCCTACTTGACAGAAACATCTAAGATTTTTCAAAGAAGATGTTTTTATTAGAGCAGTAGAATTTCTCAGAGGGTTTTGCTTCTTCAAATGAGTGCAATTTTGTGTTCTCAAGAATGGTGATGGATCTTGTGCAGTAACATCAAAGAATGCTCAGACTCTTCCATAAGGAAAACATATTTGGTTATATAGGAAGGAAGGAAGGAAGGAAGGAAGGAAGGAAGGAAGGAAGGAAGGAAGGAAGGAAGGAAGATGGATGACAGGATGAACAAACAGAAGTAAAAAAAAAATTACATTGAGCACAGTATTATCCTCTAGGTTGAGGTCACCTGGTATTAGGGACTTAAGTCTATCAATCCAGAAATTCTCCCTAGTACCAAGTACCAAATAGGGACAAATCAGAGAAGCTGTGATGTTCTGAGGTGAAACGTCTGGCCACTGGTTGTTCCAGCTTCCTGATCAGGATTGCCGAATTGTGGTTGGTGAAGTGTGCACGCAGGTCTGTGGGTGAACTGCAGATGACATCTTGTATGTCTGCATTTGATCACAGAAATAAAATTGCAGTACCAGCAGGTGATGTGTTGTTTAATATCATAGGTCCTGCTAGTCACCGTGCTCTTAAAAGTAACAGTCTGCTTAGGATTCTTACCAGTGAAACCACAGTTTGAATTCCAAGAGCATGATGTTTGATTGCTGACTCATGTTTTCAGAACAGCTTTTATCTGAAATCTCTGCAGATTTGGTGGCTGCTGGAAGCTATAACTGGAGACTTGCTGATGGTTCCAGCAAGATGTTCAAAATTTGTGGAGATATCTATGTCTATATCATCTATATCTATCTCCTGCTTTTCTGCTAGCACAGGACTCAGGGCAGTTTGCAACAAATTAAAACAAAGTACAGCTAAAAAAAATTATGCACACAAGATGTTTTAAAAATTAAACTACAACTCTGTCCCTTTCCGCACAAGGCGAGGGAATCGCTCCATGCCGTTACCTACCGCTTCTTCTGGGGTCCGAAGCAATGTGGACTGTCCCTGAAGCTATTCCGCAGGGCTCCTCCTTGCTCCAGGGCGAATCGGAGCAGTGCGAGGTCTGTAGATCCGCACTGCTCTGGCTTCCAAAATGGCGGCTTCCGGTTGGTCGTGGGTCCCTATTAACCGCTGAAGCTTGCCACGCCTAAAGCCCGCCCTCTGCAGATCGCAGGCTTGCATTGGTGTGAGCCTGCGGATCTGCACAAGAGAGCAGGAATGCAATAGCGCGTTCCAGGAAAATAAAGACCTGTTTTTTTCAGTCTTTCAAAAACACGCTGGAGGACCACTTGGGGTCGTTTTGGAGTGGACTGAGGTACAGATCTCCGGTAAGTAGTCCGCTCCAATCCGCTCCTAGATGACCTCCGTGAGAGGACGCACTGCCCTGTTCTAATTGCCTGGTGCGGAAAGGGCCTCTGTTAAAAGCACATTATAAAACACACTTAAAATATACTAAAAAGATTTTAAAAGCACAGCACAACTCATTCAAAGTTCCTGCAGCCACAACAAATTAAGAGTTGAGGGCCTGCCTAAATAAAAAGATTCTTGTGTGCCAATGGATGTAGAAGAGAGAGGGGCCCAACAAAACCTCCAATGAGAGAGGAATTCCACAACTGGGGAAAAGCCACCAAGAAAGCTTTCATGGCAGTTGAGAAAAGATTCCATCAATTACTCTGTCCATAATGCTACATGCATGTTTTGCTGTAGCTGGTATTCTTTTTCAATCAAGCAGTCTTAAACTTATTCCTGTCCATTTTCACACCAGTTTGTGAATCTTTTTAGGGCCTTTCTGCAATACATAACTATTGCACTATGATTCCACTTTAACTGCCGTGGTTCTGTTCTATACAATCATGGGATTTGCAGTTTAGGGAGGGATATTTAGAATTCCCAGCCAGGGAGCTGCAGTATCTCCCAAGACTACAAACCCCAGGATTCCATAGGAATGGTAGTTAAAGTGGAATCACAGTGAAATGGTTATGTAGTGCAAAAAGGCCCTCTGTCTGCATGAAAATGCATTTTCATGTGCATTTTTTCAAATATACTCATTTTATATTTTCCAGTAACAAAGTCCATTATCCAACAATTTTTTTTCCAGAATATAATGCAAATGAATACAGTGGTTGGCAGCTATATGCTGGAATTACAGATCCATAACTACTCCATATCTGGTTATACTATGTAGTCAAAATTGTGATACTATTGCCACATCCTAAATGACCCCCAAACCCACCTTAACAGCCAACTGCTTCATTAAGTGAAGGAGGTCTGTTCATCTGCTGATCAGAGTGCAAGGAGGAGGATGTTTACAGCCCTCTCCCACCAATGATCAGGGTGCAACAATCAGAAGTAGGACCCCTGTCGTAATTCCTCATTGCAGCCTCACTCACTTGTGGGAGGGGACTGGAAGCATCATCCCCTTTGACTCTGATTACCATATTAACAGACTTACTTCATTCTAGTGGGGTTGGGTGAATCAGGCCAAGAGACATTAATTACGCATTTGTCACTAAATAGATAATCTATTATATTGACAATTGTTTTCACCAACGTATGGAGTTGTCTTCAACCTTTTATTATTTATGTGCATTTTACATAAATAATAAAAGGTTGAAGACAACTCCATACACGTGCATTTTACATGCATTTTTTTTTAATCTGAGAATTGCTTTGCAAAATTTGGAGCTTACTAAATACTAAAGGATAAGTGCCCTTCAATTTGTGCATTGGTTCAGAAAGTAACAATTAGATAGAGTTGCATTTATACTACAAACCAAACACATTTCTCTCCCATCCCTAAACACAGGTCTCCATTTGCACTGAAGGTGCTGAAGCGGCAATGGTGGATCTGCCTGACCAGAGGTTGCGTTTTCCCACATTAGAATGCAGTTACATGCAGAAAGGCTCCGTAAGGAGCTAAAAATGATCTAACTTCTCGGAATGATGTTTCAGCAATGGCACAGTGGTTTGGCATCTCTTGCAGGTTCAGGGATATTTTCGTACCATGCCATCTTTACAACATCCAAGGTGAAGACAAATACAGGTGCTTTTAAATCCTCCATCCTAACTGCTTTATTTATGAGTGAACCCATTTATTTAAATGACTTCAATGCAGACATGTCTAGGAGAGAAGCTTCATGCTGCAATCATAATTTTGCTACCTTGGAAGTAAATCCCAGTGAACTCAGTAAAACTCATTCTGAGTAACTGTGGTCAGGAACTGGATGCTGATGTTTTTAAAGTAATCTGTTCCCTGTTTTCTACCACATTTTTTGGCACTGGCTTTGTAATAAAACAGACTGGTGAGAATTAACTTTAAACTTGTGTTGGCATTTCATGGAACAAACATGGTTATAATAGTAGAGGATCTAACTGAATATCCAACCTGATCCTATCAATGTTAACTCAATAATAAATTAAATTTTCATGGGACTCACTCTCTAACACACACATATAGGACAGATATATTAGGCCATGAATCACAGTACTTTTAAATAAGGATTTGATTTACACATATTTCTAGAATTAAATAAGTTTAGTAAACCTTCAGAGTAATCCTATTCATGTTTTCTATGAAGTAAACCCCACTGAACACATTTATTAAGTTTATTGTTTACTAAATGTTCTTAAAACTCCAAGCTAGTCCAGTCTAACCAATTTAAGAGTCATCCACAAAATTGCAAACCTTCCCAAAGTATTTTTGTATCAGGATCTGTGCATTTTATTGTGCATTAATTTTAGTTCTGTTTTATCCTATAATTAAAAAAACTGTTTACATCTAGAGCAGTACTCTGTTAATGAAGAAGATGGCTAATAATTTGTCCTGGCAAGTCTTACTGAATTCTGCAGTAGTTTGTAAGAGTTGTCTGGCAGTACAGACCATTCAATGCTGAAAAATGTTTCTGTTATTAATCTTTTCTATTCCAGTGCATGACTATCGAGATGAGACAATAACTCAATGGCAGAACAGACAGATCTAAGTTTCTCTCTGAGGCACTGCCCGTTTTTTTAAAGTATGCATGGTCACCTGTTGGCATAAGTTTTCCTACAGAAGTAGTTGTACATTTTTCTCCAATGCAGAACTATCATATTCCATTCAGATTTGTGGAAACACAGTTACCCATATGATTCCATTGCACATGGTCACATGTTGTACATTAGTGCACACTGCATATTGCATATCATTGTGCATGGCCACATAATACATATGTTCATTCATTCGTGCAATTCTGCACTTCTCTGATGAGGCAATGTTGTGCAATTGTAAAGTTATGCTCTGTCTCTTTGATGTAGGAATTTTGCCAATATATTCACAGTTAATGAGAAAAACTATCACTTCAGATCCTGGAGATGTACTTCCATCAACAGCAGCTCATGGTCTGGACTCTGCAATTTTTGTGTGTGGCCTCCTCTCACCTCCCAACTATGGACTCACACTAACATTGAAAATAAGGGCAAAACCTCTTATTTCAGAAACTAAAATCTACATTTCTTACCTTGACATAATATGGTTCTCCGCAGGTATCTCCAGACAGTCTAAAACCACAAATTTTGCCTGCATTTTTTTTGACATGAAGATGTGGTGACCTTTGAGATCATTATGGATACACTTCATGCAATAGCAATCATCATCTGTTCTTGAGGTTTTTCCAAAGAGTTGGTCATTTTCACAATGTTATTAACATTAGTTTAATTGATATAGTCTTCACATAGCTCCATTCTTTCTTAATTTCACAGTATTTTTAGAATATTTCACTGGAATTGGAGTGAGACTAAGCTTATTAAATTTTATAGCACCTATGTAGAGTTTAAGGCCATTTCCACACTACACTGTTACAGTGATATTATTCCACTTTCAACATCCTACGGAATGCTGGGGTTCAAAGTTTAGGGAAGGGCATTTAGAATTCTCAGCGAGAGCTCTTTCACCTCAGTAAACTACAAACCCCAGAATTCCACAGGATGTTGAAAGTGGAATAATCAGCACTATAACAGTGTAGTGTGGAAATGGCCAAAAAGAGCCAAAATGATGCAGAGCTTTGAGCATTTGAGCATCTCTGAAGAATAGGGTTCAAACACCTGCCCAGCCTTGGGCAAGTCACATACTCTCAGCCCCAGAGGAAGGCAAAGCAAGCTCCCTCCAAACAAATCTTGCCAAGAAAACACCTCAGGGTTACCATAAGGCAAAAATTACTTGAAAGCACACAACGACAACAATGTAAAGTCTATAGCTATGTAGCTCTTATGTAGAGTCTGTGTAGAACCTAAGGAGTTACCAATACCTACATAGAGGACTTTTCCGCACTTGGTTTTTAAAATGGGGCGGTGCGTCCTCCCGCAAGGACATTCGCATTTGGGGGCGAACTGAGTTCGGACTACTTACCATTTGTCCGGACTTCAGCCCGCTCCAGAATGCCCAGAACTGGTGGTCGCCCGTGCTATTGAAAGAAAGAAAGGAGCCCCGGTGGCGCAGTGGTTAAATGCCAGTACTGCAAGCCAAAAGGTTGTAAGTTCGATCCTGCCGGGGTCCAAGGTTGACTCAGCCTTCCATCCTTCCGCAGGTCGGTAAAATGAGTACCCAGTTTGTTGGGGGCATGTATAGAAATGTTTTGAAATACGTGCTATTTGTAAGTTGTTCGCCGCCTCGATCCATATGGAGAGGCGGGATACAAATAAATAAATAAATAAATAAAAATAAAGACCAATTAAAAGAGGACTTTCAATAGTGCGGTGCACCAGTCCGTCGCTCTGTAAAGTATAGATCTACAGGGTCGCACCAGTGCGAGTCTGCCGATCTTCCGGGGGTGGGCTTCCGGCTGGCGAGCTTCTCCGGTTAGTGGAGGGCCTCCGTCAACTGGAAGCCTCCATTTTCATCGCTGGAGAGTGTGTAGCGTGGGCGCACGCTGCTCCGGACCGTTGTGGATCATCAGGGGAGGGGACGTGCCAGTCTGGTGAGTAACGGACTGCCCCATTTCCTCCCCAAAGTGCGGAAAAGCCCAGAATCTGAATGCAACAGTTAAGGTTTATAGGCAATGTAACACAATGCACATGATATCTGAAGTTCACAGGATGTTTCTGCTTGAAAAAACTTACAAACTTTGCCCATCTTTATGCAGTGATGAACTTTATAGACTGGTGGCTCAGAGGCAAAAACTAGAAATCACTGACATTTTTAAGAGCAGCTGTGATGGTTGCAATTAAGTGCTGCATATACACCTTTGTCTACCCCTGCACTCTCATTGTGACATAATGCAAAAGAAGGTAAGATAGCAGCAGTGACTACTTTTTCTGTTAGCATGGAAGGATCCCCAGAGTTGCTACTATGTTCTGGACACCCCAATTCAAGAAGGACATGGTCAAGCTGGAGCAAGTCCAGAGGAGAGTGACCAAAATGGTGAGGGGCCTGGAAGCCATGCCCTATGAAGATAGACTTAGAGAGCTGGGTATGTTTAGTCTGCAGAAGAGAAGGTTAAGAGGGGACATGATAGCCATGTTTAAATATTTGAAGGGATGCCATGTAGAAGAGGGAGAGGGCTTGTTTTCTGCTGCTCCAGAGACGAGGACAAGAAGCAATGGATTCAAGCTGCAGGAAAGGAGATTCCACCTGAACCTCAGGAAGAACTTCCTGATGGTCAGGGCTGTCCGGCAGTGGAATCTGCTGCCTCGGGGTGTAATGTAGTCTCCTTCCTTGGAGGTTTTTAAGCAGAGGCTAGATGGCCATCTGTCGGGAGTGCTTTGAGGGTGTTCCTGCATGGCAGGGGGTTGGACTGGATGGCCCGTGTGGTCTCTTCCAACTCTACATTTCTATGATTCTATGATTCTATGTTCCTCATTCTCCCCACTTCTTCCCTCCATGGCAAGAACTAGTGAAGGAGGGCTGCTAGTCAGGAAGCTTCTGGAAGCCCTGACCAGCTGCTGACCCAAAGGTCTGGCCCTCCTCAGTCTATTCTATCTAGGTGGCTGCTTTCATATACTGAAGCTAAATGGATTTTTTTTTTTAAAAAAAAATGTTGAACTAATTCAGTGGTCTGGGCATCCATCAGCTTAATATGCTTGCTCCCGACTCACAAAATGTGGAAGTCTGAGCTTCGGTCTTTCCTTCTCTCCACTCCACGTGTGCTGAGCTGGCATCAGATGACAGAATCTACTTTAGATTCTGTAGGATATTTTTGTCCTGGAGCTTCAATCGAAACCCAAACTGAGCTTGAGATCCTCCTTGTAATTAAACCTCACTGCAATAGCACAATGGGCCTCAGCTTGGCTTTGAAGTCCATGCCTCAATAAACCAAGTGGTTTAATTTTATGTCACTGTCAACACTAGTGTGACACAGTCATTTTGGCAGCAGAGGACAACCATGCCTGGGGTTACGCACATTGTAAAAAAAGCAATCCTAGCCATTGGAATGGGTAAGAACTTTTTTTTAAAAAAAAAATCAAACAATGAAGCATTGAGAGAAGGGTAAAAACTCTGGGAAGCCTCCAAAGCTGATTAATGCGAGGAAATAACAGTAATTTCAAATTGAGCCTTTGCTGGAATATATTTATCCTGGGGATGCCATACGCCGAAATGAAATTAATATCTTCTTGCTACTAAATGGAAACTCCAAAGGGGACAAACATGAATACAGAATCTGGCCACTTGTTGCATCTTAAAAAAAGCACTTGATTAACAACATATTTTATTTTAGAAGGCTAGCACTTTCTTCTGCGGTAGCGAAAACAGCAAGGAATTGGATGACATCTTAAGAGACCAACAAATTTATTGTGGCATGCCGCCTTCCCGACATTTTACAGACAAAAATAGAGGCATACTTGTCACACCCCAGTTATACCAAAGACTACTTGCTCACACAAATCCCCAAACCCCACTTCCCATGTAAATCTGTTCATTCACTTTAATGTTGCCTGCCTTAAACCACTCATTTAAAAGCCATCAAAATATTTCTGGTTTGAGGAAATATTAGGATAGGAAATGCCATTGTCCAGCACCATGTTCTCAATGGGTTGTTTGTCTGTCTGCCCTTTTCTTCCCTCTCCCTCTGCTCTGCAGGTCTTTCTTTGCCACATCTACCTCTGCACCACAAGGCAGAATGCCACAGGTTTCATCTACCGGCTTCTCCCTCCCTGCCTCCTGTTCTTGTTGAAGGTGTGTTTGCCCATAGGATGAAGACACAAGCAAAGCATCAAGGAAAAAGGGACAACATAGCAAATGAAAATGATATCATGCAGAAAAAGAGATATTGGTACAATGTAGTTCAGTTTAAAAAAATGTTTTAATGTACGTAATATCAAGACTTATCTGAACGCACATAGCCCTGTTGCTGTGTGGAGGGGGAAAGTTTGATCCTCTCCCCGGAAGAGGCCACCTGATTCGCAGCCAGCATGGTTGCACTGGGTCACACCATGCGATGGGGCGGGGCAGCAGCCCATTTAAACCTTGCCCCACACGTGGTTTTTTCAGTTGGATGGTGCAACACACCCCTCCTGTCCTGGGTACAGTGTGCATGTATCAGGTTGCTTTGGGGCCAGGTAGGAGTTTTCCCCTCTGTTTTGTGGGGAGTTTTTTGCCTACCTCACACTGCATCAAAAGGAATTGGGAAAACTGGCATGTGGTAGGTGGTTAAATAAGTCCTCATCTGGCAGGCAGGGGCAAAGCTCCTGGTGATGCCTTGGGCACCCACTTAGAGAATAGGGTAGGACTCTGAATCAGCCTCTTGAAAGTCCCGTTACCCAGGGGGTAGTGAAGGAGGCTGCCCTTGAGGCTGACCTAGGAATGTGACTCTTCCCTGTAGGGTCCGCGGACTTCAGCTGGAGTTCCTCCTGGGTTTACCTGCCCCTCTCCAGCTGCCAGGGAGCAACCGAAATAACTGGATTGCTCTAGGGGCCCAGGCAGCTCCCCCAAGGGAAGGCTGGGTGGGTGGGGTCAATAATGGTATGTCACCTGATCTCAGCTCTGTTTTTGCAAATTCCTCCAGGCCCAAGCAAATTAAATCGTCATTAATAATTAATAAAGGTGGCCCTTAGTTAACCCAATGTCATGTGTCTGGAGTTGTTATTTTGGGGTAGGGCGTCAATGCCATAGTTATTACCTCTGGTATTAAATAAATCAGTAAATAAAATACCTTGTCCTTAAGGTCTTTGTCAAATGTCATCCTCCAGATGCTGCTGCCAAATTGGGAAGGGTGAGGGCTGCAAAGGAGAGTAGCTTTTTGGTGTTGACCTCTCCCCCATCTGTGAAATGCTCTCTCCAGAGAGGCTTGCCTGATGCCTGTATTTCGAATCTCAAATCTTTATTATTACGGTCATAGACCAGCATCACAAACACTTAACTAGCATACAGAGTAAAAGAGGTAAGTGGTGAAGATCCGACAGTAAAATACAATTTTTGAAAATCCAGTAAAATACAATTGATTTGATAATAATAATTCCAGATTAAAAGTAGAGCTAAAAACAACCTCCTAAAACATGGTTATAACTCAGAATTTTGTAAAAAGTTGATCAGGCCCGTCTACATTATTTCAATCGTAAACCAAGAATGTAAAATAACAATAGTAGAGATAAAATAGCAAGTTACCACCGTATAGTCTAAATCTAATTCATAAATAGAAATATAACAAAGTCAATAAGATCTTACACAGATATACGCACAAGTATAAAATAATTAAAAATAAAACCTAATCTACGTTAAAATATACAAAATAAAATTTTAACCGTTGAGATCCTTTACAATTCGACTTCTTAGTTTAACAGCAGCAGCAAAAAATCTAGCCACTACTAGAGTAGTCTGTGATTCCCTATCCTCTAATAAATATTTTAAATAATAGTCAGTATTTCTGCTTGGGAATCACTGCACCATAGGAATAATCAGTGAAAGTCGAATCTCTTTGTAAAAAAGGCAATGAAATAAGACATGCTTAACTGATTCCACTTCTTCAAGTCTACATGGGCAAAGTCGCTCAGGGTAAGGAGTTCTATTAAATCTGCTCTGCAGTACCGCGGATGGCAAGACATTAAATCTCACTAGTGTGAAGGCTTTCCTGTACTTAGGGATGTTTAGCTGGAAAAGATATCTTGCAGGTGTAAAAGACCTCCCACTGTCATTAAATTCCAAATACCTGCCCATTTCGCTCTGGTGGCATTGTAGGTCTATATCCCAAATGCGCTGCTTAATTGTTGATTTGGCTTTTTCATAACCAAGATTTATGATTCTTAGCTTCTTCAAGAGTGTGGACTTCCACCTAGTCTGGGCTAAGTCTAGTAATGTTAGAGGAGCCAGACCTACTGGGAGAAAAATCAGTTTTAGCCAGTAATGAATCCTAAGTATTCACATCTGGGCCTCAACTGAGATCTGTCCCACCTCCAGCCGGACTACTGCATTTGGGACACAGGAAGGAGTCCTTAACAAACTACAAAGAAAAGTTGTGTGATTTCGAAAGGGGAAACACTCTTTAAAAGTGCAAACTTGAGAGCCATATGAGAGCTGAGAGATAACTTTGGCTGTAAATACTTGTGAAGCAGCAGGGATAAACTGGCCTCCTTTTCCATAAAAGAACCTTATTATTGCCTTGGTGTTCCTTTGCACATTTGCAGAGGCATGTTTTATGTGGGCGTCCCATGTGCCTCTGGATGCCTGTGGTATGATCTTCTCAGTGCCACGTAAAGACCTTTTTTAATCTCCTAGACATTTTAAGAAGTCATTTTAGTGCTTTTAGATATTCATGTGGATTTTTATTACTGACAGTTTTACTTTGGATTTTATGCAATGCATTGCTTTCTTTTGGCTTTACTATGTGCTGTCTTCATTGTTTACTGTTGTGTATTCCAAGGTTTCAGTTTACCTGTCTGATACGCAGAGAATTTCAGGGCTGGGTGTAATAAACAATTAAACAAACCACCTCAGGTTGTATGCACTGGAATCTATCAGACTGAATAATGGCTGCAGGCCTCTAGAAATTCTGAACCAATACAGAGATGAGCAACCTTGACAGATCTGAGGAGCAGTTGCCTTCAGGGAACTACTGCTGATCATACCTCCTCTCTGTAAGGTGCCTTACATATCAGATTATAGCAGCCTTTCCCAGCCAGGTGCCTTCCATGTTGGAAGTGCAACAATGCTCAGCACTTAAAGCAGGGCTTTCCAAATGGCATGTTGTGACACCTTAGTGTGTCACCTGAAGGGTGTAGGTGCATCACCTCCCTGGACTGAGACTGAGCCCCCACCTGAGCCTTGTAAATGTATGTTATATATAAATCATATATTTTTAAAAATATAAATGAAAGGTTTTCATGAGATATGTTGTGTCCCCGTACATTTCGTTATTATAATTTATGTATGTGTCTGCATCTCTTATAAGGGATTAGTTTAATCTCTGGTTTGCTAGTAAAACTGAATTACTACATTGCGAAATTATGCATGTATAAAAAGTGTGTCACCAGCATGAAAAGTCTTGAAAGCTCTGGCTTAAAGAGCTGGGCCGTTTCTGCACTGGACTGTCATAGTGCTACTATTCCACTTTCAACATCCTATGGAATCCTGGGGTTTGCAGTTTCGGGAGGGGCCACCCAGTGCGGAAATTACAAAAACCTTAGGGAGAACAGAAGGGATACAGTTAAGTAGTTTTAGTGACTGACATTCCATGCCCTCCAACTGTCTTGATTTTTCTTGATTAATCTTCTGTCATTCCACTTTTTCAGATGCTTTTAAAAAGTCCCAACCTCTCTCTCTTCCCTCCACTTTCCCCCTTTGTCCTCAGCCTACGTCAGTTGCTGCAAACTGAGCTCAAATTGCAAAAATAGTTTGCACTCAGTAACTTCAGTAGAAGGGAAGGAGAGGAAGGACCAGAATCAAGCCCTTAATACCTTTTGCCATCTTGACCATACATTGTTTGGCCACATGTTTTTGTCTGTAAAATGATGGAGGGTATGAAAGTCTCCTCATCCGTTATCAGCCTGTTCTAAGCTATGCACAATATAAACTGATATTCTTAATGAGCTGCCCACCTCTTCTCTCCCTCTGGTCTTATTCTTTCACTTATAGTAAAAGTGAAACTAGATCTGTGTTACCTGGGCACTCTCAGATAGACTTCTTATCTTTAATGGCATTCTTACAACAAAGCCTTGGTTTATTCCTTTACCTATTGAAGTCCTTACTTGATTAATCAAAATTGCTGGTTGTTTCACACACTTACTCTCCAGCATTCCAGATATGTTCAAATGCATCTCAGACTGCCTAATAAATTAATATCCCGTTTCCTGCAAAGAAGGAGTTAAAATTAAAAGAGGCTTTAAATATTCTCAGTGACATCAAAGATTGTTAAGCTCTCCTTGGAAAGAAACAAAAATACTGTGTTAGCCCCTGAGCTAAAGTGGGTTGGCTAGCTCACTGCATTAATTCCATCCAGGATCTTTCTTTAGGCTGGTACGAACCACGCTAATGAGATCAGATTATACAAAGTCCGCTTATCAGAAAAGGGGAAAAGAAATTTCTTAGAAAAGAATGTGTGGGAAAGAGATTTATTATGTCTCTGCAAACTGCTGATTTGTAGATAGCAAAGGAAGTTGTGTTGATTCACAAGAAAAAAATCACCCACATTCAAGCAATGTCTTTCTTGCACCTATAAATATTTATTTAAAATATCTATCACCAAATAAAATATAGCAAATAACACAAATGATTAAAAGTTTTCAAGTTCTTCAGAATTTCTTCAGACTGCATGTTAAAGTATATCTCTTCAGAAGTGAACAAACATGCATGATACTTTGGGGAGAATATTTGTTACCATTCAAATCAACTGTTTAATAAAGTGAGTACCATGCTTAAGGAAGTATTTAAACCAAGCCTCCCTAGTTATAGATGAACATCAGCCACCATATGTCTTCCTGGAGGTCAAAGGATGAACCTGAATAATGGGATTGTTACCCTGTATGTTGGGGGTCCCGGGAGGGGTGCCCAAATAACCAAATAACAACACAAGATGGGAAAATTAAACTCGAGCACTCTCTTAAGCTAGCGAGAGGCAGGGTAACTTCAGCTAGGAACTTTAACCCTATATATACCGCGTCAGGTCAGAAAGCGGCTAGACAAGGTTTTAAAGTAACAAATAATATTTTATTGAAGACAAGAAACACGAAAGACACAACATACACTAGCTAACTGAGAAATAGAAATGGAGAGCTTTGGGGAACGGGTAATACGACACCTGGTCTCGTAGTCCTGGAGAGAAGATGATGGGGATTGCAGGGATGGAAGCTCAGCGCGGTTCGCTGAGGGGAGTTCACTGGACGAACCGGCAGCAAGGCAGGATGGAAGACCAAAGTGTTCCGAGGTAGTCCCAAAAGTGGGGACTTTTTATAGGGTGGATTTTACCTACAGGCTATGCTATGCTCGGTGAGAACAAAGGAATTTTGGAGCTGGACAAAGGAGTTGGAAAAGGTCAAGTTTTGCATGATGGGCTTAGCGCTGGATGACAATAGTACGGCCAGTACGCTGATGGCCTGACATAAAAGAATGACTTGGCTCTTGGCCGTGCAGCTTTGTAAAGATACGAGCCGAGCAAAGCCGATTTGCAAGGAGGTTTTTCCCTAAAGCATTGGAGAGGCTTAAGTTGCCTGCCTGAATGAGGTTTTGGAATGTACAACCGTTAATGGCCGCACCCAATACGTGCTTGTCCGGTGGACCTCTGCAAACACGTGGAGTAGGGTGGCAGAGAAAGGTCAAGCAAAGGCCAAATTATTTGATATCAAAAGGATATCTAGTGCTCTCACCTGACATATCATAACCGTGATAACAGGATATGTGTGAGAGAGAGAGAGAGAGTGTGTGAGAAGGAAGGAAGGAAGGAAATGCTTATTCCATTTTAATTGTGGAATTTGCTGCCACAATAAGTAGTGGTGGCCACCAACTTGAGTCACTTTAAAAGGGGAGTGAATAAACTCAAGCAGGAAACAGTCACTACTAGTCATGATGGCTCTATGCTGCTTCAGGATCTTAAGCTGCATGACACTAGGAGCAGTTGCTGGGGCACACAAACAAAAGATGCTGTTGCTCTCATGTTCCACTTGTAAGGTACAGTCCAAGCAGTGCGTGAATCTAGTCATATCTTTACAAGCATTTAGCTGGCTGCTAGATAAAGCTCTGATAACACAGATCTTCTAATAACCGTCTAGGAAGGGAATCCCATGGAACTGGTAGGGCCATTCTTGATATGTGCCTTTGAACATTCCTAGTCAGTAACATGTAACATAACAAGCAAACCCAATGGCCATTCTGGATAGAATGTTCCAAAGCATTCATTGCCATTTTTATATTCAAATATTGGATTCCTAGCCAAGTGTTTACAAACCACTGCTGTAAAGGAAATCTTCCAGATTTTTTAAAAAATGAAATGACAGAACCTTGGTTTTCCTGTCCTACAGAGTTTTCCAGTTTGATTTGGAAACAGGACAGTGAGCCTCATTCTTTAGTTCCGCAGTTATTTTTTAACTGATAGGTCATCCCAACTCAACCCCTTTACTGTTTGCTTGGCTAGTTTGAAGAAGTTCACTTATAAAGTCATCACTGTGGGATTCCTCAGTTATTAAAACGGTCTGTCCTCAGCCATTTAAAAGTTCTCCTTAATTGGTAGCCACATAGGTGCAACAGTTAAATAAATTCATAGTTGCCTATTTGCCCATACCTCCGCACTGACTTTTGAGGAAGCTAGACAAAATTCTATTCCCTAGCAGGAAACAGATTGGTTGTGACAGTTGACATAATTGTCCAGACAAGATATAATAGGTACGTTCCTCTCTTTCTCATTCTCTCTCTCAATTTTACGTTTCATCCTTTGACTTGATTGTTTCCTGTATAGCTTTTAAATCATCTGCTCCATTTCACGGGACAGCAAAGCATTTGGCTCTATTCTATAACTCCTTTAAATGCACAGTGACTGGGAACGGATCCAATAAACATCGCAACCAGTTCCATGTGTCCAAAAGGGCTTTGAGTTTGGGTCTCTCTGTAAGTGGTTTCCTCACACTAAATGGCTAACCATTTTATTTATGCTATTAGATTTTTATATTCCCTTCTAATATGTTCAGATGTTCAGAGCATCCTGTGACAGTTTTTCAAAACAGAAATGTCACTGGTTCTCAGGCAATTTATAATCTAAGCATTATAATCTAATAAATAAAAATAAGAAGTATAATCTAATACATTTATAAAAATAAAAATTATAATTAATAAATACAAATAATCTAAGCAATTAAAGGTTATTTCAGTTAAAAGCCTGAAATTCTGACTTAAAAGTTTGAAAGACTATTATCTCCTGATAAAAACCTTCCTGAGCTTCAGATCACCAGGAGAAGGCTTTCTCTCAGACCCACAACCATCATAAGCACATCTGTTTATGACACATGAGACAGCCTTCTCAGTGGCTACCTTCCAGGTTGTGGAATTTGCTCCCATGGAAGCCTTGGTTGGCCCCCTCTCTGCTTGCTTTTCACCCACAGGAAAAGACTTTTATTGAAAAGATTCTAGGAGTATGGTGTCTAGATTGAGGGAGGTAACAATACCAGTCTGTTCTGCACTGGTTAGGCCTCATTTGGAATGCTGTGTCCAGTTCTGGGCACCTCAATTCAAGAAGGATATTGACAAGCTGGAATGTGTCCAGAGGAAGGCAACCAAAATGGTGAAGGGTCTAGAAGCCATGCCCTGTGAAGAACGCCTTAAGGAGCTGGGTATGTTTAGTCTGCAGAAGAGAAGGGTAAGAGGGGACATGATAGCCATGTTTAAATATTTGAAGGGATGTCATGTTGAGGAGGGAGCGGGCTTGTTCTCTACCGCTCCAGAGACTAGGACAAGGAGGAATAGATTCAAGCTGCAGGAAAGGAGATTCCACTTGAACCTTAGGAAGAACTTCCTGATGGTCAGAGCTGTCTGGCAGTGGAATATGCTGCTCTGGAGAGTGGTTGGGTCTCCTTCTTTGGAGGTTTTTAAGCAGAGGCTGGATGGCCATCTATTGGGAATGCTTTGATGGGTGTTCCTGCATAGCAGGGGGTTGGATTGGGTGGCACCTGGGGTCTCTTCCAACTCTATGATTCTATGATTCTATGAAACAAGTGTTCAGCTGTTCTTGAGTTTAGACACAAGCATTTTTTATGGAGTATGCCATTCTTTTTATCTCCTAAGCTTTAAATGTGTTTTAAATTGTTATCAATTAATGTTCTGATAAGACTGCTCATTTTTCAAACTTTTTTTTTAATAGGTAATATTGCTGGAAGAAGTCATTCAGAGTTTTAGAGTTTAGTGTCACAAGTACACTGATGACACCGAACTCCTTTTTCCATCTAACTTCAAGGAAACTGTTTTGGTACTAAAACTGTGTCTCTTGTTAGTAGTGGACTGGATATGGGCAAGCAAATAGCTAAGACAGAGGTGCTCCTCACCAGTCCAAAGGCATATCATGGAACAAGGATTCAGCCTGTGCTAGGTGGGTTTACACTTCCCCTGAAATCTCAGTTGCACAGCTTGGGCATACTCCTGGACTTAGATTTGAGCGTGGATGTTTGTGAGATGGAGCCTTTTCAGATGCTGCTTCCACGTTATGAAATCCTCTCCCAGTGGCAGAGCTTGGAGTGTGTGGAGAGGGGGTAGGGTTATGGCATGAGGGGTGTGGTTGCAGTGCATGGGGGTGTTGCCAGGGCACGTGGGGCCATGGGGCCCCAAAAACATTGCCGCCTGGGACAAATTGCCCCCTCGTCCCCCCATCCCTACGCAACTGTCCTCTCCCATGAGAGGTTCAGTTGGCCCCCTCTCTCCTTTCCTTTCCCCAGTAGGCAAAGACCTTTTTATTCAAGCAGGCCTTTGGCTTATAATTTATGTGGCAAAAGGAGTTTTTATCTGCTTTTTAAAAACTGTTTTAATTTTATATTATATTATTTTAACTTTTTGTTTTTTAACTGACCTGTCAGTTAATTATTTTTTTAATCTCTTGGATGAATAATTCTTTTAAACTGTGCCTTGTTTTTACGTGTTTGCAAGCCGCCTTGGATCCTGTATAAGGACAAAAGTGGGATACAACTTAAACAATAAATAAACAAATGAAAATAGTTTTTAAATAATACTCTGTTTTAAGACAACTTGGGTCCCATACCAGGAAAAAGGTGGGATATAAACTGAATAAATACTTAACTAAATAAAGATAAATGAAGAGTTGGTGACATTAATCACATTTTTAAAACAGCAGTGACACAGTAGCTAATTGGCAACTCCTCTTCCCCCAGCAATGATGGTGGTGCAACCAACTGCCATATGAAAAATGAACTCTAATGATACTTTAATTGACATATGGTTGCAAAGAATTTGAAATCTCTTATTCTCTAGCTAGATTTTATGAAGCCAGAGAAATCAAGAATACAACGAGGAGGTGTCTTAACAACAGAGATTTCTTTTTGAATGTTGCTTAAAATCAGAATGTTCCATTTGGAATCTAATTTTTTAAAACTCTGTCTGTAAATTCAATTGGAAACATATATGGTAGCCTATATTTTGGGATGCATATATTCAAAGCCTTCTTGTTGTTTGTCAATTCTACCTGTACTTCATTTATTTCAGCTACTAATACAGCAATTAGTTAGAAGTTCAAAATTAGCTTTTCATGAGACTGAAATTACTATGCTTCATGGGGATGGGGAGACTTCATGGGGATGGGGAGAAAATCACTCCCACATAGGCACAGTGTTCTGCTGACAGTCTCAGTGAAGCAGATTTTGACAGATTGTTTTGCCATTAAAAGACAGCAGTGTTCAGTTTGTTATTGTTGTTGCTATTCTCAACAAGTCCCATCCTGCTTTTCTATACCAGGTACACCTAGGAGTAGAAGGGAATATTTAATGTAGAAAATTTGGTGCAAGGCTTTAACCTGAGGCCCCAAAATTTCATGGCCTATCTCAGGGCTTTGGATTTCTGACGGCTGTGTTGTAGGGTGCACATTACACACAAAACACAGCAACATTGCCTCTATTCAGAAGTATTGTTAGTGAATCTGGCAGCCCAGAAAAACATGAAACCATGTGGACATGTCTAATAGTTGTTTAGTTATTTATTTAAAGATGGGATGGGTAACCTCTGTGCAGCCAGAGGTCACTTTTGGGGTTCTTCAAGGGGCACACATTTTTCAGTTTGTTCAAATCTTTTACAAAAAGATATTATTATCTCTGTTTCAGTCTACAAGGGGTTTCTGACTAGAGTTTCGGACTATTATTGATTTGGAATCTGTCCAAGAATCTAGGAATTAGTGAGAGATGATTAGATAATGTGGCATGTTCCAAGTATTGTCACTTTTGGTAATTGTGCTATTGTGATCCTATGTGTGGTGATTTCATTCAGATGTTTTATCAGCCCATTTGGAATTGCTCCTCAGGTAGTATTAGCAATAGTAGTAGTAATTTGCTTTAAACATAAGGGAACTTAACCAGTTTTAATGAGAGATGTAGATTTTGGGGCAGGGGAAGGAGGAGGAGTTGAATGAGTAGAATCATATTGCTGGAAGAGACCACACGGGCCATCCAATCCAATCCTCTGCCACGTAGGAATACACCATCAAAGCACTCTTAACAGATAGCCATCCAGCCTCTGTTTAAAAACCTCCAAAGAAAACTCCACAACACAGTCCAAGGCAGTGTACTCGACTGTTAAACTGTTCTTACCATAAAGTTCTTCCTAATGTTCCTAATGCTTGGATGGAATCTCTTTTCCTGTAATTGAAGTCACTGTTCCATGTCCTAGTCCCTGGAGTAGCAGCAAACAAGATTGCCCCATCTTCCCTATGACATCCCTTCAAATATTTAAACATGGCTATCAGGTCACTTTTTAATCCTCTCTTCTTCAGGCTAAACATACATTTTTCAGTGGTACAATAGTCACAGTAACAGTAATGTGTTTCTAATGAGTAATTCAACGAGTTATCAATCTTATTGCTAGTCCCAACTAGAATTTACCTACCGGTATATTTATTTATTTATAGGTAAATTCATATGACTGTTATAATGCTAACCAGTTATGACCCGTGGGATTATCACAGTACACGAGTTCCCACTTTTCGATTACTTGCTCCTTCAACTAGTTTGAATTATATCCTTGTATCTGACACGTGATCCGCTCTTTCGTCACATTTGAACAACACTTTTGCAACCGCAAGCTGCTTTTTCCTCTCAATCAACTTGATGCCATCTTGTGGACAGTATTAGATACTGTAGAAGTCTTTAGTGGTGTGTCACTTGTCTTATAAAGTATTTGTACTCTCTCATATATATATATATATAGATAGAAAGAAAGAAAGAAAGAAAGAAAGAAAGAAAGAAAGAAAGAAAGAAAGAAAGAAAGACTGGATTCTGGATTTCATCCATTACCAGTTTTTGACAGTGTTCTGGTCCCTAACCTGTCAAATAAGCAGGAGATGCCTATAACTAGTAAAACAATAGGTTCCTTTTAAAAAGTAACATTTCAAGCTTGGCTCTGCATTCTCCCCATCTGCCTTGCTCTCTCTGACTCCATAGGGGTAGAGTTACTTCATGATTTCTTTCCTGAAGTGTGGGGAGCTGAGGAGCCTGCAGAGATCCCAGAGCAATGATGAAAGATACAATGAACCTCCCAACAGACAAAACCTCATAATTAATGTCAACCCCAAACCCCTAATGGTACCCATAAGAATTTCTCTGAGATTTTCTTCTTCGAGCATTTTGAAAGGAATTTCTTCTCTTACCCCATTAAATAAGAATGGTTGGGAAAGATGTGGAAGAAATATTTGGTCCAGTGCTAGAAGAAATGGGCTGATCCCAGTTACTTTTCTGTCATTCTCCAGACTGGTGTTCATTTTTCATCTGGGTTCAAAGCAGAACACCCAAGACTGGCACTTTTATGAATGATTCCCTTACAAAGATCTTCTTTATTCCAACCAGACACTAGATCCCAGGAGAAAGAGAGAGATTCCTATTTTCAGAATAGCTTACAATTACTTTCCATCATAGTGAGCCAACCTTGCCATCTGGATTTTACAGACAGGTAGCATTCTGGACTCTGAAGTTTGCAACTCTCTTGTTTTTACACTAGAATTATACATTTTATATTGTTCTACCCGAAGCGTCCAGATGCTTCTGTTCAATTTAGCACGCACATAATGCAAACAGTCTCCAGGCCATTTAGAGTTCAGTAGCTAGTGCCCACCCAAAATCTTAGTCTCATATGAGCCAACAGCCTGTCTCTAGTAGTCCAGCCAAGTGTCAGGCCACCAAGGAACTTAATGATTGTCCTGAACTTAGGTGGCCATTTTTCGCCTGAGTCAGCAAGCGCTCACCAAACCTAGAATTGCATTTAGAACAACATGGTTGCAGAATGAAAGCCAAAAACCCAGTGTCCTCATCACTTGTGGCCAAATGCAATTCCTTCAAGATCAGAGTTATTAACCCCACTGTCTTGACCAAAACTCCAATTTAGTACCTATAGTCTGATTTGCTAATTTAAATCAATGCTGCATCCCCATGTAGAACACACTGAGCATCTAAAAAGAGATTCTTTTACAATGCATTATTGAGTAGAATTAAACCATCTTTTGCTGATTCTGGATTGTGCACTGCCCAATAGTATCAACTGAGCAAGAATTACCAAGCTACCCTCAAACCTGCATAGGGTCCCAAAGGATGCCTGTTTTCTTTATTCTTACTATGTAAGATCTTACTGGTATTTTCCCAACAGCTACATTTTGACCACATCATCCTTTTGCCCAACTATTAGGCAAAATGAGATGCTTCTGGCATCAAATGATGGGGAGAAGTCAGAAGTCCTATCACCAGGGCTGAATTAAGACTTACCTGCATATCTAGAGGGCTTCTGTACACGAAATGGGTGCCATCTTGTCCTTTGGCTCAGGCAGCAAAATAGCTCGGGCCATCCATGTTTGAAACATATTTGAAAGTTTCAACCAGAAGCTAGTGGCTTCCATATTAATGTGCATGGAATCCCTACTGAATCCAGTCCAGATTTTAGTCTGAATTCTTAAGGAGCTATCCAAAGTGTCCAGCCTATTTGGCAGTTGGGATCAGCATCTAGGAATAGCCCTGTTAAGTTTAGACTGAAACCTAAAGGGAATTCAGTGCCCCAGTTACATGAAAATCACATGACCCAGTGATTCCAACTAAGATGAGACATGTAATGGAAAAATGTTATGAGGATTTTTAATAATTCTTTAAGTAAAAATTAATGGTACTTAAAAATGATATTTTTGACAAGTTAGGATACAGAGGCCTAAATCTTATTACTAGTCCCAACTCGAACAAACTGGATTTTCTTATATGCTGGATTCATGAACTGATTAAATGCCAACAGATTGGGACTAAACAACAGGATTCTAGCCAGGAAAAGAAAAAAGGGCTGCATATGGTTGATGTCTGACACGCGTATAAGTACCTCAGCAGAAGTGGTTGGCCATGTTTGTCCAATGCAGAATATCTATATTCTGTTCAAAATAGTGGAGTTGCACATACAGAGGCCGTGTGCATGGCTGTGCATTGTGCATGTCTGCACATTTACATCGCACACAACTGCACATCGATGTGCCAATTGCATATGAAAGTATGCATTGCACATGTAGGTGTTCATGCTGGTTTTGTTGCATATATGGTTGCACAATACTGCAACTTTCTAACAAGGCAGCATTGTGAAACCACCACATGACTCCTTGAATGTAAAGTTACTCTTCACCTTCTTGGTACAGGAACTTGGCCACCATCTGTTGGTCAAATTGTAGGATGAGCGTGGAACAAGGAAGTAAACCACCAAATATTTTATCCTTGCCTGAGAGCATGAGTAATTATGCGAGAAAACAAATATTCTGTTGTGGGAGAAAATGAATATTCTTCTGCAGCATTCTCCACATGTTCGAGGGATTATTCTGACAAGAAAAATATGATGTTTCTTTTTGGGAAAAAAATTGTTTTCTGTACATGGGTTTCCTGTATCAGGAGAAAACAGCACAAAATTCTTACTGGTCTATTCTTCCTGAAGGAGTTTCCCAGCTGTTGGGAAAAACCATTTTTAAAATCTGGGAGTGAATAATTATTAATATCCTGCCCATCTCTAATGTGGAATAATTGCCACCTCCATCTTGCCCTTTTGGTAGCCCAGATGTGCTCAAGAACTCTTTGACATGGCCAGTTTAGGGTACGAGCGGCACAGGAGGCTCACTCCAATAGTGTGAGACACACACACTGCTTGGATGGGATATTGGTAAACATTGACCCAGTCTTTCTAAGGCACGAAGGTGCCATAAAATGTCAAAGAAGACATTTCTATTAAGAAGAAACAACCAGTGCATTCTGAACACAAAAGGTTTGAGACAATCAGGGCTGAAATCAAACTGGTGGTCTGAGGTAGAAGACACTGACTGAATCAACAGAAATTGTGCAAGTTACCACTGAATCACCTTTCAGCAATTGATTCAATTTGGGCAGAAATGGCTCGACTACAGTACATGTAAAAAGGATCTAGGAGTCTTAGTAGACCACAAGTTGAACATGAGTCAGCAATGTGATACAGCAGTTAAAAAAACCAATGCAATTCTGGGCTGCATCAATAGGAGTATAGTATCTAGGTCAAGGGAAGTGATAGTTCCACTCTATTCTGCTTTGGTCGGATCCCACCTGGAATACTGTGTCCAGTTCTGGGCACTGCAGTTTCAGAAGAATATTGTCAAGTTGGAAGTTTCCTGAGGAGGGTGACCAAAATGATAGAAGGACTAGAAACCATGCCCTATGAGGAGCGGCTTAGGGAGCTGGGTATGCTTAGCCTGGAGAAGAGAAGGTTAAGAGGACCACATGAAAGCTATGTTTACATATCTGAAGCGATGCCATATGAAGGATGGAGCAAGCTTGTTTTCTGCTGCTCCAGAGACTAGGACTAGGACACAGAGCAATGGCTTCAAACTTCAGGAAAAGAGATTCCACCCAAGCATTAGAAAGAACTTCCTGAGAGCAAGACCAGTTCAACAATGGAATATGCTATCCCAGAGTATGGTGGAGTCTCTTTCTTTGGAGGTTTTTAAACAGAGATTGGATGTCCATCAGTCAGTAATGCTTTGATGGTGTATTTGTGCATGGCAGGGGGTTGGACTTGATGGCCATTGTGGTCTCTTCACAGTCTACGATTCTATGATTCTTAGTCTACTCTAAGCAGGATCAGTAATTTCTTAGTCTGAGAGCTGTCATCAACAGAAAGTACTTATCCACAAAATATATAACCTATGTATGGAAGCCATACATTTGCAAAATGGAGTGATGGCATTTAGCTGAAACAAATGGTTTTAGAAAGGCTTCAGAAGTTTTATTTGTGTCTACTAGTCATGATAGCTGGGGCAGAGAACTGGCCCCCAGACCCTTCAAAATTGCTCATACTTGACCTAATCAGAGGATCAGCCCTGCGGTTAGCCACTGTGGGAAACAATGATGAACTATACAGACCTTTGGATCTTCTTATGGATTCTAAATGTTCCAATCAGTGGGCTGAACTCATTTTTTCTGCCTGCACGTTTTTCTTATATGAGACAATGACTGGCCAGAGTTGGCCTAACACTAAACACAGTAAGGCTGTGCAAGCAGTAGGTTTTAGAGATGCTTTGAATGGGCAGATAAATATTGATCAACTGATTGTATTTTTACTTCCGAGAATTGAGAAAGAAGCTGGTGGCTCCCATGTCCATAGAGTGGTGAATCTTTGAGATTTCATCAGGAAGCTAGATGATTTACATACATTTAAAGTGAGTAATGAAGACACTGAAATAGTTGAAAAGATTTCCTTTTCCATTGCCTCAGTCATTAAGCAAAATGGAAGCTGTAATCAAGAAATCAGAAGAATATTAAGCCTTGGAAAGCAGCCATGAAGTAACTAGATAAGATCCTCAAGTGTAAAGATATATCATTAAAATCAGAATTATCCAGCCCAGAGTATTCCTGCTTTCTGTGTATACTTCTGAAAGCTAGATGGTGAAGACAGCTGAAAGGAAGATATCAACACATTTGAAATGTGGTCCTGTAGAAGAGTTTGAAAGATACCACAGACCACTAAAAGGAAAAAAAATGAATGTCTTAGGGCTTTATCACATGCTGGTTTGTTGTACAATTGCACTGGCTTCATTCTGTGACTAATCTCTCCTTATCACATGATGTTGTCACTATCCCATTGTTGGACTACATTCCTATCCTTAGTGGACCATTGCTTTGCATTCATGGGAAATACCTGTTATGACTCCAATAACACTGCTTTTCCACTATTGCCTATTCTTGTGGTCCTTTCACTCCATTAAAGTTCTGATGTGTACTGATGTGGTGTCAGTCAGAAAATACATTGCCAAAATTATGGGGAGGAAATCTCTTGACATGCAGAATTGTGCAAAGAAAGATAAAAAAAAAATAGTGTGTGCAATAGGTAGCATGGATAGGGAAGAGAGGTGGAGTCAGCAGGGTAGTGCGGAAGACCAATTGCAGGAACATGCGTCCCCAAACTGGCAGCACAGTATTGTTGAAGAGACAGTGTGATAGTGGCCATTTCTCTACCGGTACGTTTTCAGTTCTCTAAATAACACAGTTGCTGCAAAACAACAGGCTGATGTTGATACCATGCTGTACAACCTCCACTCCATGATACAATATAATTGGTGAGAAATTTAATTGGCACAAAACTTATTAATCATACACTTACGGCTGAAAACCATGTGGAAAGGAATTCTGGCTAGGAGCTTCATGCTAAGACAGATGACCACAGCATGGCCAGTCATAAATTCATGATGATTAGCTGGACAGCCTGACTTAATGGGTTCAAGATGATCCTCTCAACTACCCAAATAGCCAGTGAGACAGCTCCAATGAGGTAACCCAAATGCAGAAGACAATAGCCATCAGATGAGGCAACCAATGACCAACATCCTGGGACCTCTTCCCATGGAAATTCCACCTTATTTCCTCACCTGTCCAGACAATAACGGACTAACACAACCTCTATCAATACTTTGTCACCTGAAGTTAAGACCATTAGCCCATTCTGACCCCTTTGTTTGCTCTGGTAGACAGCAATTTGCACATTCCCCTTCAGGGCAGGAAACAGGGTATTTAAACCCTGGCTCCAAACTCAGCAGCTGGCTTAGTACTTTGGACACATGTTGGCATGTTATGCGGCGTGAGGGCCCCCCAGATTCCTGAGCATTGTACAGCCCTTGGACTCCCAATCTGAGCCACACTTTGCCTTGAGCCCCGCACCCCACTTCAGGAAAGGTAATTATCACCTGCTTCATTCCAAATTCTCCCACTAGCCAACCTTTCTCTCTTTTCCCTCTGCTAGCCTTGTGTGGTTCATGAAACTGCTTCATTTCTTGCATGTGTTTGTGAATTCATCAATAAAACACTTTTTTGACTCTCAATTGTTATCTCACAGTTAGTACCAGTATACACAGGTGAAAAGGTCCAGTAGTTACCCCTCCTCTCATAGACCTCCTTTTTGAGCTATGGTCATTTCCACACTACACTGTTATAGTGCTATTATTCCACTTTCAACATCCTATGGAATCCTGGGATCTGCAGTTTAGGGAGGGGCATTTAGAGAGCTCTTTGGCCTCAGTAAACTACAAACCCCAGAATCACACAGGATGTTGAAAGTGGAATAATAGCACTATAACAGTGTAGTGAGGAAATGGGCTATAATTCCCCACCCTCATGAGTGGACCCCAGAGTCACCCACCCTTTGGGGTAACAGTGTGATAAAGCCAATACAGGAAATGAAGTCTGAATTTTCAATAGGAGTGAATATGACTAAAATGAAGTTGTCGTACTTAGACATATCATGAAACAATGTGATTCTCTGGAAAAGACAATAATGCTTGGTAAAATGGAAGACAATGGGGGAAAAATGGAGACCACATTACAGGTGGATTGATTTGATCAATGAAATGACAGCACTAAGTTTGCAAGACCTGAGCAGGCCAGTCAATGAGCAGGGCTCATGGAAGTCTTTCATTCATAGGGTCACCATCAATCAAAGTTGACCTGAGTGCAAATAATAACAAATCTAAATTATGGGGTACTTTGGAATACTCCTTTGAAGTTCAGACTGAAAACCAAAATGGATTGCCTGCCACACTGAAACTGAAGCCATGCATTGCCACTGCCTTATGTTTCAAAGTAACTTCGGTGGCTTTGACTACAAGCATTGGCTGAAGCATACTTTTCTGGCCTTAACTTTCTTACATCCTAATATATAAAGTGCTTCCTACACTCAAAACAAAGCCCACACTGTAAATGCTAAATATGCTATTATCAACCATGTGAGAAAATCATATCTAAAACAGTTCTATGTAGGAAAAATATGAAATGGAAAGTGATTCTTTCACCAGTTGAGTCTACTTCAATTCACCTTTGCATGACTTAAACCTCAGCCATTTCACTTGTTTGTACACAATTTCACAGGAGCAAAGTGAGAAAGTCACTCTCTGCCCATTCATGATTCTGCTTCTCTTCCACAAAAGAAAAACTTGTTTTGAAAAAACTAATGTCTCCCAATATTTAGTTCAATTTAAATCTAGAGCATGGTACAGCTCAGCATCCAAACCTATTCATCTCTGGCTCAACCCTTCAATTAAGCGGAATGATCCAAAACTTTGAGCACTAAAATGGCACTTTATGTTTATAAACAAAAATCTGGGACTAGAAAAATGTTGAAGTTTGGAGATTTTCTGGTAAGAGTCCACTTGCTGACATCATGCTTGGAAAGCGGTGATTGGCTGGTGGAGGGTAAAAATAGTGCTTATATCCCTGGTAGGATGACCAAGAACAAACAGATGAACTGTTAAATCTCTGTCCCCTGAGTCCTTGGAGACCAGTCTGTATACTTCAGGACAAGGACTGCAAGCTGGTAAGTCACTGCCACTGCATTTGGTTCTATGCAAGCAATAACATTTTCACCTTACTTTTAGCCCATGGATTTCTGATATTCTGATTCTGCTTTGAGGTAATCTGTATTTCACTTTGTTAAGGGTAGGATTCTCAAGAGCATGACTTCTGTTATTTAAATCACTGTGTTTTACTAGGAAGCAGTACCACGGTTGCTTTTATCTCTCTTTGATTAAACGTAATAAAATTGGACTTGTACAAGCTAGAAGAAAGTATTTCTTAGTTGTTTTGCTCTAAACATTCTTGACTAGGCTTTATTTTATAGCATTATCCTGTAGCAATGGTGGGAACAAGGAGAAACCCACAGTTATTATAATTTTGTTCATTTCCTAGTTCTGTATGATAAATCTGTACTAATAAGGCAGTAAAAACTGTTAGCATTCATTTCCCATTTTGACTGTGTTGAAGCACTCCACATGCATTATTTTCATAATCCTTGCAACAACCCTGCCAAGTAGGTCACTGCTATAGTCTCTTGTATTTCAGATAGGGATCAGGCTGGTAAATATTATCTCTCCTAAAGCAGAATTAGTGAATGCTAAATGCGTTAGATTTTGTTAGATTGCAGCTCCCCTTAGCTCTAGCAGCATGGCCAACAGTGAGAAGTTCTGGGAGTTCTACTCCAGGTATTACCCATCCCTTTCCTAGAGGATACTTAGGGCAGGGGTTCTTAACATGGGGTCTGGTGACCCCTGGGGGTTCACAGAGCCCTCACAAGGGGGTCCACAAAGCCCAATTGCTGGACGCCAACAGCTGAGACAGCAACAGGGATTTGCCCAAGGTCACTCATTGTCTGAGCGGTGATTTGAATCCTAGTCTCCAGAATCCCTAAATAAATAAATAAATAAATAAATAAATAAATAAATAAATAAATATTTAAATCTAAGTATTTAAATCTTGAGTTAAGTCTTGGGGGTCCCTGGGAACAAATTATATTTACCAGGAGTCCTCAGTAAAGAAAAGGTTAAGAACCACTGACCTAGGGCATTCAAATGCCTCCTTAGCTGTGAACACACTTGACTCCTTAAGCAAGACCATGGCCTAAATTCTATTGTTAACCCTAACCCACTGAATGAAGTGGATTCATCTGTATGTTGACACATCATTCAACAATTGAATCTCTAGCATAGTAGTCGAGTACAGTCCTCCCTCCCCATTCATGGGTTTGACCTTCACAAATTTGATTATTTTTGAGGTGCACGCATGCCTCCCCCCCACCAATTCTCCTCCTCCCATTCCCATGTGTTTTGCCAGGTGCAGAGAAGGAAGGCAAGTGCCTGGAAAAAAGCAAGAAAATGGGAGGGGGGAAGACACATATGCACCTTCTTTCTCCTCTCCAGGATGCCCTCACCCATTCCCTTGCCTCTGGACGTGCTGCTGAGGGAATGGGCAGAATGGAGTGGAAGGGTCACGCATGCCCTCCTTCTCCCCTCCAGAGCTCCCATCTCCAATTCCCTTGCTTCTGACCCCAATGTGAAAAAGGCAAAGGAATTGGAGGGGGATTGCGGGAGGGGGGAGTTTTTCATGGTTTTTCCACTTTCACAAGGGTTATGCACCCCAAAACCTCACAAAAGTGAAGGAGCCACTGTAGTACTGTAGTAGGGACTAGCCAACATTATGGTCACCATCTGTCAGTCTCAGTTCTATTTAGGTACATAATACAAATAGGTAGATTCTTCTTGGCTCACTGTTGATGTTGTGGTGATCAAACTATTAATATGGATAATACCAGTTAAATTAAATATGCTGCATATTTCAGGCCTTGGATTAGTGTAAAGGAGAAAGGAATGTACACAATGCTTTAATTATTGTCTCTCATTCCAGAATATCCATAGTTCATTTATACAACATGCTGCATGATTAATTTGGTATGAAGGGTAGGCAGGACATACCTCTTAATTATTAATATTAAAACATCAGTGGCTTGGGAATTGATTGGCTTGTTGAGAGAGTTCGTTCTACCTGCTAGCGAAATTAAATTGTCAGCTTTCCTTAAAGTTGGATGTGGGCTCACTTCAGCTACTGTTCTGAGGTTTGAGGCTTGTAGACCTAAGTTGCCAACCACATTTAATTCACTTTGGATTACACCCTGTCCAGATCAAATCAGTACAGCTGTTTCAGGGCAGCCTCACTGTCATGCTGCCAAATTAAAAAAACAAAACAAAAACCCACACCAAATAGTTTGGAGTGATGTGGTGCACAAATGAGAAGTGCCTATTATGTTACACAAGATCACAATGTTCAAGAATAAGAAGCTGCTTTTAAGTTTGGGTCAAAGTTTGGCAGCCATTCCCCAAAACAACAAATCATTGATTCCATCTTGACAGCCGCTATGCAGTCAAGTACAGTATTTTTTTTTTAGTTTAGTTTAGGTTAGGTTTCTTTCAAGTACAGAGAAAAAAACGTAACTTCATTGTGCAAAATAGTCCTTGTCATTATCATACAGATAAAGGAGAAAATGTGCTTGTCATACTGCATCCTCACCAAGACAGGAGGATCAATAATTGACAGAAATAGGCCTGCAAACTTATATATCAATATGATGATGGCAACATCACTCTACAAGCCCACACTCTCCAACTGTCCTTATTAATCCTCTGCTCTTCCACTTTTTCAGCTGCTTTTAAAATGTCTCTGTTTCTCTCTCCTTCTCCCATTTACCCCTTTCCTCCTTAGAGAGAAATGACAAAGAGGTAGAATCTTGCAAAATGCAAAAATTTTCCTCTCCCATTTCTACTGTCTTCAGTCTTCATTCAAAGCGCTGTCATTGTACCCCTTCTGGGTTGCATGGGGCCAATCATAAATTAACACTGGAAAAACAATCACGGTTTAAATAGTGTATGTATTAAACTAAACACACCCAATGAAGTACCAGCACAAGACACTACTGTAGAAATGTTCTGTAAGCAATCTGGAGACAAATCTTAAAGTCCTAAGTTAAAGATATGCACAACAGAAATCTCACTGTAAAGAATATATCCTTTGGCTCCCTCATAAATACATAATTGAAAATTCTGTTACTTTACTTCACTTTACTTCACTTCAAAGTGAAAAGGTTGTACTTCTGAAGCTAACAACTGCAGCTTCTCTCCTCTCCAGCTATCCCTCTCTATCTGAGCTCAGTAAGATCAGTCCTTCTTTTAGGGTTTCCCCATGCACTGGACCAAACCAATAATTCATAGGAGTTACATCATACCCTGCAAAGATACAGACATAAGGGGGCATCTCTGTCAGTTAGCACCCAGACACATGAATTTGTGGATGAAACCCTCGAAGAAGAGAAGTCAGGGCGGGGGAGGCTTTCTTTCCCTACTCAACTTCTGGTTCACCCAAGTGCTTCCCTCACCTCTCTTAAATGCTCATCTTATAGGAAGGACTTCTCGTCTAAGCAAAGCACCTGTGAACTAGATCAGATAGGAAGGCTATAGCTTGCTGGGTCATTTTATGGCCTTGCCCACTTTGGAAACTTGCTCCTTTCCTTTCAAACTAGTGTTCATCCTTAAGAGCATGGATGTGGTGCCATTCTGGGATTTGTAGTTTACTGAGGCCAAAGAGCTCTCTGGCTGAGAATTCTAAATCCTACTCCCTAAACTGCAAACTGCAGGATTTCACAGAATGTTGAAAGTGGAATAATAGCACTATAACAGTGTAGGGCGGAAATGGCCTAATTCCCGACCCCCCCCATTCCCATGCAATCCTAACCATATTCACTGTGACTCAACAGAGGTCTAGTGGTCAAGCATTGATTAGGAGGAATACAAGGAATCAACTTTTCCTTCCATTTTTATTGGTTTCTTGACCTTCTGCTCAACTTATGCACATAGTATTGTGGCCAAATGAAACTGCTGATCACACTCTACCTTTCACTGGCAAAGGAAACTTGGATAGCCTTTTGAAAAACCAAGATGTTTCTCTACCCATAGTTATGTGGTATTTGACCACAGAGACCTGGAGATTTTGAAAAGGGAAATGAAACAAGCTCTATGTGCACAAAGTTGTGAAAATGCCCCACTCATTATATGAATAACTGCCTTCCTGTCTAGATGATTTCCCAAGTGTAAAATTCTTTTCTTTTTCTTTTCCAGAAATCTGAAAAATGAGGACAGCTGTCATCTTGCTCTGCCTTCTGGGAATAGCCTGTGCTTTCTCAGTAAGTAAAAATGAGAGGTCTCTACCTATCATAGGATGCATTGTGAGCATTTACTCAATGCCAGTGGACGGCTCTGCTGTTTAGCTTACTTTATTTTTAGTTTAGTTTACTTTATACTTATAGCTGTATGTCATTTTTTTTCTCTGCCGGAAAACAGCATTACAGGTGGACTGACTCATCCATTTCACAATACACAATTGTCATGCTATAATTCCACTAACTGCCATAGTCGCACTGTGTGGAATCATGGGGTTTGTAGTTTGGCATGAGAACTCTCTGTCTGAGAATTCTAAATATCCCTTTATACCAGAAATCCCAAATTCCATAGCATGTTGCCAGAACACTTAAAGTGGAAACATAGTGCTGGCGGGTAAGTGATTCTGCTTCAGAAAATAGGACTAGATATACTGAGAGGGAGATTTAGGGAGGGAGGGAAATATAGGCCATTTCCGCACAACACTCTTATAGCGTGGTGATTCCACTTTCAACCTCCTATGGAATCCTGGGGTTTGCAGTTTGGGGAGGGGCCAGGTGGCCCCTCCCGGAACTGCAAACCCCAGGATTCCATAGGAGGTTGAAAGTGGAATCATCGCACTATAAGAGTGTCGTGCGGAAATCTAAGATTCTTGGCTAGAGAGCTCTAGTGCCTCCCAACCTACAAACCCCAGGATTCCATCAGATGCAGCCCTGGTACTTAAAATGGAATCATGGTGCTATAACTGTATAGTGTGGAAGGACCTGAAGAGACCGGTGTGTGTGTTCAGGTTGCTGACATTGCTGTCAGGGCACCTGGTGCTCTCCCTTTTTCAGGCTCTTTGCTTTTATACTGGACTTGGACTGGGCAGCCCCTCATTTAAAGGGGACTACTCTCTTTAAAACAGGACAGTAGCCACTCTAGGGGTGGTTGTTATTTTGAACTAAAAAGGCTTGATCTTATATGCAAGCCTTAAAGCTAAAAAGGGAAAGCAGTTGTTTGCAAATGCTACTAACCCCTTCATTCTCAGTTTCATATTCAGCAATTGAATTTTGTTGCCAGTTGGCCCTGCCAGCTTGTGGGAAGTTGAAATGCTAAAAAAAAAAAAAACCCTACGCATATTGGCACCACATCTCTTTCCAGCTTAGGTCACATAGTCATGATGATGCACAAGTGATATGGATAGGAGTGAACTGGAGAGTCCCAGTGGTTCCTTCCTGATAGATACAACCATGGATGGATGATCCAGTTCCCTTCGCCTTACCCTCCAACCGAGAAAGTTCTGGATGGGAAAAATATAGATGCCATGTTCTTAAGCATGATCCCACTGGAGATGACAGGAGATTTCCACATGGCATTCAAGGAACAAGAACATAACAACTGTTTCTATTTGGTGTTAAAACTAGGGATAGAAATCAGTTATGCCAGAATTTGGAAAAGTTATGTTTTTAAACAGCTGCCAGAGTCTCCCAGCCAGCATGAATTTGTAATAAATAACAATAACACTAATAATGTTTATTTATAACACCCTTTTCACCCAAGTATGGAATATCAACATATGCAGTCAGGGACAAAAAGCCTTTCTGCCCAATGCTGTTACAGTGCTATCATTCCACTTTCAACATCCTGTGGAATTCTGGGGTTTGTAAATTATTGGGACCAAAGAACTCTCTAGCTGAGAATGCCAAAGGCCCCTCCGTAAACTGCAAACCCCAGGATTCCATAGGATGTTGAAAGTGGAATAATAACACTATAACAGTGTAGTGCAGAAATGGTCAAAGACAATAAACCTAACACTATAGCAACACATGGAACGAAATCCCCAACACTTCACTAGCTGCTGCCCATCTCTGCACCTTAGCCAGCATGAAATTTCCTACTATACTTACAGCTCAACATCATCCACATAAAGCTAGCGAAATGAGTCAGAGCATTGGTGCCTTTGGGCAAATACTGTCTACCCCAATTATCAACTGTTCTGCCTATTCTCTGAGGTGTTTCCCATCCCTAAGTTCCTTTTAAACTGAGGTTGTGGAAACCAAACTTGTGTCATTATGCATCCAAAGTATGTGCTGTTCTCCCGCTGAGATGTTCTCCTTTCAGTCACAGTCATTAGCATATTTATTACACACATTTAGAATGAGTTTCTCGAGTGATAGCCCAACATTAATTTGTGTTCCACAGGGAGCTTTGAAAATTTGTTCATTCGCAAGAAAGAAAATAGCACTTACTGCAGTGTGCAATAATCTCTTTCTCTTATCACAAAGTTGCTTTTGTCTAGAAGTGGTCGTCTTCCTTCCTATTAATTGCTGTTTTATCTAATAAATAGCTTCTGTTCCTACAGAAATAGGGAAATAGGGAGGGATTCATTCCACTGTTTTGATGGGGAGGATGCACACAGTAAATGTTGTGGCAGATTGCTCTATCTATTGCTGCAGTTCTCATTTGAAAACAACAAAAAACCAAACAAAGAGATGACGTTTCCCTTCTTGCAGAATACTTAGTGGCAATTCCCTGCAGGATCAGCAACGTTTTATTCCCGCTGAGAACCTGGATTTTTTAAAAAATTCCAGAATACATTGCCGCAGAGAGAGAAAAAAACTCCCAAAGGACTGAATGGTTGTATATTTCTAAATAAAGGGCATTCTTTGTTCTCCTTGCTGGATGAGAGTGGGAGCACATGGCATTTATGCTAGAACAGTAAGATTTTTAGAATACTGTACCTTTAAAAAAAAGAAGAAGGGCATGCCCAGCCAGGCCTCCAGAGCCAGGAGTGAGCAGAAATAGAAGAGATTGGCTAGTTTTCTATAGTACTATGAAATCCGAATGTTTATTGGTAAAATTTTCTACCCATCTCAGTTATGAGACCTCTCACTTCTTTGCAGTGGTATTTTTCCCCTTCAGAGGTCCTTTCTGCTCTTATAAGGCCAATGTTCTGTTCTGTCACTAGGTGTCACTCTGCTGCTGTTTACCATATTTTTGGAGGCAGGGCTGCATAGACCACTAGTGATGTTTTCAGGTAAAAGGCAGGTGAAACTACATCATAGCAATCAATATTCAGAACATAAACCCAAAAGTGTATAATAAACATCCATATGCATCTCTATTCAGGGAGGATGCATGCTTCAGCTAGGAATGAGTTAAGTCTGCACCTTAGCCCAAGTAAGCATTCACAGAAAAAAAATCACAGGTACCCTAAGCAGCCCTTTCTTTCCTTACAGGTGAAAAACTTCCGAAGAAGATTTAAGGCTGAAGATTCAGAAGAGAATGCAGTATGTTGTCATCTTGGCTTTTTAAAAAATTAACTTGTCGGTATTTTTCTTAAGCTCAGCGACTAAAAATGCTTTCCCCCTTTTTCTGACAGGTATTCAAGAACAGATATAGGCATTTTCTTTACAGATATCCTTACCTCTACCCACCTATGAAAAGATACCAGGTAAATGCAAGTTCTTTCTAAACATTTTAATATATTCCAAACCCAAATCTTTTAAAATGTGAACCATAATTTCAGAAACATGAGATGATGAAATGAGCTTTAAGGGCCTTTTAGCCTTAAGTAATGATACTGAGAGCCAGTGTGGTGTAATGATTGGACTACACTGGACTACAACCCTGGAGACCAGGGCCATTTCCACACTGCACTGTTATAGTGCTATTATTCCACTTTCAATGTCCTATGGAATCCTGAGACATGAAGTTTTGGAAGAGGCATTTAGAATTCTCAGCCAGAGAGCTCTTTGGCCTCAATAAACTACAAACCTCAGAATTCCACAGAACGTTGAAAATGGAATAATAGCACTGTAATAGCGTAGTGCAGAAATGGCCCAGGATTCAATTCCCTGCTTGGCCTTGGAAACCCACTGGGTGCCCTTGGGCATGTCACACACTTTCAATCCCAGAAAAACCTTATGATAGGTTTGCTTTAGGGTCACCATAAGTTGGAAACAGCTTGAAGGCACAAAACAACCACCAATGATTCTATAACAGTACTGAAAGAGTAGAGTATATTTTACCTATGTGTAACCATATAGAAATGGCATAACTATACATCAAGTCTATGAAGTCCATGAGAAATTCTTCCTGTAAGTACAGCTCCTTTCCATGGCCATTTCCACACTACATTGTTATAGTGCCATTATTTCACTTTCAACCTCCTGTGGAATTCTGAGGTTTGTAGTTTACTGAAGCCAAAAAGCTCTCTGGGTGAGAATTCTAAATGTCCCTCCCTAAACTGCAAATCCCAGGATTCCATAGGAGGTTGAAAGTGGAATAATCGTGCTATAAAAGTGTCATGCGGAATTGCAAAAACAGGAGGGGATTTTAAAAGTCCCAATATATTTTTAAAATGGGATGTGTACGTGGGGTGTGTGTGTGATGTGATGGCGGTTGCATGCAAGAACAACCAGTTAAATAAAAAGCGAGAGGAAATGAGGTAGCATCTTCAGGAATTTCAAACCTCCAAAACTCCCCTCATCCCAACTACTGCTAGCCCAGCAGTGATGACCCATAGAGACAGCGCAAAAGATAACATGGGCAAAAACCACATGCTCTGGGAAGAGTCGTATTTTCTTACAACATCCCCCCTCCAAATATAAGTTAAGGCAACACAGCCTTTATATACATGTTGCAGTTCCTTATGGATGAGTTATGATCACTGTTTCTTGATTGTGAGAAAGCAATACAGGAGGCTGCTAATTACATGTTTCCAAGGTTGGCTCATGTAACAAACTAAAAATTGTCTTGTTTCTGGGAAAGATGCCTAGGCAGAATGGTGGTTTGGCATGTCTCTTGGCTACAGGGATATTTTTGTACTGATCCATGACTTTGCAGAGCTGGAAAAGAACTCTGTCCACATCTTTCTTGCTTGCCTCCTAATCACAAAATTAAGGACAATATCGACACACAGCCCAAATATTTGCAAGCTTTCTGGACAGTGCAGACTGATATGTGAACTAGAAGGTGTAGTCCAGTCCATATTATTAAAAGAAGGGTCTGGACACTTCTCATTTAGTTAGAAAGTTTTCTTTTACCATGACAGGTCATTTGTCCACTTGATTCAGTACGTGCATCAGTGGGAACCTCCAGCCTTAGTAGAGAAATAAAATTTCCAAATATGGTGAAATCATGGGGGTAGGTCTACTTGGTGAACTTGGTAAAGTCACACCCTCTTGACCTCAGAGGAAGGGCAAACCTCCTCTGAAAAATCCTGCCAAGAAAACCCTATAGTTCAACTGTTAGACTAGGAGATTCAAGATTCAAATTACTAGGATGGAGAACATATGACCTTCCAGAGATGTATATTGCATGTCTTCAAATGCAGCTATCTTTCATTATCAAAGAAGGGGGATGTTCTTCTATTTTTCAAAATGAAAAGTTGGTGCATAATAGAAAAAAAAGTAATACTTTTACAGTACTCTTCACAGATCTAAAGTGACTTGTTGGACTGTAACTCCCATCAGACTGCTGATGGTGAAAGACAGCTGCATTTGAGGACATGCAACATCTCTGTAAAGTCACATGTTCTCCATCCCAGGAATTTGAGCCTGCTATCCCAAAGTCCTAGCATAACAGTCAAACTAAAGTGTTTTCTTGGCAGGATTTCTCAGAGAAGGCTTGCCATTGCCTTCCTCTGAGGCTGAGAGAGAGTGTGATTTGGCTTAAGACAGTTCACCTAGTGGGTTTCCATGGCTGAGCAGGAATTTGAACTCACAGTCCTAGTCCAGCAACCAGGCCACTCCACCACTCTAGCTTTTGATATTAGCAGACCACAGAATAAAACCAGAGAATGTCTAGTTTTAAACTGTGAATTTGGACATAAAAGGTGTGTAACCTGTTGACCGGTACAGGCCTCTGGCTTATTATCATTTACCTGCTGATTTTTGAGAGCCCCCAGTAACTTAAATGATTGTTTTCATTGATTATGCAACTTGCTCTTCCTCAGGAGATCAGAGCAATATGTTGAGTGTAGAGGGGACGTTATACATACAACATTAGGCTAAGAGATGGTGGTGACTGCTTAAGAGCTATCCCAGTGGCTTTCATTGCTGAGGAGACATTTTAAACACAGGCTATATAGTGCCTCTCAGCCTTTGGCCTTCCAGATGTTTTGGACATCCTGACCATTAACCATGCCGATTGATGCTTCTGGGAATTGAAATCTAAAACATCTGGAAAACCAAAGGCTGAGAACTCCAGCACTATAACACATTGGCTCTGTATCATTTTTTAAATAATTTTATTAATTTTCCAAAAAAAAGAAAAAGAAATAATAAATAAAAACAAATATATACATCGTTCAGTAATACAACATATAGTGGTAATATCTTCTTAGAACAATTTCACATATTTACAATATTTCTTCCTAGCTTTTTTTTTCTTGTAAGAGCTAATAAATATTATTATTCGTTTTATAACACTAACCCTGTATTTGTCATCAATTACCTCTTATATATTAATCCAGCATTCTATTTATCTTGTCAATTAACTGTATTCTGTATCTGTATCATTTTTAAGTGGATGGGAGAATTTAAAACAAACTGCCACTGATTATCTTTGGAACCAAATTATCTTATTAGTTTCCCTGTTTTCTGACATATATTTCATTTCTCCTAAGCCCATTAAGGGAACGGTTAAGGACAGGGCTCTGAAGCACTGTATCACCTATATTGACTTCACTGGGAATGACATGCTTGTTTTCAAGAACAAAATTCCATCGCTTTAGTGTGTATAGGCACTTATTGTTATTTTGTGGTAAATATATGGGAAAAGCCTCAGGATTTTCTCTCCTTTTAGTTCAACAGTGACTCATCTGAAGAAGGCTATGGTGGGGATAGTTCAGAAGAGGAGGAAGAAGGAGAAGAAGAGGTAAGAGACATGTTTGGCTCTGGTCAAAATAAACCAAAGAGCATAAGAAAATAACCGGGATTGTTTTTACAGACTGTACTCTGCGAGTGGCCATGGTGAGGATTACTAACTGCCCACAAGTTTCCATTCTGGTTTGCTGCAGTATTTTTTTACATCCCAAGTCATCTAAACAAGAAGTAACCCTTGAAGACATAGTAAAAGCTTCTGGAAGCCAACACTTTAAAAACAGATAGGACTTTTGTCCATTTATACAAATGCAACTTCTGTGGTTATGAGGAAAAACACTTAAAAAATGTTTGCAGAACTTGCAAGCAGTTAGTTACTTGTAATTCGTTATTCTCTCCCAATAACAAAGGTATAACTAAATTTCATTGTGATTGAAGGAGGGACAACTGTACCCTTTTATAATGCAACTGTATTATTTGAATATTTACAGCTGTGGTGGGCAAAGTGTGGTCCACAGTCTTTATGTGGTCCCTTGGCACTCCTAAGTTCAGGCCATGGGAACCCCCCAAAAGCCCCTTAAACCCACCAAATCCCTTGCAAAAAATTAAAATTGAGGGGGCTGATTTTGGGGCTTTTTTTCACCCCCAAACCACTCTAGATCTCTTAAAACTACATAAAAAATCAACAGTTTTCTCCCTTAACCCCTCCAGCACCCCAAAAATCCCAAAAACAAACAAACAAATGAAATAATCAGCCAAAACTTGACAGAAATGGTGGCCAGAAGTGACATCATGCAAATGTAATTGGATGTGATTCATCTTTCACTGTTGACTATGCTGGCTAAGACTTCAGGGAGTTGTAGTCCAATGGAAGGCATACATTCTCTAACCCTCATCTAAAACAAATTATTGTCCATAACTAGTTACAGCTATAATAAAATTAGTCATGAGGAGCAAACTAGACAGTGAGGGGAATGAAGATTCCCTATGATAAACCTGATGATAAAACATACTAAAGCATGTAATGTAGTATGATAAAACATACAAATGCAAAATACATAGGCAAGGAGCAATGCTTTCACCACTTGAAAGGGTACCTGTTCTTAAAAATGTGCTATGTCAGCTAGCCTGATCCTCAGTTATCCCACTGCCTTTGAACTCATTGACCAGAACATTGAAAAAAAACAAACTAAGCAACTGGTTAAATACTATCTGTGCACCCTTATTCCCATATTTCCCTAAATAAAAGGGGCATGGGCTACAAGCTTACTAAGAAAGCGAACTAGCTAGGTAGCTTGGTGCAGGGCCCACAGAAAATTAGTCTTGTCCTACACTTGGGGACAGAAAATTGGAATACCTAAGGACCCCCTTATACAATTATGAGAGTCAAGTGGTAGAAGTTTCCTTTTTCCTCAGACTGTATGTTGTTGTGTGCCTTCAAGTCATTTCTAACTTATGACAATTTAAGTCAAACCTATCATGGAATTTTCTGGGGCTGAGTGTGTGTGATGTGCCCAAAGTCACCTTATGGGCTTTCATGGCCCCTCGGAGAATCGAAATGTTATATGTGCTGTTGAATGCTTCTCTTCCTTTTAAAACCCATTAGAACTTACACTCTATATGATGAAAACTAGTATTTCAGAAACAGGGACTAAATGAAGAAAACTAGCATGTCAGGGACTTGTATGACAGAGCTCAGAAAGTTAGTTTTTTAGACTACTATCCTGAAATTACCAACCAACTGCAGTCCAATCCTACTCCCAACTTACTGGAGGTCTTATCAAGTAGAAGACTAGGTTGAATTTAAGGCTAAGCTGCATAAAAGAAAAAGGTTCAGCCTTCATATGCGCTTCTCCCTCTCCAAGCCCAGCCCCCAAAATATGCAAAGTTCCCTCTCCTGGAGAATGGTAGAATGCAGGAAAACTTTTATCAGTAGTCCCCAGTTGCACTATAATGGGTAGGACTTATGCAGACTAGTTATTCCTATGAGTTTTAACAATCCCTTATCTTTTTTCGATTGAGTCCCAATAATCAGCTACAGCAAGACCCACCTCAGTAAAACAGAATACAAGACCATCAACACCAAAAAAGGTGTTTATTTAGCCATAGAGAGTGATGGCCCCTGAAACAACTCTGGGTCCTGGGGTGTTTGCAGTCTGTTGGGTGTTAACAAAACTCCTCCATGTTAGTATTTACCTAGGGATCCCTGAGAGCTGATATAACTTCCAGAGTAAATATGTACCTTGGTATACATGCTATTTGGGGAACACATACTTTACCTGAACAGTCTGTAATAGCTTTTTCATTTCAGTACCTCCATGGTTTCTTGGGTCAATATGTGCTCTAACACAAGAATATTTATAAAAATGAATTTTTGGCTTGATTTGAATACCCAGAGCTATAAGAGTACCACTATGTTCTATTGTATTTCTGGACAGATGTATTCTCCCAGGTGAGCTAAGTACCAAATGTTCTAGTCCTGAGGTGAGAGCCATACTGCCTTCCAGACATTGTTGGAGTTTATCTTCCAGCATGCCTGATCACTGGCTCTGCTGTGTAGGGCAGTTGCCGTCCAACAACATTGTTGAGCCAAGCCTTTCAGGTTTGTCAAGACTTTGCCCAGCGTTTGCTAGCTCCAGGTTACTGTAGATAGACTCAACCAAGACACTATGTTTTCTGAGGTAATGCACCAAAAGGCATGCCCCCTACCTATACTGCAAAGTACCCAAAGCTAGTCAAGATATATAGGCACCTGATGCTGAAAATGCTAGAACAACCTCTCCCACTCCATGGCACAAATAATAGAATAATCATAAATTAAAGTTGACATTCTTTACCCACTTACCAATGAGGCAGCCCCATGAGTCTCAACAGTCTACTTTTGAACAGTTGAAGATAACATCTTGGTGTTAAAAATAATAGTTTGCATCTCTTTTGTGACAACTGAATCTGGCTACCTGAGGCAGCTGCCACATACTGCCTAATGGTAGGGCCTGTGGAGCTTTGTTGGCTTTCTGAACAAATGAGAAAATTTTGCTCAGGTTTTCTCTGTGGCTCCAGCACCAATGTTTTCCTTCTGGGCTGGACTTTCCTGTGCATTACGTCAGGTAAGGTTACTGGGTCTTCTGATGCTCAGACATTGGAAGTTAGAGGGAAGCAAGTGGATAATAAAGAGTAGACAGATCACATGGTGGATTCTGGTGGTATAGGAGCATAGTCTACTGGTGTATGGTGGAGTGGAGTGTAGCATATCATGAATTAGAGATTCTGTCCTGGTTGTGTTCTTTGCTGAGCACATACCCTCCAACTGTCCCTGTTTTTAGGGACAGTCCTGATGAATCTTCTGTCATCCTATTATTTCATCTGCCTTTTAAAATATCACAGTTTCTCTCTTCTTCTTCTTCCACTTCCTCCTTTCGTTCTCAGCTTACTTGCATTGCTGCAAACTGAATTCAAAGTACAAGAAGGGATGGATGTTGCTCTTCCCAGTCAGCTTAGCCAAAAGCAAACTGGAAGAGAAAGAACAAGCAAACCAGGAGAGGCTACAGAAGTTTGCTTTTGCCTGACACTACTGGGAAGGCACAATTCTGCTCCCTCCCCTCCTCTCCTCTCCATTCTAAACTGAGTTAATTGAGTGCAGTCTACTTTTCCACTTTGAATTCAGTTTGCAACAATTGAAGGAAGCCTAGAATGAAGAGAGAAAGTGTGGAGAGGAGAGAAAAACTGGGATATTTTAAAAACAGCTTTAAAAGTGGGACAGCAATTAATCAGGACTGTCCCTGCCAAATCGGGACAATTAAAGGGTATGACAGACCCAGATTCCTGCACAAATGCCAAAGGCTTATTTAAGGTTTCAGGGATGATGATGAGGATGATGAGGATGATTTTACTCATTTATATCTTGCCTGCCCCTCCAATAACTGTATAAAATCATCAGATATATACGTGTATATATTATTTTTTTAAAATAATTAATCTATAGATTTTAACCCATTTCAAATTCATTAAAAGTCAGTATAAAACAAAACAAAAACAGCACAGCATATTATTAAAATCCCATCACAGTTGGTTCCTAAAAGCCTCATGGAGCAAGACAGTTTTTCATTTGCAAACAGAAGGAGAACAAGGGTGGCTATCCTAGCCAACCTATGGAAAGAGTTCCAAAGTCTGGGAGCAGCCAACCTATCAGGCCCTTGCTCTTGTGCCCACCAAATGATCTTGGGGAGGTAATGAGATAGAGAGAAGGGTCTCTCTCAAGAAGCTGAAACAGGTTCACAGAGACCATTTCTGCACTATATTGTTATATTTCTATTATTCCACTTTCAACCTCCTGTGGAATTCTGGGGTTTGTAGCTTACTAAGTCCAAATTCTCTGGCTGAGAATTCTAAATGCCTTTCCCTAAACTGCAAACCCAGAATTCCATAGGATGTTGAAAGTGGAATAATAGCACTGTAACAGTGTGGTGCAGAAGTGACCATAGAGAGACACAATATAGGGTTTTATAACCTGCACTTTGAATTGTGCTTAGCAGGCAATGGATCTGATAGAAGAATGGTTTTAATGGGCAAGATTTCCATTTTTCAAATTCTGGATGCCCAACAAATTTACACTATTTCAATTAGCAGTAGTAAGACGGATTAGTACAGGACACTCCCAGTTTTGTAGTAGTCATCAAACCCCAATACCTGATATTTGAAGGAGGAACTAAGAAGGTGAATCTGAAGTCTTGGATGAACTCTGATCTCAAAACATTTGCACTGGCAGAACTGCCTGCAATCCTGGCATAATGTCACGTCCTGCAGCACTACTCTGGCATCGCTGTTGGTCAGGCCAAGCTAAGTACTTATGTGCTGGTGTAGCACTTCTTCAGATCAGCTGGTTAAAGCACTTAAAATAAGATGTAATTCAATGCCAGTAAAAACCAAAGTTATTTTCCTCTCTGTTGAAAGAGCTTGCTAAATTGCATGGTGTCACTGGCTATTTGGATAGCTATCAGAGGACATTGTGACCTCTAAAACAGTAGTTATTGTCACATTTATTTAAATATTTTAGAGGTTCTGCTTATGTTAAGGCTGGACATACCCAGGGGTAAAACCACTGAAATGGATTTGAGAAAGACAATGGCATTTTTTGGATGTTCTTGGGTGACATCTTGATTTTGAACACACTGAAACTTTTAAACAGAAGCCTCCAGCTGTCTACAGCAGCAGTTATTTTTGACAGTGGCTACGTGCATATGAAGAGCATTCTTACATTCCTCCCAGTGGCAGAACCAATACTGCCAACTGAGTCTTCTTCAGCAGCACCAGATTATTTTTTTTTAGGCAGCCAAGTGGAGAAAGAAAGATCATCATCATCATCATCATCTTTATTTATATTCTACTTTTTTTCCTGGTAAGGACTCAGAGCAGCTTACCGTAATTTAAAGAAAATATAGTTAAAAATCATGGAATACAAAAGTTAAAAAACACATATTAAACAATCAAATAAGAATTAAAACAAAGTTAAAATACATAATTAAAACACAAAATCATAAATTCCACATAGCTAAGAATAGCCAGCACCTTTCATTAGCCTGACCAAAATAAAAATGTTTTTTGCTTGTCTATGGGGCTGTTCCACACTAGACTTTTATAGTGCTATGATTCCACTTGAAACATCCTATGCAATCCTGGGGTTTGCAGTTTCGGAAGGGGCCAACGGAAATGGCCTATGGAAAGAAGGTAAAGAGGATGCCAGTCTGATTTCTTTGGGAAGGAAGTTCCGGAGCCTGGAAGCAGGTGCTGAGAAGGTCATCTCCCGTATTCTCACTAGTTGTACCTGTGAAGGTGGTAGGACTAATAATAATAATAGTAGTAGTAGTAAATAATAATAATAATAATAATAATAATAATAATAATAATAGTAGTAGTAGTAGTAGTAGTAGTAGTCGTCGTCAGAGAATGCCTTTTTGTAGTGGAGCAGTGGTGCTGATTGGAGCAAGACACATGGCTTAAAGGAAAATAAACTAAAGCTTTATTATACGAACTCCATACTAAGATAGGAAAGTTACTGGGGGCTACCTAGTCTAGCTGCATTCGTAGGGAGGATTAGGAAGAAAGAGGAGGGATCTTGAGAAGGAGCAGGGAGACATCCCTGGAAGTATAAGTTTACATCACAGGAGGATCAAAAAAAGTAGAGTCAAGAGGGAGGAAACTTGAGTCATCCTAATTAATTGACTTTTACTGCTGTCCCACTGCAAGGCATTCTGGGTTCTTCAGTGCTAAGCGTTGTTGCACTTCAAACAATGATTATGATTATGATTACTACTACTACTACTATTTCTAAAGTAAACTGGCTGTTACCAAAAATGTGGGGGTATGTGAGTGAAGCAATGTTGCTGAGAAGGCTGAAATGCGGGTTTCCAGATCCATGTAGGAAAAAGTGGGATGACAATTGGAACTGCTATCACTACAACCTGCTGAAGTCAATTAAAGCAGTGCTACTCAAAGAGGATCCGCTAGGCTAGCCTAGCAGGTAAGACACTAGTCTTTGTGATCCTTTGAAAGCCGAAATAGTGTACTGCTTTGAGTGTTGGACTAGAATACTGGAGGACTAGGGTTTGGATCCCCGCTCAGCCATGGAAACCCACTGGGGGGTCTTGGACAAGTCCTATTTCTCAGCCTCAGTGGAAAGCAGTGGAAAGCAAACCTCATCTGAACAAATCAGAAAATAGGGTTCTGATAGGGTCACCTTAGGGTTACTATTAAGTCAGAAATGACTTGAAAGCTTGGAACAACAACAGCAACTCAAAGTGGTGGGCTGTGAACCAGTGCCAGTCTTTAAGCTGTTGGCTGCTGATCAGCAGCAAGCTTCCAGGAAATTAACAGTTGGAGTCAATGGGTCCAAACACAGTGCCAGCTCCTGGCACATTTGAAAAATATCCTTGCCTATCCCCCTCCTCAGATAGCTTAAGGAGCATTGAATTAGAGTCTTCTGTATATCTGGAGGCTTCTGCACATATCAAAAGTGCAGAAAGCCTAAAGCATTTTCATTGTTTTGATTCTGCAAAATGGAGTTCTCCGCTTAAATCCACATACTGTTACAAAATAACTTTCCCCTTTTTTCCCCACCCCTTTCAAAATCCTAAATTTACATATATATCCTTTAAGATTAAAAAATGCATAGGCTATGCATTTAAAATACCTAATTTTAAAACATATTTACAATTGTAAAAAACAGTTGTTGTTGTTGTTTAAAGAATATAGCTTTTGGCAAAATGACAAGCTATCAGCATGCTATAGTATGTATTGGTAGCATGACAAATTGGGCATTGCCAGAAAAGAAGAGGAAAAACAGGACACAGATCTTTATTACCTTTGGATATGGTAATTTTTAGATGCACATTCAAAAATAGTGACTATAATTTCACAACACAGTGGGAAAGACTGTGGCTAATGTGGAAGACTGCAGACTCAGTGACCCTGCTGCTTAGTCTGCTAACCAGGTGTTAACTGATGATAAGCAGGTCCAAGGTTCCTGCTCTCCCTTCATGATCCTCAAACATTCTGGATTTTTAAACTGGAGAGCCCTTCAAATAGTGGTTGCCTTCACAGAGGGGCCCCCTGACAGCCCATGAAATACAATTCTCTCTAAATCAGGATACATCAAATACAGAATATCCTATGTGCATGAGGCAGAGTGCAGACATCGATCCATGTGGTTAGGCGAAGAAAGAATAGACGTAAGAGATATTGCCTCACATATCCGCAATGGAGATGCTTTTCCAACCTGACAGCTCTAAAGCCGTACTTTGTTGTTGTTCGAGTGTTAAGTGTCAGGGACAATTCTAGCCCTACCTTTACAAAGAGGGTAGCCACATCTGGGAGCCATTTCCAGTATTATGAATGAGCTGTTTATATTATACTTGCCAATATTTTGTAAATTAAAACTGGAACACATGTGGCCAAGCAACATCAGAGTATGGTCCAGATGTCAAAAATTATTAATGAGGAAGAACAGCACAAGAAGGAAATTTGTTACAATAAGTTTTTGAGTATCAAAGAACTGTTCTTTACACAGGGCAGAAAGAGCTGCTTTTGGTCTTCTTTCCTTGATTTGATATATTTGCAGGTTTCACTTTTGCAGATTTGATTATTAATGGATTATTTGCTGTCACCTCTGCTGATTCCCTATGCCATTTTTAATAGGGACTGCAAGCCTTGTGAGACTGAGAAACCGTGAATGAGGATTGTAAGTCCCTATTAAAAATGATGTGGGGCAGTAGTGGAGGTGGCAGTAAGCCCCACCAGTCACCCACTTCTGCCTTGTGAAGGAACCCTGATGCCTCAGAAGAATCCACAGTGGGTTGAAGTGGGTGATCATACTTTTTTGTGTGTTAAATATGGTTTGGGAGGACCTAGAGTTATTCATGTTTTTTCCCACTTTCACAGGGGTCCTGTGCCCCCAACCCTAGAGAAAGTGGAGGGATGACTGTATTTGAAAGTCTGTTATCTCTCCTTAGGAGTCTGCCTGAATCTTATGAGCTTTAGGAGAAGGCTTTCTCTCCATCCTACCATCATCAGGCTCATCTGGTGAGGACATGGGAGAGAGCCTTCTCATGGTCTACTGCTAGGCGATGGAACTCTGCCTGATGGAGGTTCAGTTCACCCCCTCTCTGCTCTCTTTTCATCAGCAGGCAAAGATCCCATTTCAATGGGCCTTTAGCCTTAACTGATTGGGATAGAAAGACATGCAATAAAATATGCAATATGTGTTTCATGTGTTTTTAAACTGCTTTCTAAATGTTTTAAAATTACTGTAGTATTTTATTTGGATTGCTGGTATAATGTTTTTTAAACTTTTGTATACATAGAATCATAGAATCATAGAAATGTAGAGTTGGAAGAGACCCCCGGGGCCATCCAGTTCAAACCCCTGCTATGCAGGAACACCCTCAAAGCACTCCTGACAGATGGCCATCAAGCCTCTGCTTAAAAACCTCCAAGGAAGGAAACTCCACTACACTCCATTGAGGCAGCATATTCCACTGCTGGACAGCCCTGACTGTCAGGAAGTTCTTCCTGAGGTTCAGGTGGAATCTCCTTTCCTGCAGCTTGAATCCATTGCTCCTTGTCCTGGTCTCTGGAGCAGCAGAAAACAAGCCCTCTCCTTCCTCTACATGGCATCCCTTCAAATATTTAAACATGGCTATCATGTACCCTCTTAGCCTTCTCTTCTGCAGACTAAACATCCCCAGCTCTCTAAGTCTATCCTCATAGGGCATGGCTTCCAGGCCTCACACCATTTTGGTCACCCTCCTCTGGACTTGCTCCAGCTTGTCAATATCCTTCTTGAATTGGGATGCCCAGAACTGGACACAGTATTCAAGATGGGGTCTAACCAAAGCAGAGTAGAGTGGTACCAGTACCTCCCTCGATCTAGACACCATACTCCTATTGATGCAGCCGAGAATTGCATTGGCTTTCTTGGCTGCTGCATCACACTGCTGACTCATGTTCAGCTTGTGGTCTATGAAGACTCCTAGATCCCTTTCACACGTACTGCTATCCAGCCAGTGTCCCCCATCCTATATTTCTGTATTCCATTTTTTTCTACCTAAGTGTAGGACCTTACACTTCTCTCTGTTGAATTTCATTTTGTTCGCCTTGGCCCAGCTCACCAATCTATCCATACATACTGTCATTTATGTTTTACTTTAACATTGTAAGACATTTTTAGCCCCATTTGGGAGAAAAAGTGGGGTATAAATCAAATATATAAATAAAAATAAATAAATATTGTTATCAAATGTAAGTAATACAGAGTTGAATAGCAAAAGTGGGAAGCTCATTCTATAACCTTATAAGACTGTTAATTGCTCAAAAACCTGTGTTTATTCCATTGAATCTAAAGAAATCTAAGTTTCTTTGTATTTAATTCTCCTGCAGGGTCAGTCAAATGAGGAAAATGAAGGTGAGCAAGAGAACGAGGCCACTGAAGCTCCTAGTGGACCAACAACAGTAGATAAGAAGGGTGTTAGTGACGCCAAACCTCATAAGCAGGTAAGATGTGTGGACGTCTAATACAGCTACAATAAAGAGAAAGTTGTACAAGTTATTATCTTCCTGAAAGCAATCTGCTGCCTCACACCATCACATAACATGGGATCGCAAACAATATTTTTTTTTATCTGATAGAACACTGTTCTAGGAATCTCTAGGTCTTCCAGAGCATCCAGTGGAAGTTGACCATAGAATCGTATTGGAGGACCTAGAGATTCCCGGAGCAGTGTTCTCCCTAGAAATGTCTAGGTCTTTCAGCATATCACCTTTCACCACTGCTGTGCTTATGTGTCCCAGTCAATATAATGTTGTTGTTGTCTACCTTAGGTCATTTCTGACTTATGGCAAGCCTAAGGTGATCTTATCACGGGGTTTCCTTGCCAAGATTTGTTTGGGGGATACCTTTGCCTTTCTCCAAGGCAGAGAGAATGTGACTTGCCCAAGGTCACCCAGTGAGCAGGGATTCAAACCCTGATCTCCAGAGCCATAATCCAGCTCCCAAACCACTATGCTATACTGGCTCTCAACATAAGGTACTGGGACAAAAAATGCCCCCTTCAGTTTGTAAATGCTAAACTTAAAAATAAAATAGTATGAATCAGAATTACACCTTGAGCATACATAATAAAAATAGTATATTTATCCGTTGGGAGTGTGATATAATGCTATAGGCTAGAAAATTTCATAAGGCGCTTTCTGTATCATAAAGATGATCAGATCTGCTCATCTTCTCAGTTGTTTGGGATGATGATGATGATAATGGTGATGATGATGATGATGATTTTATCCATTTATATCTTCTCTTTCTCTCAATAATGAGACTTAAGGCACCTAACAGCACATTTAAAAACAATACAGATTAAAACTATAGAAAAGCTTCAATAATAATATAAATATAAACATTTAGAAACCAGTTAAATAACTGATAAAGTTAAAAACATTAAAATTCATTAAAGGGCAACATACAAACCTTAAATACACAAAGCCTACTCCAATCAGTTTCTAAAAGGCTGACTGCAAAAAGTGTTTTAGCTTGCTGATGGAAGGGGAGCAAGGATGGGCCATACTGGCCTCCCTGGAGAAGTTGTTGCAAAGTCTGAAATAAGTCACAGAGAAGGCCCTCTCTCTTGTTCCCACCAGATGAGACTGAGAGGTGGTAAAACAAAGAGAGGGGCCTCTCCAAGCCTTAGAGTTCTAATGAGTTCATAAAAGGAGATATGGTCCTTCAAATAGCCTGGACCTAAGCCATATTGGGCTTTATAAGTGATCACCTGCACTTTGAAGTGTTCCTGGAAATGGACTGGCAGCCAGTGCAGCTGTTGCAACAAGGGATTTGTGTACTCCCCAGTTAACAATCTGGCTGCAGCTCTTTGGGCCAACTGAAGTTTCTGAGCACTTCTCAAAGGCAGCCCCAGATAGAGTGCATTACCCAAGGTATGTCTTACCATAGTCAAATCCAACTTCTTCAGGAACACTAGCACTAGCTTTAACTGTGCAAATCACTCCTGATCACCACTGAAACCTAGGTTTCCAGGCTCAGGGCTGAAGCCAGGAGTACCCCCAAACTACAAATTATACTTCACTGTGACATATTAATTTGCTGCTAAAGTTCTATAGTTTGGACATTTTGCTTTTTTGGACTACTGTCCCCAGAATCCTCAACCAGTATGGCCACTGGGAATTATAATCCAAAATAGCAATAGCAATAGCAGTTACATTTCTCTACCGCTTATTAGTGTGAAGCATTCCCTAAACGGTTTACAGTGTGTAAGCTAATTGCCCCAACAAGATGAGTACTCATTTTACCAATCTATGGAAGGATGGAAGGCTGAGTCAACCTGGAGCCCTGCAAGATTGAACTCACAACTTTGCGGCTGCAGTACTGGCATTTAATCACTGTGCTACCAGGGCTCTGTAAAACTTAACTCTGTAAAGTTCTCAGAATCAGTTCTCTGATTGCAGTGTTTAGATTTACTGCTCAGTTTGGTAACTCTAAAAACACAAACATATACCCTATATTTTTAATGTGTCAATGCAGGCACCGATAAGAAAAGAGCCTCTTGAGAAACCAGGAAATGGAGGAGGTGCTAAAAAGGCTGAAAAGGACAAAGCTCCAGAAAAGGGTGGGAAAAAGGGAGAAGAAGACAGCGATGAGAATGAGGAGGAAGAAAATGAAGAGGAAGAAGAAGAACAGGAGACAGTGGATGAGAATGGAAGTGGTGTCAATGGTACAAGCACCAACAGCACTGCAGAAGAGAATGGAAATGGTGGCAATGGAGAAGAAGAAGAAGAGGAGGAAGGAGGAGAAGAGAATGAGGCAACCACCATCATTCCAACTACCTTGTTCTCCACTGTTGTCCCCACCACAGAGTACCAAGATCAATATGAAACTACCACAGAAGAACAATGGCATGGTGAGACCACCCCTGAAGATCAGTGGCAATATGACACCACCACTGAAGACCCATGGGCTTATGATACCACCACCACTGGTTATGAAAATGGCTATGAAGTTCAAACAGATTACTATGGGAGTGAGCATGGATACCCACGGGGAGATACCTTCAGAACATATGAAGATGAATACAGCTACTTCAAAGGGCATGGGTATGATGTTTATGGCCAAGAGTACTACTACAATCAATGAAAAAAATAAGTAATTTCTTGTCGTGGTTAATAACAATGTTTTTATAGCAATTTTTCTCATGTGCCTACTCAGGAAGAAGCATCATAATATAACATGGTGCTTGTTGAGCAAGATAGAAGATTAATGTCTGGGATTATCTCTAAATATGAAAATATTTTCTTTTTGTCTGACTTTCAGACATGTGCTTTTGACCAGTATTCATCTATCCTTCATGGACATTTGTAGGGTGTGTAGATCTTGTTTTTTAAAAGAAAAATCATGGTGGGTATGAATATGATGTGTCTAATGGAATTATTGTTCAAATTGGAGTTTGTTGTATGCTGTATGTGCTCTTTCTATGTGCTTATTTTAAAGCTGAGTTTTGAAACAACGTACAGACTTGATTAGCTTTGAATGAAAGAAAATAAAGAAGGATTATACTGCCAGATTAATTTCATTTTATCCTGCGTTGCCTTTGGGAATATCAGAGTAGTGTGCATGTATCACCTGGATAGCATCCCAGACTAATGTCTGTTTTAATAGTGTTCCAAGTAGTGGGATGGGATGAAAATTGGTGATTCCATTGGTGCAGTAGTAGCCTCGGTGAGACAGATCATCACTATTTCACACAGTCACTATTTTCACAGTTGCCATAGGCGATGGCCAACCTTCTGGTGATGAGCCTGTCTGTATTCAGCCAAACTGAGCATTGTTCAGCAGATTCATAGCCCACCAGGGATGTACCTAGGGGTGGAAGCAGGAGGGCAAAGTGAAGGCCTTGCTTTCCCATATAAGAATCACTCCCCAAAATGAAATTGTCCTTCACTTTCCAAATGTCAAGCATTACATTGCCTTGAAACTTCAGTTCAGCATTTAGAAATACAGTTTAGCTATCTAAAGAAAAGGAGTAGGCAATATTGCCAAGGAAATGCACAGCAAATAGAAGAGTTCCAGGTGTGAACAATGTGCAATGTCTTACTCCCTGCCATGCTAGAAATGTGGGAACTGAGGGAAAAAATCATTGAAGGGGCAAGATTCTAATAGAGAAGGCAATGCCAACGTTCCCCACCACACATCTGGGTATTGCCCATCATGCCATTTTGGTAGGCCCTGCCAGAGCTTGTGCTCTACTGCCATAACATTGGGAGCCCAGGATCACTTCCATTACATGATGAGATGGTACAGCAAGATATTATGGCATATCTCTCCAACTAAATTCACCAAAAGTATGGAGGTATACCCTTTGTTACCATCTTGTAATTCAAGCAAACTCTCCATGCGCTAAGCCATGCAGAAGCACTTGCTCGTACAATATAGCCTTACTGGGGCACATGGAATCACAGATACAAACTGTTTAATCACGTGTATCTTTGAAGAGGTTCTGGTGCCCTTGGGATATTTAGGTTCTGAACCATAACACTGGTTTAAATCAAAGTGTCATTCTAAAACAGTGGTATACAAAGTAGTGGTCACTGCTAATCTGCAAGCCACTAGATGACAGTCCATGGTGAATTTCCAGCAACTATGTTAAGATAAGTAGCAATATGCCACAAGTATGGTACCAAACAGTGGCATACTGGAGGTGGGGGGTGGGTGGACATTGCTGGCTCACCATATCAAATATGTGAGAAGCACTGTTCTAAAAAACATAATACATCAGCAGAACTTACACCGTTTATGAAATATTTATTAGTAACACAAAATTTGGCTAGTGATCAAGGTGCCATTGCAATTTTCACTGAAGAAGAGAATTAAGGGGATAGGATTCAAAGCGAGAGGCTCTTGGACACATGCCACATTTCAGTTCAAGAAAACAAATCAAAAACAAGTCTGAAGCTGAGATCCTGTTAGGCTTTTCCACTAGCATATCTGTGCCAGCAAAGAAGGAAGTGGTGGTGGTTGAAAAAAAACATTACCAGCACAGGTAAAGAAGAAAAAGATGTCATTATTACAGGTGTGAAGAGAAGTCTGCCAAGACAGACCCTCTTATTCTTCCAATCCATGCCATCGGAGAAAAGGAGGGAACCTCAGAGATAAGGTCCTCTGGAAAGGGTGATCAGGACAACTGCCTGTCCCATGGTACAAGGAACTATCTGTCCTGTTTAGAAAGCCAGCCACAGCTTCCAGTACCACAGCATCTATAGTAGCAGCCCCGGTCAAAGTTTACAGAAAATTATCAGTCAATTGTTTTAGCAGTCCAGGTCAGCAATAAATTCAGAGTGTCAGTTCAAAGGAATATCGAGTAGCACAGCCAGCACACAAAGCGAGAATCAAGGTTTTTAAGGAAAACAAGCGAAGGATCAAAAGAAGAACATATTTGCCAGTTGTCTCCAATAGACTTCTCCCTGCCTTGCCTCTGGTATTTATTGGCCATCAGCCTCACCCAGCTGTTTGCCTAATAAATGAGACTTCCCTCTGAGCCTTGTGGGCTCTCCCTTTCCTGTCTGTGCTGGGCTGCACTAAGTATTGTCCTGCTCATCTCTCTCTTGGGGAGGATCTTGTCTGTATTTGCACCTGGGACTGAGGCATTACACTATCTAGGCCACTTCCCAAAGTAACTTGTCCCCAAAGGTCCACCTCTCCCAACCTTGGAAGCCATGAACAGATGCAGTAGGTTGCTTGGGACTGGCAGCCTTCTCAACTTAACTCTGATAACAACTCTCTCTTTGAGAACAGAGTGCAACCATTTAACAATAATAGACAGTTAACATCAACATAGTTCATCTATAGGATTTAAGTCCATATTGACCAGGTAAAGTGTCAGTTTTATAATCTGGGAGTTATAAGAACCCAAACTGTATGTTTTACTGCAGAGTATCTGATGAACAGAAGGGAAAATGCTCCCATTTCTACCTAGAGTACTCCTTTCATATCAAGTCAACAGTCTTCCTGCCTCATGCTTTTTGTTTCATTCCATTCATTTACTGTCATTCATTTACAGAATATATTGGTCTGAAAGTTGCAAGGAATTCCTGACATAAATCAATGCAGCAGGGTTGTGTGTAGTTTTTCCTTGGCTGGGAATATCTGGAATGCATAGACATGAACTGGAAGAAAGATGAATGACATTGATGCCTCCATGATAAAGTTAATTAAAAAAATTTTATATGATACATGCCCATCATATTTCACCTCTTAACTGCAGCCATAGTGATGATTTATGCCAACAAAACAACTGAGCATCATAGTTATTATTTTGGTGAAGACACAAAATGCAAAACTAGAATCACTTAGCAAAACTAGATTTTGTCAAATCTAGCAGCATTCCTCTGAATGGAGATTACAGACAATTCTCTTGCTATAAGGACTGTTTTATTTGATTATTCCATTAGCCCACATTCTGTAATTTTTATTTTTATTTGTGTGTGTGTGTATTGGCTTTCGTGTGATTGCTATGGTATTTCCCTAGAAACTAAATGGTGAGTTACTGTCTTTACTTTCTTTCTTTTTATATAATGAGCCATCTTATTCTTCAGCTTCATTCTGCTTAACCTACCACTGCAGTTACTTACCATGTTTCAAACCAGCTTGATGCATCTGACAAAGAAGAGGGCTAAGAATACTCAAGGAAAATAGATTTATTTCGCCTCTCAGGTTTCCACAGTTACTTTTTGTATGCTCAATAAAAATAGCAATTACAACAAATTAGCAAAACGGCCTTCCAGGTAGTTAAAATGAAGCACATAATAGCTCTTCTGACTCATTCAAAGTAGTCCTCAATCACCTTCCATTTAACACCCACGATAAAATATGCTGGAAGGTACAAAACCACACTCAAGCTGGAAAACACAATACAAAGAACACATCCTTCCACACAAAATGCTGGCTCTGTGTCATGTTCCCTTAACCCTCTGTTAAAAGCAGAGGTTCTTGATGGCACAGACAAAGTGGTTTGTCATCCTTTTGCTCTAGGTTCTTGATGGCACAGACAAAGTGGTTTGTCATCTTTTTTCTGACCAGAGGAAAATGATCTCAGGCCATTTCTGCACGCTGTTGCCATCTCAAGATGGGAACACATTGCTGCAGGTCCACAAGTCATGCTTTCACACAACGTCATAACAGTCCCACTGTCAACACGTCCCCACTTGTCGCAATCATGGGATATTCCATTACTGGAAAAAATCCACTAATGGTCACTGATCAAATGATGCTCCTGTTGCTGGTGGCCTGAGGAAATGGCGAAAGAACAATCTACAACTGTTACCCTGCTTGCTTGGGGGTCCCTTAGGGACACCTAAATGCACTCTCAATTATACAAGTTGGGGAAATTAGTCAAAGAGCACAAGCTAGCAATGCGAGAGGCAGGGCAACGGAGCGGAATCTTTTACCAAATGTTTACGGAGTCAGGCCCAGTCAAAAATCACAAATTGTTCAAATTTAAGTATTTTATTGACATAGATGTTAAAGTCCATACAATCACTCAGCTGCACTCACTCCAACAAGCATACAAGACTATAGAAAGTTAAAGTCCATATAATCACTCAGCTGCACTCACTCCAACAAGCATACAAGACTATAGACGGTTAGAAAGAGGTGAAAATTAAGAGAGAGAAAGAGAGAGAAAAGAGAGAGATAAGGGTTTGATTTAATACTGTACCACTCCAGAAGTCTTCAGCTGGGAGAAAACGATCTCAGCCACGCCTTTAGAGGCTGAGGGGAGCTTACCAGCTTCATGGTTTGCAGATCTGAGAGAACTCCTAACTCCAAAACTCTCAACTCCAAAACCAAACTCTCCCATAAGAATGAGAAAATGTGCCTAGTTATAGAGCTGACCCATGTCCTGGGAAAACAGATGGCTGCAGTTTTATTAAGATGGATTTCAGCTTTTGTAGTTCAAAGAAAATACAGCCAAACATCTTTGTAGTTTCCTGGAAGATGAGTATCTCTCATCCGGAGATGCATACCTCAAAGTGTCAAATTCCAGGCTATTTGCATTGTTTATTTGTTCCCAGAGAGTTATTGTCTCCTGATCGCTGCTGAAACTCCATTCCAATGGCTTGTGAGCCATTTACAAGATTACCCAGGATGTGTGACAGAAAACCAGCTGCTCTTTTGATCTACTGCCTACATGTCTGTCCAGTATATCTCTATGGCTCACTATGTTTGATATAAAATAATTAGGATCCTCAGGACATAGTTTTTAGGTGTGTTAAGGGGCTTACAACACTTCCTTCCCCAGAGCAGCATGGGAAGTGGCCAGCTGCACCGCAGAAGGAAGGAAGGAAGGAAGGAGGGTGTTCCTTGCACTACCCTTCCACAGGCAGCTGGCCGGGTCTGAAGGGGAGCGGTCAGGTTGTGCTCCCATCTCAGGATCATGACAGGACAGCAGCGGAAAACGGTAAGATGTAGAAAGGGCCTCAGTTAGAGAAAGAACTTGGGGAAGTCACTTTTTTAGATTACCACTCTAAGAATCCATACCCTCCAACATTTCACAAATGAAAAGTGGGACACATATGGACAAGCAACATCAGAGTGCCAGAGAGGCTCCAGGTATTTGCTTTTACTCAAACCTCCTAGAGAGGGCAAGACCCCAATCCTCTCCTCTCCCCTCTGCCACTACACTGTTATAGAGCTATTATTCCACTTTCGACATCCTGTGGAATTCTGAGGTTTGTAGTTTACTGAGGCCAAAGAGCTCTCTGGTTGAGAATTCTAAATGCTCCTCCCTAAACTACAAACCCCAGGATTCCACTGGATGTTGAAAGTGGAATAATACCACTACAACAGTGTAGTGTGGAAATGGCCAAGGTGCAAACTACCTTTGCACTTTGAACTCAGTTTGCAACATTTGAAATGAACTGAGGACAAATGGAGAAAGTGGAGGGAGGGAAGGGAAAAGACATTTTAAAAGCAGCTGAAAAAGTGGGAAGACAGAGGATTCATGGGGATTGTCTCTGCTAAACTGGGGCAGTTGAAAGTATGAGAATCCCTCAGCAGCAAGGCCACAGGCCATACTGACTGGGGGGATTCTGGCATCTGTAGTCAAAACACGAGCTCTTTCCCAAGCTCAGATTTAGGGGTAACGTTATCCTAATTATATCAGGAGACAAGGTAAGTTAAACTAGTTGCTGGGCTGGGCGGGTGACATGGGATTGCCATTTTTAGCAGTAGCCTCTTGTTCTGCTCTTTTAAACCTATAATTTTGCCCAAGTTATTAACTGCAGAACTGGAAGCCCCCATTGTAAAATGTCATTCTTACTATCAAACACCTTAAGTTGCACCATGGGTATTTATAACTTGCATGTTGTTTATTTGTCTAGATGGAACATTAGATAGCTGACTTCCACCACAAGAATTTTTTTAGATTAAAACTGACCCCCCTGCAGTTATCTTGTGGGCAAGTGCTAAAAACAGGCAGAGTTGACTGGCCCTTGTTGGTGTCATAAACTTTAAACTTCAGCCAGGTGTGCAAAAGCCTGCAAGAAGTTGTTGGAGATACCTTGTCTTCAAGGAAACACAAGGTAACTTCCCCTCTTTCCTCTGTCCTTGAGCATTACACCTTTTCCTTTGACTCAGCTAAACATAATATCCTTGTTCCCATCCTCTAAGTTTGCAAATCCGTCCTGCTAAGGGTGAATGCTATCAAATGGAAAATTGAACTGAGGATCAAATGCTGCACTAATTTGTTTTAGCTGTAAGAACTTGCCTAAGTTTGTAAAAACTATGACTATGTGAATATAAGTTTTTTTTAACCTTTGCTGTAGAAGATGCCTATCTCTAATAAGATCTGTGCTAAATACAGTATAGGGTATTATATTATTATTTAAGTGTCAAGTACTTTGTGCTGACTGTTCAGACCTGAATGGTAAAATTTATTTGTTGAATTTCCTGAGGTTGGGTTGTTTTAGATTTTTCCCTTTTTGAAAGAGTTGTTTAGGATCTGCCACTGATTATTGGTTTCCTTTTTATTATCCTTGTTGGTTTTTGTGCAATGTTTTGATTTTATTTGCTGTTCCAGTATTTTGTTGAGGTTTTGCTAAGGCCAGTCATTGCCAACCACAGTAGAGAGAGACAGTATACATAACTTTAAAAAATACAAGCAAAATAAATAAGGCCGTCTGTGGATGTAGCTTTAATGTGTGGAGGCTTTGTGAGTCAGCTCAACAGTTCACAGCGTACAATGGTACCTATTCCTAGGAATATATGTGAAGGATTGAAGCCCACATGGCTTTGGATGTTCCTTTCCCCAGTAAGCTATGCAATTTTGTGGACTTGAATAACCTGCAGAAATATTTCTGTGCAATTAATTTCAGGTATTTCACATATCTTGCCTTGCAGAAAGAAAACTGATTAAGGGATTAGAGGCATAATGTCCTCCATTTATTCCTGAAGCTTCTAGGGAATTTAGCTTGTAACGTGTGGTGTGTGTCTGTCAGAGAAAGAGAGAGATAATGTGCTTGTGGAATATCCTCAGCCATGACTGCTTTGGGGTGGCGGGGTGGTAAATGATTAGTAGTTTTTCTACTCTGAAATCAGTTTTTATTTATTTCATTGTTTACTTCCTTGTTACATTTATATTCAGCCTTTCCTCCAATGTACTCAAGGTTGTGTGCGTGCGTGTGTCTCTCCTCCTACTTCCTTTATCTTCACAACAGCCTTGTTGTGTAGGTGAGGCTGCAAGAGAATGATTAAGGTTACCCAGTGAGTTTTATGGGTTAGTGAGAACTAGAACTGGGATCTTTCAATTCTCAGTCCAACATTCTAACTACTAATACTACAGGCAATCACCGCATTTTTCAACAACTCATTTTTCAAGGTTCTGCTTTTTTTGACTATTGTAAATTGTAGACCTGTACCATGTGTTCAGTGCAGGGTCTACTCTTTGTGTCAGTTTTTTTCTTGTCTTTCTCCTGTAGAGAACACGAGGGAATGATGGAGGGTTGGCAAGAAGAGAAGAACTGATGAAAGACTGGTTTCCAACCAATTCTGCTTTTTGACAGTGCTCTGATCCTTAACCTGTTAGATAAGCAGAGGGAGCTTCTATACCACACTGCTTTTCTTGCACAGTTTGTGGTTTATTATAGAGTATTTTCCATCCTATGTAAAAAAAAAAAAAAAAAAGGCTCAGTACATGAGCATGAATGCACATTTGCGTTGGGTTTGATCCTAAGGTTAAATCCTATATATTAGTGTTTCTCAAACTCTGGTCTTCCAGTGTTTTGGACTTCAGCTCCCCAAATTACTCATCGTTGGCCAAGGCAGCTGTGACTTCTGGGAGCTGGAAGTCCAAAACACCTGGAAGACTAGAGTTTCAGAAACATTGTTATGCATCCTTACTCTGAACCAGGTGTGTAGCTGCATGAGTGGGGCACAATGAAGGCATTGCTCTCCAAATTAAAAAAAAAATCTGCCTCCAAATCAAATTTTCCTTCAATCCCTAGTTTTCTGGCATTTCGGAAAGAGTCAGTGAAAATCACTCGTACCTAGAACTCTTCTATTTGCTGTGTTCACGTTCCTCCAAGAACTGTGCTTCGTTTGCCTAAATTGTATTTCTAAATGTTTGACTAAAGTTTTAAGAAATTTGGGCAGTGAATGAAAATTTCATTTGCAGGGTTTGAATTATTTGTGGGGCAATGCTCGCATTTTGTCCTCTCCTCTGACCATAGCTACATCCATGGTCTGAGAAATGTCTACCTGAACACAGTGAGGCTTACTTCCAAGTAAGAATGCATAGGTCTGCCCTGTAATACAGTGAACCTCTAAAATAGGCAATCATGATCAAAGTCTCAATGTGTATAACTAGCTAAGATTACAACTCTGTGACTTACATGGGGAGCTACCTCCTATTGAGTTCAGAGGGGTTCACTTCTGAGTAGACATGTCTAAGGTTAGTAGTTTGTATCTCACCCAGGGCTTTCTCTTCAGTTCATATTGATTTAATAAGACGCTGCAGACACAGTTGCATTCCTGGGGAGCAAGGGAACCTAGTGCTATACAGTCATAAGCTTGACTTTACATTGAAATTAGTTATAACACCTGTACATTCAAAGTTAATATATTAAAAAAAAGACTTTTGGTACATAAAATTAGAGATATGACAAGAATGTAAAGATCTGTAAAGTTACAGATATAGCAGGAATCTGAGACAAATCCCAGGGTTCAAATCCTCCCTTAGCCATGGAAATCCACTACATGACCTTGGACAAATCTCTCAGCCTCAGAAGAGGGTAATGGTGAACTCCCACTTGAACACATCTTGCCAAGCAACTCCCATAATAAGTTAGGCTCACTATAAGTCAGAAACGACTTGAAGGCCCATAATTTTAAAGCAGTAGAAAAGCACCAGAGCAGATAAACAAATAAGGCCATACTGTTTCTTTCTTTAAGAAACCTAATGCTGTTCCTGTTTGTTTCAAGACTTTGTGCCCATAAGGCAATCACAGTTGTCTATAGAGGTTTCATAATACAGTTGTACATGCAAGGACACTCAGTGGCAGAGGAGGTGCAGTGCATATGTAAATAGATCTCATCCCAGATATCTGGAGTCACACTTTTGGAAATAATATGACTGGGGATGATGCATGCATGAGGCTGTCAACAGTTATTTCCAGTTATAATTGTCTTAAACTTCCCCAATCTCAGGCTATTGGATGTTAGTGGACTACTGCTCCCATCCTGTCCAGTCTGCAGGGCTAGAAATGATAGGGTTATAGTCCAACAACAGATAGGCATAAAAGGCTGAAAAATGTCAGAGTATAGAAAATAGTCTAGACAAGAGCTGGGGAATTTGTTGCCTTCCAGATGTTGCTAGACTACAGGTCCCTGATTTCCCACCAAATGGACTTATTTGCTTGGGCTACTAGGACATTATGAGGGCCACAGGTTCCCCACTGTTGGGCTAAGGGAAGCATTGCTCTGCCACAGTATAAGGCAGTTCCTTTAATTTGTTAGGCTAAGGTTTATGGACACTGAACCTTAGGGGATGCATGCAGTTAGAATATCAAGTGACTAGCAGTGTTCATAAGTGGAACCAGATAGAACAAAGTTAGGCAACTTAATTGTCCTCCCCATGTTAGGCACTACAGCTCCCATCAGTCCCAGCCCACATAACTGATGATCATTGGTTGTGGGAGTTATAATCCAAACATCCAGAGGTTGGAGTACTGGGAAAGAACTCAGAAAAGCCAGATTCAAATATGCACTGAGCTGTGGAGTACAGTGGGAGTTCTTGTAGCAGCCACTATTTCTCAAACTATCATTCTAAGAGTGGCGTTGTGGTGATAAAAAGTGGGAAGGAACACAGTGAAAAGACCAGCGGATGAAAGATAATATAAACAAACATGTGTTGGCGTGGACCCCACATCTTGCAAATCAATATTAGATATGTTGAATCATAGTGCCTCCTTTAATCGTTTCAGCTGATTCTCAAAGGAAGAAGTGATATGATCATCAGCATTATAGCTTAATTACAATATTTCTAAGTGGTTCTATTGTTCTGTCCATAGAAATCTGTGAAGATGAAAGCTGTTCTCCTGTACTTGTCTCTCTGTAGCCTAGTCTGGGCTGAGTCAGTGAGTATTAATTACTACCTTGAAGCTATAAACCTCTATACATTTTCCTGGGAGTAAGCCACGATGAGTGCAATGGGACTTACTTTAAATAAAAATGGGAAAAATCTGTCAGTTTCTGTTTCTTGTGGTAATCTTAAAAAAAAAATCTCAGGATCTTTACATATCAAATACTGTACATAAATGCAGATTTTTGGTAAATTCTTTAAAAAAAACATGAAGACAAATTTTGTATTTCTTGAGCCAAATTCCGTAAGTTCAGTGAAACCCAGCATGGGGGAGGACCAAGTTGTACTTGTCTGTCATTAATGATGACGAGCACATCAAGGGGGGAAAAAGATGTGACAACAACCCTGACTCAACACTAAGATGGTTGAAACCACCGCATTCAAATTCAGACTTTTAGAGCTAAGCACCTAACACTCCAGGTCTGGATGGACAAATCTCTCAGTACTGGTCTCTTTCACATTCAGTTTTTTAAAATTTCAAGTTTTTCCCTTCCCAAATATGAAAACACTTGTGAATTTTAGTAAATTCTTATCAGAAATTCATACACATCCCTGCTTCTGGTTAGACACATAATGTGACACTGAAATTGGTCTGTGGACATTGTAAAAGCATGGGCCCTTCTTATCTTTCCCTGAGGACATGGGTGATGCGTTTTCCTTGGTTAAACCAAGCAGGTCTGGATATGAATACTGTCTCGGTAGGAGATCACCCAGGAACCTGAAGCATACTGCTTCAATGTATATTTAATAAAAGATGTATCATTGCATGCAATTTAATTTATTAAATATATGTGTGAAGGCAGGATATATTAAATATAATATGACTGAAGACTGCTTTGGTAGAGGCAATGCCAAAAAAAAAAAAAGACCCAAAGTGCTCGAAAACCGCACAGAAAAACAGGAATTTTGCTTTCCCTTTCCTTTTACAGCCCCCACAAATACCGGTACCTGTTTTTGTCAGAAAACCATAAAAAAAAACGGTACCTGGAAGTGAAATGATGTCACTTCTGGTGCACCATAATGCATGTATGTGGCCCACAGAGTGTGACAAGAAACTGAAAATTGGCTCCCACCTCCCATGTGATTGTCCATTCTTGAGGTAATCTCTGCAAGTCATGCAGATTGCAACTGTTTCACACTCTTGTGTTCCCAGTTGATGTCACTTGATAGTAAACATTCTTTGCTATCAGGTGACAGGTAGACTGGTCCTTGAATGGCAGACATGTGCCCCTAACTCAAAGCCTGACAGGTTGACTAGGACCCTTGTAGTCTGTTGGATAGCCTTCATGAATCCAGAGTCAGCTCCATGCCACGATGAGGCAACCAAGTAGGATTTTGTATAGGAAATATAAAAGGTACATAAATCCAGAGAAGTTTCAAATGGATATCTATATCCAAACCCAAGCAACATTTTTTTTTTAAGAAACAGAGAGCCTGGATTTTTGTAGCCTGGCTGGCTTGCACAAGAAGGCAGAGGTTGGTCTCCATCTATCTGAATTTTCTTGACAATTCCTGCTACTGGATAGCTATTAGTAAATAGCTGCAAATCAAAACATTCAGTCACAACCACAAGTAAATGAAGAGGATCTAACAGACATTGACAGTTACTCTTTGTGTGCTTCCATTTTACACATATGAGTACTAGATTTGAAATTCATCTGATATCATTCATGGATTTAACTTTAAGCTCAGAAAAGTTACTTTTTTGGATTTTTTTTTTCAAAGAGACATTTTAAGCTACTTCAGTATAAAAAGGCAACATGGGAGAAAGAAATCTAGCAGCATCTTTAAGATGGGTTGATTTAGTTTAGCATGAGCTTTCAGGGATTTCAATCCAGTTCAGGTTGGTTGAAATTCCAGAAGATTCAGGAGGGCAAGGTCTGCCAGCTGAAGGATGTGGCAAAGGACCTTTCCAGTATATACACCTGGCAAATCAGTGTTCTTTTGAATGGGGAAAGAGTTGTGCCCATCTGTTATCTAGGACTGTTATGCAGCTTGGGAAAGACTGTTGCAGCAGGAGGTAGTGGGTCCCTTCTTGTGTAACCTCTGAAAAAGGAGTCAGACCAGCATTAGTCACCAAGAGTTTTTGCCCTTTTGTCCAGCAAAGCCAAAGAATCCATCATGATGTTCTCAGACCAAAGGCGAACAGCGACAGCATCTACATCTGTACCTAGTTTCCCCAAAATCTCTAGATTTAAGCCAGAGCCAAGGAGAATCAAGAAGAGTTTTTAGGCAATGTTGAGTTCACTGATGGGGAATTCATGGGGGCTAGTGTGGAATTTCCCCAGCACTTTACATGTTAAAAATGCTTTGGCTGGAGATGACACCATCATGTGCCACTTCAGACAGAAAAAATGTCTTGGGACAGCTCAGTTAAAGTTAGCAATTTTTGCATACCTATACTAATTGCTAGTTTGCAAGCTTGCAGACTTCCTGTTTGTTTTTCTATGTCCACTCTCTGCCTGCCTAACCTGCAGATATTTTTTCCTCTTCCCTCTCTCTCTTCCATCAGACCATGTGTTTCATTATTTATAACCTATTGTAAGTAAAGCTAGTTTATGTGTTTTGCAAATAAGACTTAAGTTTATTTCCTTTGCTGGACGCTGTGTGTGGGTGGGCATGGGACTAGTTGTTGTCTAGCTGCTACGTTGCCACATTCTTTACTCTGCTAAAGAGATCCACTACTATCTCTCTCATTTCCCAACATGCTCTGCACCTCAACATCTCCTCAAAATCCAAACTGGTAGAAGAAATTAGAAGGAACTATATTGAAGACAGTTGGAGTATATAGACTAGTATGAGCAAAATGAGAGTTGGGTATTGTCAAGTTAAATCCAAGAGTCCCACCCTCCATACCAAGAATGGTAGCCATCCCTTTATCAGAGCACAGGAAGTAAACAAACTCAGAAATGAGTTTGTCCTCTGAAGATGCCAACCACAGATGCAGGCGAAACATCAGGAGAGAATACTAATAGAACATGTCCTCAAAGCCCAGAAAACCCACAACAACCTATGGATTCCAGCCGTGCAAGCCTTCGACTTTACATCAGAAATGAATAATTCATTTGTAACATTCTATTTCTCCCCTATTTTCCTCCCCCAGGAGCTCCAACCCCATTACAGGAAAGCTAAGCAGAAATGTGTGGGAGAACATCAGGTAAAGTATTCTGATCAAAATATGGCTTCTTTCAATTTCTGTTAGTTAAAAAAAAAAAGAGAAATACATTGAAAACACATTGTCCCACAGCCCCGCATGTAAATTCATAAACAGTTTGTTTTTCTAATCCTTTTTATGAACAAATCTAAATTCCCATTGTCAGAACAGGTGAGGGATTTATGTTTCCATCATGAGGCCTTGAGTCTGTGGAACCGATTCTATTATATTACCCATCTTAACAAATTTGTAACAATGGAGGAAGTGATCTCAGATGAAGCATTGTTTGATATGGTGGTGCAGAAGGATGCTCAAAGGTTTAACAGTTTGTCAATTTTAATTAGTTTGAACACAACATTTAGAATGCTTTCTAGGGTAGTGCACTTATTACTGTATTTCATATTTTGCTTTATAATTTGCTTAGAGCGTATTTTTACAGACAGGCATTAAATTAAAGAATCATAGAAAAAATGTAGAGTGTTTTTTTGCGGGGTGGGGATGGAATATAAGCTTTTATGGCATAAACCTGAGCTCTTCACAAACTGTTCAGGTTTGAAAGTGCCACAAAAATTTCATTTTACTGAAGCAGACCTGTTGAATCCAGATGGAAGATCAAGCATGCCCTCTGGTGGTTGTACTGTGTGTCCTCAGTTTCATCTATGAAATGTTGGAGGATATTGTGAGTGTATTAAAACTTAAATTCATGTAAAATAATTGCAGGAATCATTCATAAAACCAGAGTGATGATAACACAAATATCCTGGCTTTGGTGATCTTGATTATTGTGGGTTTTTTTTCCTTTTCTAATTGAAGAATTAGGCCTAACTGATATAAATAAGAGTAATCAAATACCTAAGAAGACTTCTAATGTTTCATGCATTTTTCCTCCCCAGATAATGGTCAAAGGTCGTCATTCCAAGCATGGGTTCTACATATTTAATTACATGTACTCATCTTCAGTGCCAAACAATCAAACACAGATTGAGGTAAAACAACATTTTCACTCACATTCCTCATTGACTGTGTTTCTTCTTGTTTTGTTGTTTTTTGTATTATTGGCACATAGCATACCAGGATCAGAGCCTGAAAAAAACAAATGTGGGAGACTAAAGCTTTTTGCAATCCCCCTACGAGCGTATATTTCCAAGCTCTGACCAGGTTTACATTATTTCATTCAAGAGATTACTTGTTTTTGGCACTTCCAACACCTGAAAAGGTCTATTCTCATTGCTGCCCCAATCAAATCCAGTCCCAGAGCACTTTCCAAATTTCAAAAGGCAAGGGGGGCCTTGGCTACATAATGATGAGCACTTATGCAACTGAGATGATAAAATTCTAAAAGCTGTTTTGCTAATGCCACAATATGAGAGTGTCATTCATGGCAGAGTGGCAGATTTTGTTGCAAAAGCCATCTTCCCCTTGCTGTACATACCTGTGCAAGTGACACCTACAACAAAATGTTGTGGTAAAGAGTGCTTTTGTCCAGGCATCCAGCCTGTCATGTCTACTCCATGCCCTCTTCCAAGGTGGGCCATTACATTTTCCCTCTTTCTCTAGTTACCATGTTTCTTGTTGGTTATCAGCCAGCATTCTTTTGCATGAGTGAACTGTGAAATAGTTTCCATAAGGTTCCTATATAGGCAGGCCAAAGACATGCTCTTTACCATCAGGTATCATAGTTCAGGCCAGTGTTCCCAATCTATTTAATCTGTTAGATGTCTAAATGACCATTTGGATTAACTGTGGGTTTAAAGACCAATAGAGCCACCATACACATTGCTTTTAAGCACCTACCATAGGGCTCCCAGTTACTCCAATCATGCTAAGTGAAAGTATATAGAAAGACTCATATACTTTACTTCAATAAGGCCATTGACAAGGTACCCCATAGTATTCTTGCAAATAAGCTATTAAAATCTAGGCTAGACAGTGCTGCTCTTAGATGGATTTGTGATTGGTTGACTGACTTCTCTCAAAGGCTCTTCTTCATCCTGGAGAGAAGTGACTAGTGGAATGCCATGGGGTTCTTCAACATCTTTATCAATGATTTGGATTAGGGAATAGAGGGCATTCTTATCAGACTTGCAGAGGATACCAAATTAGGAGGAATAGTTAACACCCCAGGGGATAAGATGAGAATTCAGAATGATCTTAACAGATCGGAGAACTGGGCAAAAACTAACAAAATGAATTTCACCAGGTAGAAGTATAAGGTACTAATTACACTTTGGCAGAAACAATGAAATGCACACCTGTAAGATGGGTGACACATCGCTTGACCACAGTACATGTATAGAAGATCTAGGAGTCTTAGTAGACCACAAGCTGAACATGAGTCAGCAATGTGAAGTGGCATCTTAAAAAGCCAATGCAATTCTAGGCTGCATCCATAGGAGTATAATGTCTAGCTCAAGGGAAGTGATAGTACCACTCTATTCTGCTTTGATCAGATCCTACCTTGAATATTGTGTCCATTTCTGGGCACCACAGTTCAAGACAGATATTGACAAGCTGGAACATATCCAGAGGAGAGAAACCAAAATGGTAAAAGGCCAGGAAACCCAGCCCTATGGGGAGCAGTTTAGGGAGCTGGGTATGTTTAGCCTGAAGGAGAGAAGGTTAAGAAGTGACATGATAGCTATGTTTAAATATTTGAAGGGATGTTATATAGAAGATGGAGCAAACTTGTTTTCTGCTGCTCCAGAGACTGGGTCACAGAGCAATGGCTTCAAATGTCAGGAAAAGAGATTCCATCTAAATATTAGGAAGAACTTCCTGATGGTACAGGCAGTTCCCCAATGAAATGCATTGCCTTGGAATTCAGTGGGGTCTCCTTCTTTGGTGGTTTTTAAACAGGGGCTGGATGGCCATCTGTCAGGAATGCTTTAATGGTATATTCCTGCATGGCAGAGGAGGCTGGACTGGATGGCCCTTGTGGTCTCTTCCAGTTCTATGATTCTACTTACTATACAGTGAAGGGGGAAGAGAAGGACAGACAAACTTGAGAAGAGATTGAGGAACACATAGTGAACACATCACAATTTGGTGTTTATTATTTTCACTCATTAGAATAATAAATATCCCACTTTTCCTTTTAACATAGTAACGTTCAAGACATTAAACATCCCTTAAGAGACATCTGCTCCTTTCAGTGTTCCCATTAGCAACTGAGGTCCATGGGGTTTGTTTTTTTGGAAGCTTGTTTTTGTACTAAAATCTTTTAGCACTGCTATAGTATTGCTGTTCCACAATCATCCAGGAGTAGAAGTAAAATAATGTCTGTATACCACATAATTTAATATAGGATGTTTTATCCAGAACTATCCAGATTCTTTTATAATTTTAACTCAGAAGTAGATTCGATTCACCAAAAGACCTCTACAATATTAGCTAAAAGCTTTCTAGTTAGTTGCTGTCCTTTTTATTGTTTTCAGTTAGTTCCCTCTCATTTTCATTTTTTATTTTTTTATTTTGCTATAGTAAAGAATGAGAGCCAACATGGTATACTGTTTTGAATGTTGTACTAGAACTCTGGGAGACCAGAGTTCAAATCCCTGCTCAGCCATGGAAACATGCTAGGTGATGCTAGGCAAGTCACACTCTCTCAGCCTCAGAGGAAGGAAATGGCAAACTCCTTCTGAACAAATCTTGGCAAGAAAACCCCATGATAGGGTCTCCTTAGGGTTGTCTTAAGTCAGTAATTACTTGAAGGCACACAACAATATAACAATGATGAGAGGAACAAATAGTTAAAGTTTGTTCCACTGCCCAAGAATAAAAACTGGCATTAAAAAGTAACTGGCTATTCAAGGGGCTGTTTATTAGCAATTTTGTTTCCATGCTCAAGAGGAAAGATAGAAGAAGCAAATAGAAAGGTTTTAACCAAAAGAAGAATAATCTTGGAAAAATTCAGTAATGCTTCGACAGTCCGTGATGAACAGAATGGTTCTATGCTTATGTTATAAATTTAAAAATTACTGCTGTATGTAAGGTTTTTAGATTCAGGGGAAAGGAGGAAAAACACTGAAATTCAACAGGCAGCCAATGGCATTGGATAGATCATCTGTATAGTTAAGTGAACAAAGGAGTTGTTACTGTGGAAACAATTTAAACTAGCACTTCCTTCATTCCATTCACTTGGCCATTATGCTATAAATTTGCCTCCTTAAAGTGAAATCTTCTTACCAAATAACAACACTCTCCTGTCAAACTAATCATTTTCTTTTGCAAATGCAATTTAGAAAGAAGACAACAAAAAGAACATCTCCAATGCCACTGATGAGTCTGACAGTAAATCGAGGAAGTCTCTTGAGAAGCTCACTGATGGTGCACAAGAGACAAGACAGGGGCAGAAGGTAGAAAAAGGAAAGAAAGAAAGGCCTGAGGACAGAACAACTACTGAAGGCCATCAGAGTTTGCCTAAACATCATGGAAGCCCTAGAAAATGGGATTTTCACCAGCATCACTTAAAGGTCATTATAGACAAAGGAAGAAATGAAATTCCCACAGAAGATACCACCACTGACATAGATGGAAGTGGGGATGCAGGTTTGACAGGGCAAGAGGATACCCATCATGGCCGCATTATTGGCAAGGGACCTCATGAACAAGGCAAAGATCAACAAATCACAAGGGGCAGCGAAAATGATAAACCTGGGAGGAAAGATAAAGATGGTAAGTCTGGGATATCCAGTAGCACTAAGCCATCCAAACATGGCTACATCAAAATTGGGGGAAGGAGAATGATTTGTCTCTTTCCAGTGTAATCCAAGAAACCAACTCTGACCATTATAGTCCTAAGAAAATGAAAGACCCACAGAGCAAAGATTATTCAAAAGTTTCTTTGAAAGACAAAACTATTCCCACCAATAAGGAGTCAGGTAGAAATGAAGGAGGTAGTTCCATAGATTTGTTAGGCAAAGAGGGCCATCTAACTGCTACATTAAATAGTCATCACAGTGGGCAAGGCAATCTTTCTAGGAATATTCCAGGGAAAGCAGAACACAGAGGTGAAAGCAATCACACCAGCATTTCAGGCACTGGTGAGATTAAAACAGCTAATGAAAAAGATACTCAGAATGCTACAGAACATAAGAAAGGTAAATATGAAGCTACTGTGATAGTTAGGAAACAGAATGAAGAGAAGGACCAATCTGGAGTTACCAAATCTCACAAAAAAGAGGACATGAGAGGTGATATAATTAGTAGCCATAGGGAAGTAAGTGATAAAGTCAAATTACATAAAAAAGATGAAGCAAGAGAGGATGTCCTTAAGGAGAAGACCAAGAGCCATATGGAAGCAGTTGTCATTTCCAAAATACCTAAAAAAGATGACAGTGATGATGGTGCTACAGAACATACGAAAGGTGAACATGAAGCTACTGTGATAGTTAGGAAACAGAATGAAGAGAAGGACCAATCTGGTGTTACCAAATCACACAAAAAAGAGAAAGTGAGAGGTGATATAATCAGTAGCCATGGGGAAGTAACTGATAAAGCCAAGTTACATAAAAAAGATGAAGCAAGAGAGGATGTCCTTAAGGGGAAGTCCAAGAACCAGACAGAAGAAGTTGGTATATCCAAATCACCTAGAAAAGATGGCAGTGGTCTTGATGTCTCAAGGCAGTTTATTAGTGAACTGGAGGATCCTGTTTTCACCAAGCCAGATAAAAAACCCCACAGTGGAGTCATCCTGGATGGATTTGGAATTACTCAATCACATCCCAAAGGTGGCATGTCTTTTCATGGAAGAGTTTCTGGCAGCCAAATCTCAGGTTCTGATGCAACACAAGAAGGCACAAAAGAGGTTAGTAGAATTGGTACCACTCACAGAAAGTCAAATACTGGTAAAGAAGATTCTGATTTGGCCAAACCTCATCGAAAAGAAGTTGGCAGTCATGAAAAAACAAACAGGACAGATCATGAAAGCTCATTGGGTGATCGAGGAACCCATGAAAAAGGCAAAAGTGGATTTCTTGTTAAACTAGAAGAAGTCAGTGAGGACATCATCAAAAGGAATACAACTTCCAATGAAGCTCCTGGAGCTGCCGTTGATCTTAAGAAAAGTAATATTATATATTCTCCTGACAGAAAAGCAGAACACCAGGGTCAAAAGTTTATTGACTTCAAAAGCATCCCATCTTTCTCTCATGGATCTCATAACCATGTTCAACATCCCTTTAACAGTCCAAAGCATGGCAGCCGTAAAAGCAGGGAGCATTCTTCAACCTCAATGAAAAGTGCCAAAAATGTTATAAAGCCAAGCAAAGAGACAGCTAAGGCTGATATTGGAACATACGGAAGTAAGATAGCTAAGCAACACCATGGGTACTCAGGCACCTTGCGGAGAAAAAGCAGTCGACGTGATAAAATGCACCCATCAGTTAAGAGAGGCTACAAAAGTGATAGCAGCCAGTCCTCAGAGAGTGAGGAAAGCAGTTGGAGGGATAGCCGCCAATCATACAAAGACTATCAAAATGATGAGGTTGACAGCTACCAGTCAGCTGAGAGTGCTCAACAGGGCCTTTCTCTTGAGAGCAATGAAAGTGATGGCCAGAGCCAAATGGAAGATTGGAAGTCCAGTTCTCGAGAAGATGATCAGGAACACAAAAGCAGTGCTTAAATAAGGGCAAGGATGGGTTGAAAAACAATGTCTTGCTACACTCAATACATGTACCCAGACCATAATTAAGGAGTAACATTACTGACAATACAATCTTATGTATATCCACTTAAATGTAAGTTTATTGAATTCAGTGGGGCTTACTCCCAAATAATTATTTATGGAGTCACAGGCTAAGACTTAGAACTGAGCTGAAGTTGATCACAAATATTTTCAACTTTGCATTCTTTATGTACTGACAAGGAAGGGCTGTCAGAGGTCCCAAAGTATGCCTTCCTCATTGTGTGTCTGACTATAGACAGATGGCCAGATATCTGATGAGGCCACTCTCCAGTGACCATGAAATGGCCATGGAGAAGGGACTCCCACTGGAGAAAAGTATGTTTTGAGGACTGATAATTGCGCACGGGAGTAGTAAATTCCTTCCTCCACAACAACCAGAAAAAGACATATGCAGGAGTAATTTGGACTTATGCCTATCTATGTCACTAACAGACAGCCAACATAGTATTGTTGTTTGAGTGTTGAACTATTACCCTTGAGAGTGGGGTTTGATTCCCCACTTTGCCATGCAAACCCACTGGATTACACTGGGCATCTCACACATTCTTATCCTCAGAAAACCCCATGATAGGTTTGCCTTAGTCACCATAAGTTGGAAACAACTTGAAGGCACACAACAACAATAACAACAACAATGTCACTAACAGGAGGAGGGTCATAATTTCTCCTGGTTGTTCTTGCTTTCTAGCTTGTGTGTTCTTCCCCACTAATAACTTTTGCCATCCTGGTCACAGTTTGATGTTGTTTGGTCTCATGTATTCCAGTTTTCATCTGTGAAATTTTGGAAGATATGACAACTTACTATGTTGTTGTTGTTGTTGTGTTGTTGTTGTTGTTATCTTTATTTTTATCCCACTTTTCTCCTTGAGGGGACCCAAAGCGGTTTACAGCCATTAAAAGATACTTAATTAAAAACTGTCATATGCAAGAGTTAAAACAAAAATTAAACTACAATAATAATTAAAACATGTTAAGATACATATAAAATCAGCTTTAAAATATCAATTAAATGACAATTAAAATGATCAGCACTGATAGAAATTACATATAAAATGCCTGCTTGATTGAGTGGGTCTATTTGCAGCTTAGACTTAGGGCTAAGTATTTCCATCCACCCTAGAAGCCAAGGTATTAAATTGTGGTTGTCATATTTTGAACATAGCATGAGAAGATATAACTCACTAGAAAAGACAATAATGTTTGATAAGGTTGAAAGCAGTAGGAAAAGAGGAAGACTGCATTACAGATGGATAGATTCAATCAAGGAAGCTACAACCCTGAATTTGCAAGACTTGAGCAGGGCTGTTGATGATTGAGTGACTTGGAGATCTCTCTTTCATAGGGTCACCATAAGTCAAAGTCAGCTTGATGGCAGTTAACAACAAATTTCCATCCTATCATGAGCTGATAGATAGGATAGAGATGTAAAAGACTGTTGTGTAAAAATATTGAAGAAACCAGGGAATTTATGGCCTCTTATCCAATTGCCAGCCTAACTAGAATAGACCTGTTGAAGTGATGGTATTTATGTTAATTGGTGACTTACCATTCAGCAATTGATTAAGTGGACAGCAATTCAATTTACGCTACTCTTCTTTCACAGTAACTTACAAACACTAAAATTGAGAGTGTAATAGCAATTTATTTAGCTATAGGGCTGAATAGAAAATTTATTATATCAATTTTCTTTGGATAAGTGTGTAGAGACAGTATCTATAAAATATAGCATGCACTGTAGTAACTGATGCTGTGGTGATGTTGTATACCAATAAAGTCCTGCTTTATAACCTGACTTTTAGACAACTTGGTTTAGAAGGAAGGGAAGATAAAGAAAGAATGAAAATATCTTCTTACACAGGAGTGGTTCTGAAACTTTGGCCCTTCAAGTGTTTTGGATTTCAGCCCCCAGCAGCCTCAGCCAGCTCAAGGATGGTCAGGGATGCTAGGAGCTGAAGTCCAAAACACTTGGAGGGCCAATCAAAGCAGTTTTGTGTAAATGAACCTTCAAGGTAGCCTTCCCACACCTATGGATGAAATAGAGGGAGAAGTTGTGATTTCTACAGACTGAAAGATAAACCTGGACCCTATTATATTTTGATGTGAGGGCAGGGAAGGACCTCTGCCCAAGTAGTTATACACCTGTCCTTAAATAAATGGGGCCTACCACAAAATGTAGGTGCCAGCCAGCCAAGACTGGCCTTCTTCCAGGATACTCCATTCTATCTTCTCTCCTGCCATTTTCCCTCTCTCACTCCATGCAAGAGCCAGACAGAATCCTATGCCTGTTGAGTTAACTGAGTCTTCATATAGCTATTTGGTGCATTTTCCCAATGAAGAGAACATGCCAGAGGTTTTGTTTTTTAAAAAAAAGCTTCTGAAAACCATTGGCCAGGGATGGGGATCCAGAATGGGATGGGGCCAGATTCCATCAGGAGGGTATGTCCATGGCCATTAACATCATTGGATTTCTAGCTAAAGTCCTACCTGGCACATTTCCACCTGAGGATGCAACCAGCTTTTGCATTTGTGTCTGTTTTTCCATTGCATAGGACAGGAGGCAGGGCATCCAAGCTTTCTTGACTAGTGGTCCCAGGGTTTTGTTTTGCTCCTTTGCTAGCTTTCTTATATGAGGAAGGAGCTGAACTGAGCTGAAACACTCTTAGCTGATGCTTCCAGGAATTCCTATAAATGATTCTTAAAAGAGACGAGCACCTTTACTTATCCCCTGTCTTTGTGTGAAGGGAGGGGAATAATGTGCTCTCAGTTGACAATTCCAGGAGCTGCTTGTGTCCTGACAGAGACGGCTGGTGAGTGCCATATAAGTGGGGAAGCGCACCACCTCCTGTTAGTTTGGGAGCTGTCCAAGGTGCTGAATCTGCACCCCTCCCAATATGTTCAGCACCTTGGATAGGATCAATAAACTAAAATCCAGAGTTGACTCAATGTCCTACTGACATTGGAACCACCAACTGAAAGTCTGATATCCATCTGACTGGAGTAACCTGAGAATCTGGTCTGTTCTTTGAGGCAAAAAGGAAAGCAATGACAAGCCAGATTAAGCCTCGCTGCTTCCTCCCTGAGCTTTCTGACAGCTTCCTCAGCTCATATTGTTGGGAGCTAAATGTGGATCTATTCTTTAAGAACAGATTTGATATGACTATCAAGGATTTCAGCTCTTTACTGATGTGAAGGCAATCTGAAAACAAGTCTGGGGGAAGGAAACACAGTCTAGACAGCTGCTATAGAAGGATGCTGCCACAGAGTGCATTGTAGAAATCAATCTGAAACATATTGGAGCACAAGGCTGAAAGAAGACAAGAAATGTGTGAAGCCTGATTCCTGATGAAAAACAGGATCTTCAGCATACATGGCCTGATTGGCCCAATGATCCCATTACCAATGAACCGCAAGGAATAATGGCACAAACAATATAGGAAAAAGCCTTATACAAAAAGCTGTGGAAAGCTCTCTTTTTGACTACAACTCCCAGGCCATTGGGGTTCTGGGAAATGTAGTAAAACAAAAGCAGTTTATTTTCCACCTACTTGAGGATTGCCTACACTGACTGAGTCATGGTCTCAAAATACTAAGGATTTCTGTGCTTTTTTCTTTTCTTTTTTATCCCACCATTCTCCCAAGATGAGGATACAATGAGGCCTACATGATATTAAAATATACAAGAAAACACAATAAGTTATAAATATAAAATTACATATTAATTAACCATAAACATTTTAAAGGACTACCTTAATAAATACATTAGGTGTTCAGTATGCCCATTTAGATCAGTGCTTCTTAACCTTTGGGGGGATCACAGACCTTTTTGAGAATCTAATGGAAGCTATGATACCCTTCCCAGAAAAATGCACTTAAATGCTATTTTCAAAGTAACACGAATGAGGACACATGGGGATAAAAACCTTGGCTGAGATGCTACAGCAGACATATAACTGCAGTGTTGCAGCTATGCTCCATCTCCCAATCTGAGCTTCAAAACTCACCTTAAAATTCAGTCAGCTCCACCAAGAATGGAGGTCCGTGCTGGTGGCCATGGCACTGAAGGATTATACATCCACAACCACCCCACCAGCATCTGATGGTGCACTGTGCAGGCTCCAGTCACAACTCCTCTGTGTCTTGCTGATTGCTGCCAGGAGGGGCCTGGATGTATCATCATCAGTACCACAGAACTCTGTCCCTTGGTGCACCTGGCTGGATTTTAAGGTGGGTTTCAGGGACATTTCTGATCTCAGCAATTGCTCTACAATCATAAATGTGAATAGGACACAGTTACAAAGTCATCAGTCTAACTTATATCTCAAGTGACTAATAGGATGCCAGCCACCCTTTGCACTCATTTTACCAATTCCCTATGGCTCACTAACCTGGGGGTCCATGGACCACAGGTTAAACATCGCTGATTTAAATCAAGTTAATTGTAAATACAAAACATCAACACTAGACTAGTAAGCTATAACATTTCTGGGAGTGAGTGAGAAAGGCTGCTGTACATTATTCCAGGAAAGTGAAAGTTAACTACATAATTCAAGAAGAAAATGTTGAAGCATTAATGACTGTAGGTGTAGAATCTAGTGACAGATACAAGTAAGCTGCAGAAAGTGAAACTTCCACTAGAGGGAAGACATGTTCTGCATTTTGCAATCTTTTTAACTATACTAAATCCTAGTTTTGAAAAAATAAATATTTCTCAAGGCAGGGCAAAGGAAACAAAAGAAGCCACTTGTAGCCAACAGATCTTGATAAAAGTTTCCACTAAAACAATCATTTTAATTTTTTCTAAAAAACAGTATATGTAATTTCACATTGGGATCCTCATGCCAATAGGAGTCTCAGAGTGGCTTGCCATACAATAATATTATTTATACAAGAACTGTAAGAGTAATGCAGATTTGGAATGCATGTGTGTGCGTGTACAGGGAGAGAGAAAAAAATGTTGCATATAGCAGGTTTCTTATGTAATTAATTCTGGCCAATCTTCCTGACCTTACTTGGTTCAAGAACGTCCTATAACAGCAGTTCTTTCCCATGGATCCCCTTTAAATAGCTTTGGTTGCTATGAACTGCCAACACTTAGCTCAAAATTTAAAATCCTCAGGTGCATCAAATATTTAAAGTTGCTCATCCAGGGTCTTCAAATTTGGAGGGAGAAATAAGGAAATGCACACACTCCTATTATGATGGCAACTTCTGGCTATATGTGTGATAGCAAGAAATGTCACAGGCTTATTGTCACCCACTCAATGTCATTCACTGGCATGTTTTCACCACATGCAGAAGTAGCAAGGGTTGAGTATCCCCCCCCCATCATTCAGTGGCTCTATTCTAGCCAGGATTGATAATAGGAGGTAGGCCCATGTGAAATTGTTGCACATAGGGAACTCTGCTTACACAACTAAATATGACCTATTATTACCAATGACAATTATTACAATTACCAAAAAAGTACTATCACACATGTACAAGAACTTGCAAGAGTGTGAGAGAGACCAATAGGATTCAAGATATTGTTATAGTGTCACCGTAGTGCAAACTTGGCATGTATATAAGTAGGCAGGCAAAAAACAAATTAAACCACATTGCCTGAAATGTCATGAATGCTGGCCAAGCTTTCTGACTTTTCTCAATTATATTTATTATGAATTAGCAATGATGGATAAAGTGCTTCCTTGTTTAGCATACAGACCCTGGAGATCTGGAAACAGACAGATAGAAAAGGCAGCAAAGGAGTGCGAACTAGTGATGGTACTGGCATTTGTAATTATCTGGTTCATGACATGCATTTAGCTATTTTCTGCTGCTTGGCTGGTATACAAAGTGAACATCTTCCAGAGTTCTCACCCAGCTTACAATGGTCACCAACCCCCATGCCTGCACAGTTGATGTACAGCAAGTCTGAAATCAGCTACTTGATTCACTTACTTGATCTTTTTCCTTTCTTTTTTTTGCTTTAAAAATAGATGTTACCTTCATCTCTGAAAAGTATAAGACAGTATGCATAAAAATGAAATATTCAGCACAATTAAAAACAAATGTTTAAGACTAAACACCAGTCCAGTGAAGTGATTAATAATGCCTGTTGTGTTTGTTATACTGTGCTTTCAAGTATACCCATCTTTAGAGATTACTCATCTGTAAAACCTCATTCCACAGAATCAAGCTGCAAAGCTTTTCCTGAACTGTACCACTTCATGCCCCTTTTGAAACCCAAAATATCCCTACTCATAACAGAACCATCTAGCCAGGAGAAGATGATGTATTCAGAATATGGCATAAAATATATTGGATGATCAAACGTGTCGGTATTCAAACATTATTCTCAAACCAGGAGCCAAAAGTAGTAAAGTCCATGAAAAGCACTACTACTTGATTCTGCTGAATGTATAAATGTTTCTTAGGCAGTTAACCTAAGATAGGTTTGCTACTGACTTCCTCTTAGGCTGACAGAGTGTGACTTGAGCAAGATCACCCAGTTGGTTTCCATGGCTAAGTAAGGATTCAAACCCTATGTCAGGATGCATGGCTCCTGTCATAAGAATACTGGCTATGTATTATTATATATTACAGAACAGGCTTAACAGATGAAAGGGGAGCTATAGGCTGCTAGCACTACACTGTATCAATTCCTAATTGCTGTTTGCAAGTGTGTATCTGGTTGAGAGTTTGAAAGTATCCCAAGGCACCAAATGATTAATCACTGCAGTGTTTGATTACATTTTTGTATCCAGTGGGGAGGGGAGAGATCAGAAGTGGGCATGCAAAACTAGCCAGAAGGTGTTATGGGAATGGGCATGGCAAAAATAAGGAGACAAGAACTTCTGACTCCCAGGATGAAAAATAGGTAAGCAATGGAAAGGGTCTGGGAAAATCTGGTGCTGGTGGAGTGATGTGACATTTATGACTTTCACCAGTCATTGCTATGCTCACCTAAATTTATATGACAAAGGATAAAACCTGTAACCATCCAAGATGTAGTAGTCTAAGCAACTTTTCAGGAAAGTTGCTGTATTGCTTGTTTTGCTCTGAATAAATGCTTCTGTTAAAATTCTGAGTGCTTGTTTGTGAGTGCAAATTATCCAGGACATGACACCCTGGTCTTCCAGAGTGCATGTGTCTTCCAACACATAAACCACTACATGAAGCTGGCTCCTCAATTATCTTCATATGCACTGACAATTTTCCAAGCCACCCCTCCCATAGTGTCTTGGCCTGAGGGCTCCTCAAAGCCAGGCATTCAAGAAATAAGAAGTTCAAAATCAACCATCTCCTTCTCCATTCATCACCCTATCCTTTTCTTCTTTTCCTTGCTGTCAGCACCACCTTCTTCTCCTCTTTTTGCCCCAACTATACTGATGGAGCTGGCTGCTTCTTCCTCTTGACATTGCTTTATTGCCTATGTGCAGAGTGTCAAACTGCTTGTCTAATGAATCATTATCTGAGTAGTTTGCCATTATAAGATCCTGATCTCAATGTTTTACAAATCAAAGCAGTCCTGAAAAGGAAATATCTGAATTATGTCTCGGTCTTCTGCATATGCATCATAATGGTCATCCTATATCATTAAATTTCCCTGGATTCAGTCTCTCTCTCCACCCCCCACCCCATGTGTGTGTGTAAAATGAGGATGCATGTTCCTCCTAGACTCTGTTGTGTATAACTCACTGTATACAGTTGGAACCAAATTAGCTAAAATATGAATGTGAAGCTTTACCAGAAACCTGAATTGCATCTGAGTCTAAGGAAGAACATAATTAAATCACATACAAACACACAGACACTTTTTCATTCTTCCTTTCTGTTTATGCCACCTGTCTGTGCAGTTTCTTTGTTTTGGACAAAGACCTGAAATAACCTTTGCAAGCTTGTTGCAGAGACTAGACTGGCTATGACAGGTTTTGCCACTTGGATGTTTTCTAGAAGCAACGAAAAAAATAGCCTACTATGTACCACTTGTTACTAACATAAGAACTGGCCAGTTCTTTGTGTCCTGGAGCTGATCAGCATTCTCACAGAGCTGTAAAACTATATACGTATCTGTGCAATATAATAGCATCCAGTCTGTGTTTCTTTGGGGGAGATTTTATTAGCATGAGCAAGAACTTGGAGAGAATTCTTGTCTGTTTAAATACAGAAGAACATTAGCAGACCTTTCCAAGTGGGGATGGGGTGGGGTATAGCATTTGTCTGTGTGCTGACAGCAAGGCACACAGTTCGAGAAAGAGCCCAATTAAAGGGCAATGACAACAACATTGGCTGACAAGTACGTCTAAACAAACATTGCCAGCATGCACTTGGACTAATTCCCACCAAAACAAGTCTGCAATGTTCTTATTTGTGGCCTTTCCCCCTCCCCTTTCCAATTTAATTTCTTCTCACATCAGAGAGTGGAGGTATATCTATGTTCCAATACAGGGAGCACCAATGAAAGCCCTTCCTGTTCTGTGACTATATCCAATATTTTGTAGAAAGGGAAGGGGTAAATATGTGGCCCTCCAAATAGTGTTATACCACTGCGAACATGGCCAACAACTAGGGGCAATGGGAGTTGCAACCCAGAAACTGGAGATCCCCACATTCTTCATCCCTGATCTGATATCACAACACACCTTTGCCATTCACGTGCATTTGAAACCATATCCTTCAGTATTCATGGGAGAAATCAAGCCATGCCCTTCTTTGGAAGGAAGGGAGGGAGGGAGGGAGGGAAGGAAGGGTCAACTTAGCTACTTCTTTATGGTTCTCCTTTCTGGTTCTTGCATTTCACTGTGCAAGCACCAAAACCAAAAGTTTGTGAAAAGTCAAAACCTCATCTAAGCATTTGTTGCTGTGGACACTGAGTGTGCACAGACAGCCGGCAACAGGTTTTCCTTCCATGAGCTGCTTCTCTAGCTGAAGCTAGAATGTTTTTCCAACAATGTGGGTGCCTCCAGATCAGGGGAAAGTCTCTAGAAATCCCCCCCCTTTTTTCCTGCACAAGCTGATTTTAGCTTTGATAGCCATATTATTTCCTCATCCCAAAACATTTCCTGAGGACTCCCAGCATTACCAAAGATTTTACATTTCCAGTTCCCAAGTCAGTTTAAATTAACCCACTACTGGGTTTAATTTCTAAAATGTTGCATATGACTGGATCTGACATATGATCAGTGGGAGGGAGAAAGAGAAAGACATAAGGAAATGGGAGGGGTGGAGAAGCTGACAGATTGTAGGATACAAACCTGTGTATATTCAGACACAAAAAAGAATTGAAAAGTTTCGGTGTTCGTGAGATTTTTTTTATCCATCTGGAGACACCTTGTATTTGGAGATCTGCAAAAGACACCAAACATATGCATCTGTCCAGACAGTGATCCACTCAGGTACTGGAACAAATGCATGCAGACTGGCTATGCATGCAAAACTTGAAATCTTTCATCTGTGGCCCAGAGCTTGAAAAAATTCACTTTTGTTTTGGATTACAACTAACACAGTTTGCCAACCACTATAGCCATTGCCCATGTGGAGTGACAGATTCTAGAAATTGTGGTATAAATAGAAGGAACTTTTCCAAAATTTTCTGTAGAGCATCCACAGAACCTGAATGCCTAAAAAGACCCTAACTATTGCCAAGAATTTGTCACATAGCCAGATAACAAGCAACACCAGCTGAAATCCTTATTAAAGGTACAGGAACCATCTCCACTTTTCATTCAGACAAGCTTATTAATATAACTATTTCTCAGTGCAGTTCCACCAATCTGATCTTCTTGCCATCAGCCATGATACCAAGCTATTGCAAATCTTTATTTATTTTGCTCAATTAAATATCTTGCACAAGAAAGCAGTATTCTTTCACGCATGGTTTTTGCTAGCATCTGTGATGACTGTTTAGAAACCTGTTAGCTTACATTTTCCATTCCCACAATGACAGACTTATAATTTATGCTCCCCCAAACAAAAACCATAGATATTAGTATATCACTGAATTAGCCTAGCCATGACCCCAGTCTTTATAAACTATGATATTCACCCTGAGTGGCTATGTGACATCCTGTCTCCTCTGAGCTGATTTGCTTGGAAACCCAAAGAGAGTCACATACAGCCACCCACCTACCCACATCACAGCCAATCATTATAACTAAAGACTGTCATAACCAAATGCCTTGAAAATCTGGCTGCTTACCAGTTCACAGTCATTATGACAGGAAGGAGAACAAATAAGATTTCAACTTACGTTCCCAAAATAAAACACCATTATAATTACTTCTTTCCAGGTAAAACCAATTTGTTTAACTTGTACACTGAACATATGATAAATAAAGTATGATTAGACTCAGAGGAAGGAGGTGTGAATATTGTAGGAAAGAACATCAACAATTTAAGATATACAGATGACAGAACAGTTACTGAAGAAAGTCAAGGAAGGAAGTGCAAAGGCAAGTTTACAGCTGAACATTAAGAAAACAAAAGTAATGACCACGGGTGGTTTACGTAACTTTAAAGCAAACAATATAGGCCTTGAAATAGTTAAAAATTAGCTCAGTCATTAATCAGAATGGATACTGCAGTCAAGAAACCAGGTCTTTGAAGGGCAGTAATGAAGGACTAGATAAGATCCTGAAATGTAAAGATATATTGTTGAATATCAAAGTCAGAATTGTCCATGCCACTGTATTTCTAACTTCTAGGTATGGTTGTGAAAGCTGGACAGTGAAGAAAGCTGGTAGGAAAAAAAATCAACTCATCTGGAATGTGGTGCTGGAGGAGAGTTCCACAAATTACATGGACTCTTCAAAAGACAAATAAATGGGTTCTGGAGACCAAGGTTTGATTCCCTGCTTGACCATGGAGACCCACAGGGTGACCTTGGGCACATGACACACTCTCAGCCCCAGAAAACGCCATGAGAGTTTCACCTTAGGGCCACCATAAGTTGAAAATGAATTGAAGGCACACAGCATCAAGCAAATGGAGCTTGAGCTCTCCCTAGAAGCCAAGATGACTAAACTGAGACTGTTGTACTTTGGACATACTACGAGGTGATGTGATTCACTAGAAAAGACCATAATGCTTGGTAAGGTAGAAGGCAGTAGGAAAAAAGGGAGACTGCATTATAGATGGATTGATTCAATAAGGGAAGCCATGGCCCTGAGTCTGCGAGGCCTGATCAGGGCTGTTGACAATAGAGTGACTTTCATAGGGTCACCATCAGTCAAAGTTAACTTGATAGCAGTTAACAACACACTACTTCACAACATGCCATTATTAACTCTGCAGTGCAATTTATGGATCACACTTAATGTTTCATAGCTTTAAAAACATGTTCTTAGGACAAAGCTCACAGTTCTTTCTTCTATAGCATTGAAGTCTTCTATGGTCCTTCAAAATGGCTTCTGTAATGATTAAAAACAGGTTTTTGATCATCAGTAGGCCCTCTCTAATCCCCTCAGAGCTGTCCTTCATTCCTTGCTGCCAGGCCTAATGCTGGAACCTTTCCAGTAGAAAATTGTCCATTGGGTAGTTTGTCCATTGGGTAATTTTATAATGTACTTTTACTTATGGAGATAACTACATGGGTTACAAAACTTCTGTACTTCTCTTCCAGCATTCAATAGATAAATCTGGCCAAACAACATCGGAGTGTGGACAAGTTGGCAGAGTTATACAAATGAGGGAGAAAACACAAGCTAGGAGAGGCTGCAGCAGTTTGCTGTTGCCAGAGCCTACTGGGAAGGGCAGGATTCCAGCTCCACCTCCCCTTCTTTCCCCTCCCCTCTGCTGAGTTGAGTGCAAATGTGGGAGAATGAGAGAGAAACAGAACATTTTAAAATCACTTTAAAAAAAAGTGGGATGACAGAAGATTAATCATGATTGTGCTTGCCAAATTAGGAGAGTTGGAGGGTATGCTTTACCAACATTTAGCATTTTTCCCTGAAGCTTGTCCTATTCCCTTGTGAGCAGAAAAGGACACTTGTGCAGCACAGAGCCTTTTCTATGGCCATTTCCACACTAAACACTTATAGCGTGATTATTCCACTTTCAATGTCCTATGGAATTCTGGGGCTTGCAGTTTCGGGAGGGGCCCATTGGCCCCTCCTGAAACTGCAAGCCCCAGGATTCTATAGGACGTTGAAAGTGGAATAATCATGCTATAAGCGTGTAGTGTGGAATGGCCTATATGTGCAGTCTGTTTTCAAGATTTGGAATCCTGTAAAGCCATATGTGTTGATAATAACAGTGCATACAGCTACTGTGTGCTCCCAAATAACAAAGCACTTTTGACAAAGCCTTAGGACTTACTAGACCACCTTTAAAAAAAAAAAAAGAATTCCTTTGTCTTCCTTCAGAAATCCTATCAGATGTTCCACCATTACTGAAGCCAGTTCCTCCATCCTTTGGAAGTTTAATCTTTTACTCATAAGGGGAACTGGGCCGAAGACAGTTTCTGAGAACTGAGCAAGGGGCTATGTAATATTCTGGTAGCAACAGTAGTTCATGTCCAAAGTAGCAGGGCTACGTTCCTCCTCCTGACGTGTTGTTGTTCCGTGTGGGTGTTTTGAGCCAGAAGTCTGTAGGTTTGTTTTCTTACCAGCAGTTCATCTTGCTATATGCCGTTTTGCCTTGTGTACATTGAGTGTTTAGGCAGGGCCCACAATGAGCCAGACTGTATGAAAACACAAGTTTACAGACTTGTTTGAAACCCCAACTGTAGGCAGTAATTTACTGGAAGAGAAGGCTCTCTTTAAACTTACTCAAAGAGACACTATGAAAAACACTCCCAAAAAACCTGTAATGATGAGCTTTGGCAGAGACCAAGGGATGCTGCTGTGGATGGTGACTGTGTGGCAATGACCGGATCACATATCTCACAGAGTTTGTCTTGGGTCAGAACTTCAGACCACATCCTCCTCAGGTCCCCCCCCCCATTTCCATTGCAGGCATTGTCCTTTTTCCCCTTGGTTGGCAAATAAGAGAAAGTTCCATGATGAGGCAGAAGATGTGTTGTTTCCATTTCATTTTTTTAGTCACTAAGTTAAAGAATAGGGCAGAGTCTCCAAAGGCCAGGCTTCACATTTTGTTGCCTGAGGCAAAGAAAAAATTTGGGTTCCTCATGCTAGGCACAGCAGGTAGCTGGACTGACAGTTGTATTTTTAATTTAATGCTAATGACAGGACAATATCTGCCACCATACTTTAAGCTGCGTGGCACATCTTTCCAAGAGAGGCAAACATCCCAAGGGGGCTCAGGAGCCTGGGAGGCTACCAATTCTGTCCCTCGAGCATCTGCCTTCTGAAGAGGCTGCCTCACTGTTTCCTACCCTCCAACATTTCACAGGTGAAAATTGGGACACGGCAGGCCAAGCAACATCAGAATAAGGTCAATGTGGCAACAGTTTTAATGAGGAAGAGCACACAAGCTAAGAGAGGCTCCAGCAGTTTGCTTTTGTCTGAACCTACTGAGAAGGGTGAGATTCTGCCTTGTAGTAGTTTTTGATGTTACAGTGCAGGGGGGCATACATAATATTTAAAAGGTGGAGCACTATTACTGGAAGCTTTCAGAAAATATAATTCACCTTGGGTAGTCCAGGGAGCTTGGAGGAGTCAAGGGCTAGAAAAAGAGCCCTGGGGCTACATGCAACATCCACTTAAAAGGTTCGCCTCCACTTTTAAGGTTTAAAAGACTTAGGACTACTTTGTCCATGCCCCATAATGGGCTCACAGTATAATAGCCGTATTGCTTAGCTATATTGAAGCAGAGAAGAGTCAACCTATGGGTGTCATGAACCACTGCCTAGTTCAATCATGTGTACTGTAATTGGCATCAGCTGTCTGGAATTTAAGACTGTGGTCTTTCCTAGCCCCAGCTGGAGATGCTGGGGAATGAACTTCAGTACTTTCTGTATGATAAAACAGGTGCACTACTAGAGATGCAAAGGTTGGGGGTCAGGGGAATGGGGAAAAAAATCAGGGGGAAAAACTAGGCGTTTCATCTACCTGTTTCAAAAACCTCTTTTTTAAACTGGAAAAAAGATATATATTATGGAATATTTTCTCTTAGAATGATGAAAAATGTTTAAACAAGGTGTATCCATATTTTCTCCACAAAAAATTCATTTCTCAAGACTATGTAAGAGGAAGATTTTATCTAAGGCCCTTTCCGCACGAGGCAAGGGACTCGCTCTGTGCTGTTACCTACCGCTTCTTCTGGGGTCCGAAGCAATGCAGACTGTGCCTGAAGCCCTTTCGCAGGCCTCCTCCTTGGTCCAGGGCGAATTGGAGCAATGTGAGGTCTGTAGATCTGCACTGCTCTGGCTTCCAAAATGGCAGCTTCCGGCTTCCAAAATGGCGGCTTCTGGCTCCCAAAATGGCAACTTCTGGTTGGTCGTGGGTCCCGACCAACAGCTGAAGCTCACCATGCCTAAAGCCCGCCCTCCACAGATCGCAGATTCACACTGGTGCGAGTCTGCGAATCTGCACAAGGGAGCAGGAATGCAATGGCGCGTTCCAGGAAAATAAAGACCTGTTTTTTGCAGTCTCTAGAAAACACACCCGAGGACCACTTGGGCTCATTTTGGAGCGGACTGAGGTGTGGATCTCTGGTAAGTAGTCCACTCCAAGGTGCAGATGACCTCTGTGAGAGGACGCACTGCCCCGTTCTAATTGCCTGGTGCGGAAGGGGCCCATATCTATGTATAGTATTAGATCATTACAAGTCCTGTCCTTAGTTTCCTTCTCTCAGTTCTTTTTATGGGAATGAGTGTGTCGTATCTGCTTGGAATTGTGAAGAACTAGTAGAAACAAAGGGCACGATTTTGGATCAGGAGATGTAGCTGTGGTGACATTGCCACTTCTCTAAGTACATACTGTTCACACCTCCACTCCGATACAGTCTACCTTTTAAGTCATTCAGCACCCTGCCCAACCCAGCCATTTCTGGGTTGTCTATAGCTCAGCACCCTGCAGCAGGTAGCTACAGGGGCCTGTGCTGCTGACAGTTGCACCATGCCCAGCTAAAGGAAGAAGGCTGGATGTGTCAGAGTTCACACCCCCTGCTCTCCAGCAACTTAAAAAAGACTGTAGTGGGTAGACTGAGCAGCTCACAAGGTAGGATTTTTTGGAGGGAAATTTTTGGTCATATGCAACAACCAGTACAAGTGAACTGTAATATCATAAGGCAAACTTAAGACATTGTAATTACTTTACAGGGAACTAGCTGCAATAATTTCCTTTGTTTTCTTCTCTAAGGTTGTCCATCCCCTACAAGCATCTCTTACAGCAAAGAAATTCTCCCTAATATTCATATGGAATCTGTCTTTGTAATTTGAACCCATTGTATCCATTGGTTCATGTGCATGTTACAATGCTACAGTTTAGGTCTAAGGCCCTTTCCACACCAGGGTAATAAAACGGTGCAGAGCAACATCTAACAGAGGTCGTCTACACCGTGGAGTGGGTTGGGGCGGACTACTTTAGCGTAGTTCCACACCTCAATCCGCTCCGAAGCGAACAGAAGTGGTGGCACCACGTGTTTTTTAAAAACTCTTTGAAGAGGTTTTTAAAAAGCACGGAGCGCGCAGCCCCATGCAGCTCCGTCGCAGCGCCCCGGTGTAGATTTGCAGGCGCGCACAAGTGCATGCCTGCAGATCTGCTGGGGTGGGCTTCCGGCTGGCGAGCTTCTCCGGTTGGTGGAGAGCCTCCGCCAGCCATAAGCCGCCATTTTGGACACCGCTGAAGTGTGGAGCAGCAAACTCACGCTGCTCCGCGTGGCGACGGACTTACCCGGCTGCCGGTAAGCTCCATTTCAGTGCGTTTTCCCCGTTTCTCCCTCCATTTGTGAAAAGGGCCTAAGTGATGAGAGTGCAATCCAATTCATAAGGCATTGGGACAGATGCCTGGTTTTCATGATATCAAGAAACCACTATAAATGGTATAAAGAACAGGAGAAGAATGGAAACAAGGAAATATAGTGAGAATGCCAATAGTTCATTGGCATAGCCCTGGATCTCCAGCAGCAGGCCTGGACAAGGCCTTAGCCTAAGCTCTTTGAGTAACATAGATAGGTGGACCAATCATCTATTTTAACAAGGGTGTGACCTGGATTAACAATACTGGCAGGACATCACCTATGTGACATCATTCCTATATCTCACTATTTGTCCTATAGACCTTGCTGCCATGGCAAATCCATGAGAACTCATTCTGCTGTGCTGAGAACACACACCACAGATATGGTCACAGATTAATGACTGTTTATACAGGATGAGCTGTTTATTAGCCAATGGCTCAGTTCCTTTTAATATGACCCACTCCAAAGCAAGTAGCTTTATTGACTGAATATTGCAGACATAGATCAAATGACTTCAGTTTAAAATGAGCTTAGTTCTTCTTTTTCCAAGATGATTGAGCAAATGTCTGCTCTAAATTTAGGGCAAGGAAAACAACAGATTTTCCATTCAAGTGACAGCCCCAGTGGTTCAAGTCCTATTCTGGGTCTGAGTAAGAGATGGCAACAGAGAAAGACCCAATGTGCTTAATTATGGCATAATTTTGTGCTCATTTGACACTTTCCATTTTTTCAAAAAAAGTTTCTAAAACCAAGTTTATTACAAGTTGTCTATTTTGAAGAGGTTAACTAGTTTTCAAAATACTCAGTTGAACAGTTTTTGATTCTTTAAAAAAAGAATGGCAGGAGAGAGAATATTAATAAGCCTTACTTAATAATATTATTATTAATAAGCCTTACTTTATAAGAATATTAATAAGCCTTACCTAAAAAGGGTCTTTTGGTTTGGTTATGCAGTTGTATCATATGAAAGGAAAGATATACTAAGATATACTAAGATGGACACCTGAAATTATCGCTTCATCAGGGTGTTGCAACAGCCATGCTACTCTCGGTTCTTTAAAGCAAACAGTATCATGCCCTCTAGGTACACAAATGTGAGACAACCTGTAAAGCTAACATGGAAGATTTTGCAGGAAGTGGTACCAGGAATTCTGTAGGTGTTGATTTCCTTTGAGACAGTTCAGCAAGTTAATGCAGGTTGGTTCTTTCCAGGTCAGACGTGCTGACAAAAACAGCTTACCATGTAGCACAAAAAACGATCACACTCACTGAACATCTCAACTTGGAATTGTGAGTTGACCTGGGGCTTTATGATGGCAACGCAACATGGTACAGTGTTGCTGCTACAACAACGCATACCTATACCCTAGTTCGAGCACTGAAAAGTTGTAAAGCACCTGCTCCCTCCACTTGTGGCTTCCCCACCTTGAGGGGGAAGGTCTGCACTGGAAATTTAACCTCGCTCAGGTGAATGTGGTTAGAAAGTGTGAGCAATTACAATACGCCCCCATGAGGAAGTGGCAAATGAAAAGAGGTGGGTTAGAATATGCATCTCCTGCTCTTCTCCATGTTTACAAATTTTGAATGTGCAAACAGGACTGTCATCTAATAAACTGCAGCATCAGCCACAGAAACAAACTGTAGCTGAGAAAAGGTTATAGGGATGGAGAGAAGAGCACAACAGTGGCACAGACTAGGAGATCAGACAGATAGGATCTGCAATGGCCAGTGCAACATCTGAATGTGATAGGACAGCATCAGAGGCATTTGTCCCTAATGTTGCCTTGGCGAAATCTAGGGGCTTTTCCGCACTTTGGGAGGGGGGGAAATGGGGCAGTCCGTTACTCACCAGACTGGCACGTTCCCCCCGACGATCCATGACGGTCCGGAGCAGCGTGCGCCCGCACTACACACTCTCCGACAATGAAAATGGAGGCTTCCAGTTGGCGGAGGCTCTCCACCAACCAGAGAAGCTCGCCAGCCGGAAGCCCGCCCCCGGAAGATCTGAAGACTCACACTGGCATGAACCTGTAGATCTATACTTTACAGAGCGACGGATTGGGGCGCACCGCGCTATTGAAAGTCCTCTTTTAATCAGTCTTTCAATAGCACGGGCGACCACCAGTTCTGGGCGTTCTGGAGCGGGCTGAAGTCCTGACAAATGGTAAGTAGTCCAAACTCAGTTTGCCCCCAAATGTGAACGTCCTCACGGGAGGACACACCGCCCCATTTTAAAAACCAAGTGCGGAAAAGTCCTAGCTCTTCTAGAGTTCCATTTGGTAATTTGCCAGGTTTTTCTTCAGGATTTTCCCCATTTTATGTGCCTGTATGTGCCTTCAAGTTGCCAATCGACTTGTGGCGACAAGGTTGAAGAGCCTCTCTAAGCCTTGGTTATTGGCAGTAAAGACTTTAAGCTAAAGTGTACTAGTATGGGTTTTTACTGCTAAAATGCAGCTCGCATCTAAAATTGACCTGGGCCCTCAAACTCTTCCCTTGTCAAATCCCTGTGTAAGGAAAGAGCAACTTTGAAGACACCGAGGCCTTTTCCACACCGGGCAAGGGAATCGCCCTGCGCCGCTACTCACCAGACCTTTCAGCTCACTGGTCCGGTCCACGGCGCTCCAGAGCAGTGTGTGCTTGTCAATACACACTGCTCCGGCATCCCAAATGGCGGCTTCCGGTTGGTCGAGGGTCTCGACGAACCACTGAAGCTCACCAGCCTAAAGCCTGCCCCCGGGCAGATCACAGGCTCGCATTGGTGCGAGCCTGCGAATCTGCATAAGGGAGCAGGCTCGCAGTGGCGCGCTCCGTGCTTTTGAAAGACCAGAAAAATCAGGTCTTTCAAAAGCACGCTGAAGGACCACTTGGGGTCATTCTGAACTGGACTGAGGTGCGGATCTATATTAAATAGGTTCGACCCAGTCCGGTCTGAGGTGCAGACCTCCTCCTTGGAGGACGGACTGCACCATTTCAAAAACCCCATGTGGAAAAGGCCTGGAAGACAATTACCTGAAGGTGATGGTGCCATTGTTAGTAATGATGCCAAAGCCATTAATTACAACAATGCTCAGAGCCGGCCACCAATGCCACCAGTGGTGCATTGCAAAATGCTAGAGGAAGGAAAAGGAGAAAGAGAGAACTGGAAGAATAATTTTTATCATTTCTTAAAGGCTATAAGAGAAACACTATTGAAGCAAACATTACTCAAGAGGATTCACAAGGTCAGACATATTTGACCTTAGCCATCCATGGTCCACTCTAAATAGTAGATTCAGGAAAATTACAAGAAAGCCATACATTGTTCATGCATATTATATCTATAATTACATAGTTACATGGTGCAAAGGGATCTTGTAGCAGCTTTGAGACTAACTGAGACAAAGAAGTTGTTAGCATAAGCTTTCATAGACTTAAGTCGACTTCTTCAGATGCTTGGAGTGTAGTGCCTAAAAACAGACCTTTATAGCTATGAATGGGCAGGCATTATGTATGAATAGCAATAGAAATGCAAAATTTATGAGTATGATGATGAGGTGACAAGTTCAGTTTTAATGATAGTCATTGGAGGACAAAGGGAGGAAGAAGGATGTTGCCTAATGTGAGTTGACAACCACATGAATGGTGGAGAGACTTAATAGAGTGCAGTGATAAATGTAGTGATTGGGAACCCGAAACAAGATGTGATAACCTGGCCAAGAGACCTTTCATGAGGCTGGGGTATTAACTAGTGTTATAATACGAGCAGTATGCTAGGACATTGTTATCTCTGTTCACACCACTGTGAATATATTTCAGTTCTGCTGTTTCTCTTTCTTTTCTTTCTTTTTAATTTTTTAAAAAAATTTATTATAAAGGAAAAAAACAATACATAATAGAATAAAACACAACAAAATAAAGCAAAAATACATGAATAACATAAATGTGAAAAAGAGAAAAATCACAACACAAATAGCTTACATTACTATTTCTCTCCAGATCTGTTATCATCGTATACTTATTCAACATGTTATATATATTAATTATATATTTTTATTTCATGTATCTAAATCTCATTCTCCTTGTACTTAATATTGCTATAATAATTTCATTCTTAAATCTATTCTTCTCAACTACATTCAATCTATTGCTAATACTCTATATGATCCTTTTAATAACCATAAACTCTAACCCTAAATGTAAACCCATTCCCAGAGTCAATTATATTTCAACTTACTCTGCTTTCCAAAATTGCAATTCTTCTTGTGGAGGTGTGACACTTCCCTCTTTTGCATGGTTTGTGTGGGAGCACAAATATTCCACAAATATTTTCCATATTGCTTCAAAGTCATTCCTTTTCATTATCCCTTTTTTAACCTTAATTCGACATGTTAACTTATCATTGATCGCAATCTTCCACACTTCTTTATACCAATCCTTTATTTGAAAACCTTCTTGAATTTTCCATTTACTTTATATAGTTAGCCTTGCTGCAGTTAATAAATTAAATTAACTCCTTCATTGTCTGGGTACAATTAACCTTGTCAAATATAGATAATAGCACTATACTCTGACATATTTGTAAATCAATTCCGGTTATCTCTTTTATCTCTTTAAACACCATTTGCCAAATTTCTGTACCCTTTCATAATTCCATCACATATGTATATATGTGCCAATCTCTTGGCAATCTCTCCCACATAACCTTGAATGATTTTTGTCTATGTGGTTTAACCTTACTGGTGTTAGGTACCATCTCCAAACCAATTTATAATAATTCTTTTATCCTTTCAGATAAATTTTTTAAATGACACTGATTCCAGATTTTCCCCCAGTCCTGAATATCTATTTTTTGTACTAGTTCTTCCTCCCATATTTTTCTAAGGTATTCATCTTCATCTTTTGACAATATTTTATATATTTCTCTTGTGGTACCCTTCAATATTTCATTTTCTTCCATATGCTGTTTCTCTTTCTAATCTTCATTTGTAGGTTGTTTTTGTCTTTGTTTTTTCATTTAAAGACTGCTGTTCTGAGGTCCAAGATGGAATGCCCAGGAAGATTGAAGTGTTTTGCAACTGGTTTTTGTGTATTCCCATTCCTAGTCTGATTTATATACATTTATTCTCAGACTCAGAGACTGGCCTGTTTGTCCAAAATAGAGTGCTGAAGGGTATTGTTGACTGACAATGGCATATATCACATTAAAGGATGAGCAAGTGAAAGCATCTCTAATATTGTGGGTGATGTGATTAGGTCCTGTGATGACAGTCACTGAAAGTTCCTAGGCACTTCACTCCATGCATCTGATGCAGTAAATTTATGCTAAAAATTTATGCAGTAAAAAATAGTATGAAAGTGCTTAAGTAGACATCAGTCTACATCATCATCATCATCGCCAAAAAAAAAGTAAAACCATGCATGTAAGGAAAGCTACACATGTATATAATACCAACAGGATCCTGGCACATGTCTATCAACCATGGATGGAATAAATACTTGAAAATATACAAAAATTATTTTTTAAAAAATTGGGAAACTTCTTCTGACAAGAAGAATCCCAGATAAGGTAGAATCTTTCTGGTTTAGGACTTTTTCTCTTGCTGTTTTTTGTGCAGAAAACAGCATTTTACACCCAGAATACCTCTAGGCAGAAAATCCTTGTTTTCTTGTTTTCTGTGCAAAAAAATATGCTGTTCACTTTGCAAAAAAAATGTGCATTTTTGAGGGAGGGGCATTGAATAGTTCCACATAGCAAACAACTATTGAAAACTCCACATTATTTAATGTCATTCTCGCAGTGAGGAGAAAAATGGTAAAAGTATCCATTCTTGACTGCGAGAACTAATATTTGCAAAGATTTGCATTTATATTATATATTATATATTATCTTATTAACAACTATTAATTATCACAGCTAAAGAGACACTGTGCTGCCTGTGGGCTTTTGAAGTTTTAGAAATCAGGTAGAAGATTAAGACAGACCTTTGGTCTGATTCAAAAGACCACTTCTTAAGTTTTTATGTTCCATCTGAAAGTACAAACTGGTGCATCATTACTTCCTGGTAGCCAATGTTAAAGTGGAACACATTTAACAGATAGCTCCATGTCAATGAACAGTTCTCATTTGTCTCTCAGGTTCACCTCTTCCTGCTCCCACACATACCATGCAAAAGTGAACTGATGCTATTTTATGTGCCTGGCTAATTATTCAATCCTACCCACGCTCAAATGGCAAAAGTTTCAGCGGAAAAAAACAAGGACTCATTATGAGCAATGCAACGTGAAACAATGAATAACCATATTAGTTATTTGAACAACAACAACAAAATCATATTCTGCTATTGCAGGGGTGGGGGATTGTTAGCCCTCCAGATTTTGTTGAACTACAATTCCCATCAGTGTAGTCATTTGGTAAATTATTATTTGGTAAATTATTATGAGAACAAACATGACCATTGACCATTGGACCATGAGTCTGGAGGCCAGGATTCAAATCCTTCAGCTGTGGAAACTCAGTGGGTGACTCTAGGCAAGACACACTCTCTCACCCTCAGAGGTAGGCAAAGGCAAACCCCCTCTGATAAATCTTGCCAAGAAAACCCCATGATAGAGTTGCCTTAGGGTGGCCATAAGTCAGAAACAACTTGTAGGCACAGAATGTGTGTGTGTGTGTCTGTGTGTATAATTATTGTGCCAACTGAAGTTCAACATCTGGAGAATCATATAATCACATTATATGTCCAAACTATGACAGCCTTAGTTTAATCATCTGGGCTTCTAGTGAGCGCTTGGGCCTGATTTGCTCTACAACCCAAGTGGGAAAATCAAGTTTAACAAGTTTATTCCTCTGGCCTCCAAGCCACAGCCTTACCAGGCTGCCCATACCCAGTCTCAACAGCATCCAAGCTTGCGAAAATAAATATATATGACAGAAACGTTGATGTTAGAGAACATTTTATGGTTTGGGAACTTCAGGATCACGAAGCACGGAGGGAAGAAAATGAAACTGAGGCTGGAAGAAGTTAAGGACAACGTCAGGTAGGAAAATGTTATCTTCACCCAGAAAGGACACCACCTCTCCCTTCCCAAAAGCTGGGAAAATGACTACATTTCACTTTACTGGAATGAGTAAAACCACCATGAAATTGGATTCAAAAGCCAGACAGAAACAAGACGCTCTTGCAGCAATATGGTCATTGCTTGTTTTTCTTGCTTCCACTGTTATCAAATCCTCCCCTGCCCACCCCTAGAAGCTTCTTCTCCTTATTGTCCTATGTTCCAGACATAAGCTGATTATATGTGCAAATTTTAGAACCTGAACAATTTAAAAATTCTTTCCAAATGTTCCAGTGCATATTCTGAAGTAGGGAGCAGGGATACTTCACCATAAAGTGGGAGGGCAAGGGGGGAACCTGCTTAGCACATGTGTTGCTGGTATTTCAGCTCCACATCTGGTTTTTTCACCTCTATTTAGTCTACTGCTCATTTGCTCAGGGATCCAGCCTACAATATTGAAACATTTCATTTGAGTTTATGAAGTGCACCCGTCTCTCTCTTGTCTTACATAAGTACAACATGAGGCTATGTATATTTACTCAGACCTTACTTTCACTGAGTTCAACAGTTTTTAATCACTGTCATTAGGATGACTATCTTTGGTCTCTTTTACACTATATAATTACACTATATAATTAACAAGATCCTATGGGTTGTAGCTTCATGGGTTCTTCAGAATTCTCTGCCAAAAAGCTCTAGTGTTTTTTTTTTACTGTTGGGCACCTTGACATCATTTCTAACTTAACAGCAACCCTAAGGTAAACCTATTATAGGTTTTCTTGGCACGATTTCTTCAGAGAAGGTTTGCCATTGCCTTCCTCTGAATCTGAAAGAATGTCACCCAGTGGGTTTCTGTGGCTAAGCAGGGATTTGAATCCTAGTCTCCTAAAGTCCTAGGGCAGCACTGAAACCGCTACACTACAAACGTCTGCAAATCCCAGGATGCTATAGGATGCAGCCATCACAGTTCATAATTGTGATTTGGGAACCAGTGCCAGTTCAGTTCTCCTCTAAGACTCTTACTTGCCCTTGTTTTAATCAATGGTAGAGTTGCCAGGGGAAATACAGGACAGAGTTCCTATACCCTTCATAGTTGTGTAGAAGAGGAAATTTCAGCTGGTGCACATTCCTTCTTCTGTACAGCCATTGAAAGTACAAGAAACCTGTCCTAGCAACTTTAACCTCCAACTTAATTAGTAATTGCTCTTGTTGATTAGTTGTGAAAACCAGACTTAGACAGTGATTTATACTCCCCCCCCATTGGAGACTGTTTTGGTCCTGTCATTTTATTTTAACAGGGGGCTTTAACAGTGGTCTTTATTATTTATTTATGGGTGCATTACACACTCTCCAATCCAGAAAACCCTGTGATAGGGTTGCCTTAGAGTTACTTAGTCATTTTGAGGCAGGAGACAAGGGTGCAAATTCTTCAGTTTTGCCAGGCTCAGCTCCAATTAAGGGGAAAAAAAAGGGTGACATGCAAATCTCCAGCTTAGCCAGGAGGGAAGCATCTTGCTACAGTTTTGCAAGATTTAATTGATTTCTTGCTGCAACTTGCAAAGAATTTGCAGATGGTGTTGATAGTTAGCTTCCTTCTTCCCTCCCAATATTTGCAGCAGCACTTGTGCTTATGCTTGGTCTGTTTTGGTCTCACCTGCTGGCTAGAATCAAGTGAACTACAATCCTCCCTCCACATTCATGGGTTTGACCTTCACAAATTTGATTATTCATGGGAGTGCATGCCTTCCCCCCGCCTTCGCCTTCTCCCATTCTCTTCCATTTTGCCAGACAGGAAGAAGGGAGGCAAGCGTGCCTAGGGAAAAGGCAAAGAAATGGGAAGAGGCACATGCACTCATTCTCCTCTCTGGCGCTCCACCTCCCATTCCCATACATTAGGCCCCAGCACGGAGAACTTATGCAGAGGCAAAATGCAAAGGAATGCGGGAAGAGGCTCACACGAACTTTACTTTTGCCCTCCGGAGCTCCCCTCTCCCATTCTCATGCATTTTGCCCTGGTGTGGAGAATTCACGCTGAGGAAAATGCAAGAGAATGGGGTGGGGAGCCCCAGAAGGGAACTGGAGAGGGAAGAGGGAGTTATTAATGGTTTTTCCAGTTTCACAAGGGTTCTGCACTTCAAACGCTTGCAAAAGTGGAGGGGCCACTGTAGATTAAATGTTCCTTATTCCATCTCCTTAAGTAAGTGAGAAGAAATAATCCCCTCATTTCAGCTTGGTCTGGGAGCAGCCTGTCCAGCTCAGATTTCTGTCTTAATTTCCAAACAGAAGCATAAATTATCTATATGTATTTTTGCATGGTCTGTGTGTGTTTGAATTAATGAATATGGATTCGTGTTTGAATAATGACCTCTGAGCAATCATTGTTGGTACCTCATTCATAATACTTCAAGACAGGGGTTTTTAGCCTGTGGTCTGCAGACTTCCAGGGAGCTGCAATGCCCTCATAGGGGGTCTGTGAAGATATGAAGAAATGTTATAAGCTTTTACACTTAAAAAGAAAGAAGGGAGGGAGGGAGGGCAGATAGGCAAGCAGGCACATTTGTAAGGAATCATTCCAATAAAAATATTACAATAGAAGTCTGTGTGTTTACTTATTTCTCCCTTCTCTCCAAATCTGAAGACCCTTGATGAGCAACTTTAAATAAATATTTGATGCACTTTAGGATTTTAGATCTTGAGTTGAGTTTTAGTGGTCTGTAGCAACAAAAGGTAGTTAAAGGGGGTCGGTGGTAAAAAAAAAAAAAAGGTTAAAAGCTGCTGCTTAAAGAACTGTTGCTAGGTCTCAGGTTTTGGCCCAGAGAAACCTCTAGGACTGGAACTGAACTGGAAATAGCAAGTATGGTACAATTATGCAATTAACAATTAAAACATAATTAATAATTAATACATTTGTAAATGTTAACATGTCATTTTAACATGTCTGTGTATTTAAAGTGTCGCCTAATGGTCTGTTGACTGAAATAAAGGCTATTGTGTGCGTGCATGCGTGCGTGCGTAGGTATGCATAAGTTGAGCTGTTGCAGTTCAGCTGAATTATACCAGAGGTATCATTTGACAAAAATGTGCCTGGTTTAACAAATGAACAATGGAACCTTCTTTAAAGTTATTTAAGTTTGACAAATGGCTAGTTTATTCACTGTGGTGGTTTGTGGATTGCAGAGCAAGAAAAGAATGCCTTAATAAATCAGCCATCAACAGAGGGGCGGAAAGAGGATGAACTATTTAATCAACCCCACCTGATGGGAAAGAGCCCCAGTGGAAGTACATCACGCTTTTGTGCAATGCCAGCTGACGCTTAGTCATTGTGGTCTAGTTTCTTTTATTGAGCCTATCACAGACAGAAAAACCACCAGCTGAGCGGATGGCTTTACCAGGAAAGCACATTAAAATGAAAGCCAGTGACATGAACCAGAAAAAAGAGCAATCAAGCGACCCAGATCTGTGATCTGGCCAAGTGATTTTCTCTCTTTGGAAAACAAAGGAAAAGAAATATGTGATCAAAAGTGCCAAGATATAAAATCCAGAGGACAGGATAAGTTACTTTTCCAAAAATTTCACTGGCAGGGATTTTGGGAAGCAGTAACTTTTCCAAGCTCTAAAAAAAAAAACACTTTTCTTTGGAAGTGCTGAATTAAATATAAACCAGATTGACATCAATGGAACCTTTGTAGTTCCTTAAAGTTATTTTAAAGATTGGTCACGATGGGAGAAGGAGCAAAAGCACGCACACCATAGTCCCAATCTGGATCCCTGTCTCCATACACTAAACACTGATTTTTTTAAAGGTTTTTTTGGGGGGTGGGGGAGACATATAACCTCAATAGTGCATGGGAAAATGGACAGTTCAGTTGGTCTGGTCACCAAAGGCAGCAAAATTAGGTGAATTGTTCTGTTAGGTGAATTTCAGTCTTCTTTATCTTCTCCTTTATATTAAACAAACAAACAATTTTCTAGCAAGTATATGCACATATATGTATACATATATGCCACTGTTGTTATTGTCACTGTTATATGCCTCCCTAAGGCCAATCTACCAATAGAATTTTCTTGGCAAGATTTTTTCAAACAGGTTTTGCCATTGCTGTCCTCTAAGGCTATGGCTTACTCAAAGTCACCCACTGGGCATCTATGGCTAAGCAGAGATTGGAACCCCGGTCTGTAGTGCAACATTCAAACCATAACACCACACTGGTTCATACATATACATATGCATATACATACGCTGAGGCATTGCATGTGCATGTGTGATAAAGTTAAATAGTATTTCAGTGACTTAAAATCTCCTCATGTCTTAACCAATTTTTCTAACCTTTCTGAGAAACAAGCTGATAATCTTAGGGAGCATTCCTCCTCTTCTCATCATCTCTTCTGTTTGACTTCTGCAAAAGTGAGAATAGCTTTAAGTTGTGGTGTTCTCTCATCCCTGCTTAGCCTAGCTCAGCTTGGCTCAGTATCCTCAGCGAGCCTTAACACCCTTATCTATCGCTAATGCAGTTCCTACAATAACATTTTAGATTGCTGTCTATGCCCATTGATGTCACTGCTCCTTAATCATAGCAGCTAGGTTCTGCATGCACCTGATTCTCTCTCAATATCAGGGGAAGAAATGCCATCCAGCCTTTCCTTGCTTTTTTTCTGTTTCCAAGGAAGTTTTGTTTTCACTGTTTTCTTAACAAAGAGGAACATTTAAAAATGTGACACTCTACATATCAGGCTGCTGATTTTACCCCTTCATTTTGCTGTATGTGTACTGTGGGCCCAAAGAAGTAATTGCTACAAAACAATAGAAGGGAAATGATATTTTAGCTATCCTCAAAGGGACTCAAGGCATGCTTCTTCCCTCTGATTTAGCACTCTGAGGTTTTGAGGAAGAGAGAGAGAAGGAGGGGGAGAGAACTGGCCTGAATTACCGTTAATTCATCACAGCAGAATAATGATTTTCTCAGGTTTCTGTGGCCCTAATCCCTAAAGACAAAATTAAAGTGGGATCATAGTGCTATAAGTGTATGATGTGAAAGAGCCTCAAGGTTGTGGCTTGCTCTCCAATATCTGAAAAAGCAGCCATGTTTTCATCTATCCACTGTAGCGAGGAGCAGTATAGATTATGTATATATGCATATCACAGATATTTACCTTTCGGCCTTTGGTGGAAAGCTGTTGTTGTTACCTCAGGAAATGATTTTCTTCAGGACTACAGTGGAGAATGAAAGTCAGGGTAGCTATTTTTCTTTTTCTTTTGCATGACTTTTAAGGTTTCAGGAGCTCTGACCTCTTTTGCATCTGGCCACCTTAGAGAAATGATTAACCATTTCCCTGTGCACCATGGGCCCAGAATTAAACTATCTTATTTTTAAAACAAGAGATACATACATTCCAACAGTTCACAGATGAAAACTGTGACACATGTGGACAATTAACATCACAGTATGTTAAAGGTGGCAAATGTTACTAATAAGGAAGAACACATGAGCTAGGAGAAGCTGCAGGAGTTTGTCTTTGCCTGTGCCTACAGCAACGGTTCTCAACCTGTGGGTCGCGACCCCTTTGGGGGTCGAACGACCCTTTCACAGGGGTCGCCTAAGGCCATCGGAAAATACATATTTCCGATGGTCTTAGGCTCCATTCCCTCCTCGGTGGTGGTGTGCAAGAGCGAGCCACACGCTTGCGTCCTCCTGCCCCCTTTGGCAGGAGCGCGTGCAGCCACAGCATTGCCACAGCAGGAGTGGTGGTGCGCAAGTGTGAGCCATGCGCTCACGTCCTCCTGCCTCCTGTTCAGAAGGAACTGAAATCGCTCCCCTTCTCCGCTACCGGGAGAACCTCCCATCTGATGGGCCAGCTTGGGGGATAACGGCAGCACGGGGGGCAGGCCCCCCTCGCCACGGCCCCTGCCCCACTTGCCATGGAGGGGGGAGCTGCGGAAGGGCCAGGGGGCTGCAAGGCGGCACTTTTCTGGGGGGGTGAGCTGCACCCAGTGCAAAAGACAAAGGCGCTGGGATTCCTCCCCCCCCGGCCAGGGTCGACACTCTGGAAACTTTTCCCACACTGCCCCCTCCAGCGGAAACGAGAGCAAAGCAGAAGCAGAGCCCGGGGAGGTTCTCGGAGTTTTTTCCTGGGGGAGAAGCACGGCTCCTCTTTCCCTCCCTGTTCCTGGCTGGCGAGGCGGCCTTTGCCGGGGGGGAGGCATTGTAAATAATAAATAAATAATTTTATGGTTGGGGGTCACCACAACATGAGCAACTGTATTAAAGGGTCATGGCATTAGGAAGGTTGAGAACCACTGGTCTACAGGGAATGGCAAGATTCCACCCCTCCCCTCCCTCCTGCTGAATTAATTGAGTGCAAACTGCCTTTGCACTTTGCACACAGCTTGCAACAACTAAAGTAAGCTGAGGACATGAAGAAGAGAGGGAGAAGAGGAGGGAGAAACTGGACATCTTAAAAGTAGCTGAAAAAAAATGGGAGGATAGAGGATTTAATTGGACTGTCCATGCCAAAACAGCACAGTAGGAGATACATGTGGATACATTAAACTGTGCATTTAATGCAAGCATGTGCATTTGTCATTTGGCCATTTGTGAGGCCAAAGGCCTTCTCTAAAATAAGCACATTAAATAAGCACAACTCACCACACTCTTTTAAAATTGCATAACTGCAGGTATTTCTGCCAGGTAACATAAAAAAAAATTCTAAAGACCTTCTGTGTGCACCTAGTGGGTATGGTCTAACTAGTAACATACACAAGCCATGATGTTTCCTGAGCAAAAGAACAACTTGCACGATGGACATCGTTACTGATGTACTTCAGTGATTTTTGACCCCAGACACACAGTTTTTATTTTTGTTGTTGGTCTAGTGGGATATGAAATACTATCTATCAGTGTTGTTTGTGCTTTCCCACAAACTCTTATGACCCACTCCAGGATTTTAAAAAAGTGATTTATTGACTTGATTACTGGCAGATGGTTTTATATGTGTTAACCTGTTTCATTACATTCCCCTCCTGCTGCAGACAAGCTAATGTTGACTTGTCTGTCTACACAATCCACAAACTGAGCTGCAGGCTGTGTGTAGAAACACAGACAGCTTCACATGTACAGAACAAGGACTGTTTTTTTTTATTTCTTATGTATTTGATGTGGTTCCTAGCCAGACTGCATCCAACAGGAGGAAACCAAGAGGACAGAAGTGGAGTTACAGTGGCTTCTTCAAGCATGGTGATCTAATAGATGTTCAAGCATGTTTATTCTGTGTTGGTCCCCAATGTAGGGCCACAGGAGTATAATCAACCCTGGGCTCGTAAGGGCCAAAGCCCTGATGCTTTTGGGTTAACAGGGAGTATGGCATCATCTGCCCCCTACCATGGACTCACCTTGTTCTCTCTTGACACCATTTCCACATGACAACACTCTCCCCGTCATCTCATTGCAATCCCAGCAGCATCCTTGCCAGGCAGGAAGCATGACAGGACTGCTACCCTCCACACCAGACCGGCTCCCTGTGGAAAGAATTCATCTCCCACCGCCCGCGTGACCACAGGGGGGGGGGGGGGGACACCTTTGCTGCCCTCCCACGAAGAAAAGACCATGCAATCACCATGCGACAAGGGTTGCACAGTGGGATGGGGCGGGGGCGGGGTCTGCAGACCCCTTTTAGGGCTGCGCCGCCCCTTCCTCAGCCTCTTTGTTTGCTGGTGACCCACCCTCCCACCCTATGGTTTCAGTGTTAGATTGCTGGTCGCTTCGGGGCCGGGTAGGAATTCGCCTACCCTACACTCCGCCAAGGGATTGGGCAATTGGCTTTACAAGGTGGTGTCTCAACTAGGTATTAAATAGGTCTCCACAGCCATACTTTGTCTTTATCCATGGCTGGGGGTGGGGGTCTAAGGGTTTTGGTGGCACCCTTTGGTGTAGGATAAATGCTGTCCTTGAGGCGGGCCCGGGACTTGCCCCTACCGTCATGAGATGGGGGGGTTGCAGTTTGTGGGCTCGCCTTCCAGAAAAGGGCCGGCCAAAGTTTTAATCCAGCCTCATGGGTTGGCTTTGGGGCCTGGTACCTCGCTCAAGGAGGGCTGGGGAAGAGGTCTGGCCTCTTGCCTTAGCCTACCCATGCTGTTGACCCCCCCTTCTCAGGTCATAAGTTCAAGTTCAAGTTCATGGTCAAGTTTAAATTCAAGCCCAAGTTCAAGATCAAGTTCACTTCCAGCTTTATGTTAATTAGGCATACATCAATAAATTGCCCTAGTTCAACCCAAGCCCTGTGTGTGGTCTCTTCATTTTGTGGGTTGGGCAGCAAATACAAGCAACATACATCTGCCTTCCTCAGTGCAATTGGGCTCTTTCCCATGCTGTGCTGGGGAAGGAAGCGCTGCCATCGGCTTTCTGCCCTTCTGAATGGCAGGTAAGTACAAGAGTGTTGCAGAATCACAAGCATTTAACAGATTTTTAGTCCATTAAGAAAACATCCCACAATCATGATGTATGGGGATGAGATGGCAGCAGGACTGCAATGTCCTGCAGACTACTGCCATCCCACCCCCATAGCAGGACTGCGGACATCATGCAGAAATGACCTAAGTTTGACACCAATCTCCACAGTAAATGGAGGAGAAATGGATTTTCCCAGCAACATCATATTGTTTTGAGTAACTTCTGTTCTAATCTAAATCAAAATTCAATATATTTAGGGCAAAAACATGAGATCGAACAAATTCTAACATGGTAGAAAGTAAAATCAACAGATCTTACCCCACTTTCTTCTTGTCTAAAAAAAAAACAATAAAGAAAGGAATATTTGTGGCATTGGGCATGCTTAGAAATACATATTTTGAGAGAAAATAAGTTCAGAATTATGACATTTAAGTACAGATTATCATGTCATTTTTTATCACAGATTAACATAGAAATAGGATGCATTACATTGCAGAACTATAGAGTAAGTGAGGGGCAATGTTTAAGTGCTAGGCTAGGACTGAGAGAGACCAGGGTTCAAATCCCCACTTGGCCATGGACCAACTGAGTGGCATTGGTCAAATCACACTCTCTCAGATTCACAGGAGGGCAATGACAAACCCCTCTGAACAAACCTTGCTGAGAAAACTCCAAAATAGATTTCTGATAGGTTCACCACAAGCTTGAAACAACAACGACAACACATGCAGAACTGCAAGGAGAAGAAACAAGCTGACCTATCTTGTGTTGGTAGCCAGCCAAGGCTTACAGCTCTTTATTTAGAGCCTTTTATCAGCAGTCCTGAGCTGAGCTCGTAATAGCAGCAGTCATCATGTTGCATTCCGGGTCCACAGTAAACCCAGAGTGACAGTCCAATCGTGAAGTCCATACACAAGGCGAAGGTCAAGATTTCTAGGAGCACAAACAAGGCATGTAAACTGGTTTGCTTCTGTTGACAGGAACAGTTGCTTGCAACAGCTTCCTCCCATTCTGGTCCCTCTTTATATGAGGTGAGAGCCTCTCCCAGCTGTTTGCCTAATTAACAAGTATTTACTATATAAACAGTCTGAGATGCCTAAAGTGGCTGCCATGAGTATTGTCCCTCTTATGTCTCTGTGGGCTTTTCCGCACTTTGGGGGAAAACGGGGCAGTCCATTACTCACCAGACTGGCCCGCTCCCCCGATGACCCACGCCGATCCGGAGCAGTGCGTCCCCAGCTACGCACTCTCCGGGGACGAAAATGGAGGCTTCAGGTTGGTGGAGGCTCTCCACCAACCTGAGAAGCTCGCCAGCCGGAAGCCCGCCCCTGGAAGATCTGCAAGCTCACGCTGGCACAAGCCTGCAAATCTATACTTTTGCGCAGCGATGGACTGGGGCACGCCGGGCTATTGAAAATCCTGTTTCAATTGGACTTTCAATAGCACGGTGAACGTCCAGTTATGGGCGTTCTGGAGCGGGCTGAAGTCTGGACATAGGACCCCCAAATGCAAATGTCCTCGCGGGAGGACGCTCCACCCCGTTTTAAAAACCAGGTGCAGAAAAGCCCTGTGTTGTGGGTATTGGGAAGGGTCCTAGGATGGAGGGTATGACAGACCTAATGATCCTTGGAACAATACAGTCTGAGAAGGCCCAAAACAATGCTTGATGCATGATACTTTCTTCCTCTTGGGAGTCTTTACAATTTTTATCAAATCACTCCAACCATGGGATGGGGAAAAATTAGGGCGTTGCCCCCCCAATAGAATTCTGCCACCAAAATGAAATTTTCCTCCAGTCCCCAAAGAAATGGGGAAATTTAGCAACCAGAGGACTTGAAGATTAAATCTTTGAAGTTGGGGTTAAAGTGCATAGGACTTTATCAGCATATCTATAAATAACATAAGAATCAAGCATAATTGTAAAGTACATAATAACGTTTAATAATGTTTCTATATGGGATATAAGACACCAGACTTTAACATAGATAAATATTTGTAATATGAATAATAATATAAAGCTATGGTGGGAAATTAAATATGTGAACATCTCTTAAATGAGATATAAGGGTATTTGGTATACAAAAGATAATTATGTTACATTGTTATGTTATATTGTTATACTACTATATTGATGCACAAGTAATATGTATTTTGTACATCTTTTATTTTAAAATAATAATAAAAAGATGCTATTGAAAAAAAGAAAAAGGTTTTTTTTGTCGTTGTTGTCTATGTATTGACCCTTTTATTTCTTTTATCTTTTATTAGCTCCTGAAGAAGGCCATTAAAGGTTACTAGGGTGAAACTTTTTGCGCTCACTGAAGGAATAAGATCATGTTTTTGAACACCTTGAGACCTTGGCCATTTCTGCACTACACTGTTATAGTGCTATTATTCCACTTTCTGTGGAATTCTGGGGTTTATCGTTTACTGAGACCAAAGAGCTCTCTGGTTGAGAATTCTAAATGCTCCTCCCTAAACTACAAACCCAGGATTCCATAGGATGTTGAAGTTGGAATTATAGCACTATAACAGTGTAGTGCAGAAATAGCCTTTGTCGCTTCTCTATATAGCTTCCATTGGGTGTTACCAGTCCTCACTGCCTTTTGTGTGTTTGAATGCCAGGCTATGAGTACCTGTGGTCGGTACTTAATGGCATCACCAAGGGCTGTCCCTAGGTCTCAGGTTTTGGTCTGAAAACATCAGGACCTGCAACAATCCTAAATTGGCAAGCTTACTATGTCGCCTTGCTCTGCCCAGGATTTGATAACATTTATCAGAGATCATGGCTCGATTTCCCACCTGTGGAATGAGTGAAGAACTGAGCAATATGTTTGGGTCCTTGCCTCTGAGACCCTAGACTTGATCACACCACCTGAGACAGAAGTTAATGACCTGGGGAGTCCCAGATGGTTGTACTGGGACCCCAGTAGGGCTTGATTCAGACCCAAGAGCTGAGGTTCCTTCCTCCTGCCTTGAGTAAATGATAAATATTAAATGATAAATATTAACACCATTAATTATGGCTAACTATGACTTTCTAGATTCAGATCAGCAAAGATCAAAACAGGAGCTTACATAGCAGAAGATCACCCACTAGACCTCTGACTCATATTCCATCGATTTCTCCTTTATTTCCATTAGCCAGTCCAATCACTTGTGATGTTCACAGGGTGTCTGGCTCTGAACAGCAAGACATTGAAATACACAAGCCAAAACCACTCACAAATTAAACTGGTTACAAGCACTTCTCCAGCTGGAGTCTGGAAAAACACGATTTCTCTGAAGCTGTTTTTATTTTCATGCTTCCCAAAGTGAAACCATGCAAGAAACCATATAACCCATGATTGCTCTGGTGCTTTTAGAGTCCCTTAATAAAAAGATTGTATCAAGGAAAAAAATGCCTCTAGGATTTCTGGAAGGAGCATCATTATGTGATCTATGGAGATGTCTCCTGGAATACAGTTTGTTTACATACAAGTTTTGAAGTTTCCCTATTCCACTTGTTGAAGGTAAACACATCTGGATGCTTTAGGACAATATGGTGGGTTTTTTTTTCCTAGTTATGTAATTTGTGGATATACATTAAAAGTAATAGATAAGATGATAAAAGATCTGGAAACCAAATCCTGTGAGCATCAGTATAGGGAGCTAGGTATGTTTAGCTTGGAGAAAAGAAGATTGGAGGATATGATAGCCATACATTAAATACTTCAAAGGTTATCGTGTAGAAAATGGAAGAATGTTTGTTTTCTGTTCCTCTGGAAATTAGAACATGAACCTAAAGATTCAAATAACAAGAAAAGGCATCCCATCTAAACATTAGCAAGAACTTATTTACTATAAGAGGTGTTGGACAGTAGAGTGGCCTCAGCAGGGTAGTGGAGTCTCCTTCTTTGGAAGTTTTTACACAGAAGTTGGATGGGCATTTCTCAAGAGTGCTTTAACAGTGCGTTCCTGTGTGGTACGAGGTTGTACTCGATGTCTCTTGCAACTCTAGTATTCTAGGATTCTGTAATTACCTACACCAGCTTTCTTTAACCTTGAGCCTTGCTTCTGTTTCTGATTATAATGTCCATCAATCTAAGACAGCAGTGGTCCAATACAGTAGATCATACTCTTAGTTCATAAACAACCTTGTTCAAGCCCAGGAACCATACCCTTTGCATTACATTCTGAAATTTCAGAACAGGCTACATGAACCAACAGTAGCAGATTGTCTGCTACTCTTTCCTCCAATTATGAAAGTGAATTTCCATTCAACCAAAATGCCTTTCTTTTCCTCCTTTCTTTAAGCAAGCTCTAAGAAGCCAAACTGAGAAGCAAAGAATGTTGGCAAATTTTGTAGGATTCCACAGCTGGTGGATTTCCCCTTTCCTCCTAATTTGAGTCAGCTGAGTCCATTGTCTGCTGAACTAGGCCTTTGTATTTTTCCTTTTAGGGATCTCACCATCAGGAGACATTTGAATAGCTAATGAAAATCAGTGTGGCTCCATTCATATCATTAGAATGAGGCTACTGTATGTGAGCAAAAAATCTCTAGCATTTATGGGATTTTTACCAAGATACTGGAAGTCTATTTAAGATGAGGCTAATTACAGCAAATATGTTTAAACCTCTGCCCAATAAATTAGTTGGCTTGCTCTAACCCAATCTGGGCCATGTGTGGGAAGGAAAGTCACTTCTATTCTCCTTTGTCAAAAGCTCTGAACAATAGGGGATCCAAGAAAAGAATAATTATCTGTATCTGGAACTGCTGAATAACTAATAGAGCCAAGGGGAAGAATAAAGATTATTTCCACCCAGAAGAGAAAGATGTGTACTTTTTGTAAGCCCAGAGCAGATAACAATGCATTACTTCATCAAAACAACATTTTTGGAGCCCCTGGAAAAGAAAAGAATGCAGATGGTCTGAAGTTTAGTCCTCTGTTACCCTGTTCTCTGGGGGTCCTGGGAGGGGCGCCCAAATAACCAAACAACAATAACCACGACTTGGGGAAGATTAGCTGGAACACTCACTAAAGCTAGCGAGAGGCAGGGTAACTTAGCAGAATCTTGCAACCCAGCGTCTACGGGATTAGGTCAGTCAAGCAGTCAGACAGTTTGAAATAGCAAAAACGATGTTTTATTAAACACAAACACAAAAGACAACACAGTCCCACAGCTAACTGAAGAATTGGAAAGAGGGATTTTCAGAGGGGAATGGGTGATACAACACCTGTCTCATAGTCCTGGAGAGATATGAAGATTGAGTTCATGGATATGGAGTGTCAGTATGTGGGACTGAGGGGATGGCTTGCCAGACACAGCAGCAGCAAGGCAGGATGGAACTCAGGAGCGATCCAAGCGGTCCAAGGAAGGTCTCAGAATCAGGGGTTTATATAGGGTGAATTGTGACTGCAGGCCATACCTTACTCGGTGAGAACAATGTGATTTAGGAGCGGGACAAAGCTTGGGAAAGCTCAGAGTTTAGCATGATGGGCTTAAAGCTGAATCAACAATAGTGTAGCCAGTATGCAAACGCAGAGCGCTTAGTAGAGCTTTGTAAGGTTACCTGCTCGGGGCAGGGTGTCTTTGTTAGTATCGCGCATAAGCAAAAGAGTGTTTGCCGGAGAGGTCCCTGAAGCAACGAACTGGCCCTGTTCAGCCTGCCTAGGTGGGGAAAGGAATGTCCAGCAATTATCAGCCGCACCTGTTTACGTGTTTGTCCGGAGGCCTCGCAAACACGTGGAGTGGGGTGGCAGAGGAAAACCCAATGGTTTGATATCAAAATGATATCATATGCTATCTCTGGGTAGGCCTGAACCACAGTAACACCTAGATACTTCCAAGTTCAATGGATCAGGTAAAAAGTGATTGAAAAGGCCACTGCCTAAAGCTCTGCAAAGTCTCAGGGTAGACAGCAGTGAGCTAGAAAGATAAACAGTATAATACAGCTTCCCTTATGCTTCCTTACTAAATCTGCCATATTGTTTCTGTGACACTCCTAGGAGAAATTGCTTGATTGTCCCTGCCTCATTTTGTCCTCATAATATCAGACTTTCTTCTCTCATAATGCCTATTTAAGGGTAGTTACTATCACAAAAGCTGGTGATGGCTAATAGCTTAGATGTTAGGTGGCTACTTAGAAATTGTCCCCAGAAGAGAAACTACAGTGCCAAAGAGGGCCCAATTGGTGCAAAAGTTTGCATATGCTATTTTATATGTAGAAATGCAAATTTAGAAATAATTATTATAATTTAAACAGAAACACAATATTTCCACACTATAGGGAAGGCTGCCACCAGGTGCTAACTCTTGATGGACAGTTTCAAAGCCCTTTCTATGATTCTTTAAACCAGACTTAGACAGACTGCCCTTCAAATATAGGGTGCCTTCAATGAAGAGACTGTTCTCTGACACAGTGAAAGGATTGTTCTCTATAACAGACTGGAATCTTGTTGGCTTTGTACACATGTGTAAGTTCCTTTATAAAGGAACTTTTTTGGCCATTGCACATTAGTCATAGTCAGTTCACAGTTGTGCAACTGAAGTTCCACCATCATAACCATAGCACATGCAATTGTACATTCTCATCTGATGTGTAAGTTTTTGTCAGTGCCTTCCATTACCTCTTAATTTGCAGCCTGTACAGTAGCATCATTACCATTTGATTACCACTGTATATTCCCTCACTGCACATGGAATAACAAGCAAGCACACTGGCAAATGCATAGATTGGTTGTGCAACATCAGCATTCGGAATGGTGTAGGGCAACCATCATGAATCTCCGCAGGTACAGATTTACATTGCATAACTGTGGTGTAAGAACTTGGACAACCTTACCTGGATTGGTGTAGGAACAGACAAACCAATTGCAAAAAAAGACATATTATGTTGCTAGTACTGTAACCCCCCTTATCTGCAGGGGATATGTTCCAAGATTCTCCGTGGACTGAATTCTCTAGCTTTGCAGGGACCATAGACAGGCTTCATACTATCAGATAGTATGAAACTTCTCTGTGGTCCCTTCAAAGCTAGAAACAGATCTGGCATCACCAGAAGCAACTCTCTAGTTTTGCAGGGGTCATAGAGAGGCTTCATACTGTCAGGTAGTAATGAAGCCTCTATATGGTCTCTGTGAAGCTAGAAGGCTACTGTGATGCCAGAGCCGCTTCATGCGGAATAAGCAGGCTGCGTGGGTGTCATTACCTAGACACCAATATTTTTAATTTAACATTTTCAGACTGTGGGTAAGTGAAACCGTGTAAAGAGATAACACAAATAAGGAGGGATTACTGTATAACCATTAATACTATATGGAGCTCCATGAACATGAGCAAAGTTCTTTCAGTAGGGCCATCCAGGTCATTAAGAAAAATAAAACAAGCAAAACAACTAACAACCTTGGCTACCAAAACTCCAAGATTGTCTTCTTAGCTATGCAAGTATCTTGAAGAGAGTGAAGCACTGTATGTGCTCTTAGAGGAGGCATACAGAGGCAGCTTAGGAGTTAATCAACTAAGGCCATTTCTGTACTACAGTGTTATTGTGTTATCATTCCACTTTCAATATCCTATGGAATCCTGGGGTTTGCAATTTAAAGAGGGGCATTTAGAATTCTCAGCCAGAGAGCTCTTTGGCCTCAGTAAACTACAAACCCTCGAATTCCACAGATGTTGGAAGTGGAATAATGGCACTATAACAGTGTAGTGTGGAAATGGCCTAAGGTAGAACTCTTTACCTTGATAAATTGGCGCTCTGTATACAGGGAGTTTTTACATGAGGGTATACTCCAAAATGTTGTCTCCTATCAGGAATAGTACTGGCACAATATTTTCTCCTGAAGTGTATTTTTTTTAAAAAAGGGCATTCGTGTCTGGAGAATCTAAAAAAGACACATTCCTCATTCTATTTGAGATCTGAATCATTATGAATTGATATTCCATGCTGGTTGCATTGGGCAAAGGACAACTCCAAATGCTGTGCTAGTAACAGACAGCTCCTAAAATTGTGTACACTCCTGTGTACACTTTTTTTTAAATGTGAAGGGGATTTCCATTTAGGAACAAGGTCTTGAATGAAGGCTCAGTCTTAACATGAAAACATATTAAAGGTTCCACATGTTGAGCAAAGCAAGGAAAACAACTAGTGTACGAGTGAGTTGTCATAGACAGTGTGCTCAAGCTTCTTTCAGGGTTTCTTTTGAATATCAAAGGGAATAGGATCATATGTCCAACAGCAGTTTCTGTGTTTGGACTTGGAACACAATAATACATCCTTAGAAAATCCATCCATCCATTGCTTTTTTTATATCCTGTCTTTCTTCCAAGCTGGCACTCACATAATGGCTTACAAAAATGCAGAATACAATAAAACATATATACAGTAGTTAAAAACATACAGAACCAACATTAACACAATATTAAAGAGCAACAGAATTAAAAATCAATTAAAATATTAATTTAAAATATTAAAAAGCAGTACAGCACCACAAGTCATTTTTGTCAAAATCAGTTTCCAAAAGCTTGCTGGAAAGGAAGGTCTTAACTTGTCTCTGAAAGGAAAACAAAAGAAGGGTCCATCCTTATCTAGACCTAATATTAAAAACGAAAAGTTTGACATGTTGTCTGGCCAGAAAAATTGTATGTAGTAAGGATATCTGTGTGTTCCATATTAGTTCATCTTAATAATTCACAGATCCACATATTTATTCATATTGAGGATGAAATTATGGAATTTTCAAAATCCAAATGCTGGAAAAGCTGAATCTGATGAATTCATCTTCCCAGGCCCAGGGCTTTTGATCGGGGATATAAGCTGCTTCAAAATAATTTTTGACACAGAAAGTGTGGGGTATAAATTGTCTATGACATAAATAAGTAATCTCAAAACCCAGAACTGGAGAATCCTTTTTCCATGTCTAAAAACATGTTACTCATGCCCCAGTTTTGGTCTGATACTAAACATTCCATTGTGTATTCACATCCAATTACTGTATATACTTGTGTATAAGTCAACCTCATGTATAAATCAAAGGCAGGTTTGGGAGCCAAAATTATGGATTTCGATATGACCCATAGATAGGTCGAGGGTCATTCTGTAGAGAGAGGAAAGTACCAGCGCTGCCTCACAGGGCCAGCTGCCCCAGCCTCCACCAGTGCCATTTTCCCACTCAGGCATTCAAAAAAGGCCTTTCACCGCTCACAGTAGGTGATAGGTTTTTTTGAATATACATACAATTTAAGGTACAGTATTAACTCTTGTCAAAAAAGGGAACCATCCTCTTCTTGGAGTACAGTGGTGAAAACGAGAGCTTAGTCCATCCTGGGAGAACCTAAAAGAAGCGCCAACCCCCTCTACCCTTTCAGCACTCCTTTGAGGGGAAGGACCGAAGAGCTGCTGCCATTTTCCCACCCAGGCATTCAAAAAGTCCAGAAACAGTGCCATGGTGGAGAGAGTAGAGGGGGTCCGTGCTTCTTATAGGTTCTCATGGGACGGACTAAGGCCCTTTTCACATGGGGTTAAAAAAATGGTGTAGAGCAACCTCTGCGGAGGTTGTCTACACCGTTACGCGAATTGGGGTGGATTACTCTCGAGTAATTCCACACCGCAATCTGTGGTCGGGTGCCCGCAAGTGGCGGCGCTGCGTGCTTTTGAAAAACCACATTTTATGTGGTTTTTCAAAGGCACGGGGCGTCCAGCCCCATGCAGCCCCGTCGCAGCACCCGTATGGATTTATGGACACGTGAAAGGGTGTCCCTGCAGATCGGGCAGGGGGTGGGATTTCTGGCTGGCGAGCTTCTCTGATCGGTGGAGAGGCTCCGCCAGTCAAAATCCACCATTTTGGGTGCTGCCGAGCACCGCGGATGCCACCAGACGCTGCAAATGTGTGGAGCAGTGAAACGCGATGCTCTGTGCGGTGACGGAACGAGGTAAGCCCTGTTTTGGCGTGGCTTTCCCCATTTCGCTGCCCCTGTGTGAAAAAGGCCTAAGTTTCCACATTTTACCACTCTACTCAGAGAAGGGGGTGATTTCTTTTCTGATAAGAATTAAGGTACATTTACCGTAGATAAGTCAACCCAGTTTTTTTTGGGGGGTCAGTTTTTAAACTAAAATTTCTATACTTGTATATGAGTATATGTGGAAAGATGCAATTTTATATAAGCCAAACAGGGCTAGAAAACAACCTGTAAGGTCCTACATTAGCCATTGTAAGAATACTAGCTGTTGAATACAATAATTCATTGTGTTAGAAGGACGGCAATGTTTGAAGCATACTCCAGGTAAAGAGCTTTAGTGTGCCATAGGACTGAGATCATGATGACGGCAAAGGATTATGTTTCCAGACTCCATCTTAAAGGTGCTTAAACTGAAGGTGGTTTACTAATGAAGCATGCAGAAAGGCAAGCTGCAGACATAGTTGGGCCATATTTCATAATGATACACAGAACTCTGCTTGTTCTGTATTTATATGTGGCTAGTCAGGGCTTGGAGACCATCCAGGCGACCACCCAAGACCTCTATCCCATCCAGAGATTCAGATTACACTGCTGTCTCCTTCCTGGATCTTTTTTCCACCTAGTTAATAGATTACAACATTATCTGGTCTAGAGTGGTTTAATAAACCACAGCAGTGTTTACAGACAGCTCTTACTAGCCGAGACCAGAAGACCTGGTTCCAAGAACCATTAAATGCTTGCAGTTTTCAAACACCCTGATAGCACCTGGCTGCTTCTTGGCAAACAAAAAGTCAAGAAAAACATAGCCCCAAAACTCAGACTAATGAAATAGTCATAGTTCCAGGACAGACACTGACTTGAATGAATACTATTAGTCTGTGCAAATGCAGTGAGTCAGGTGGCCATACTTCTGTATTTGGGACCCACCCATTCTTCCCCCATGGAACCTCATGGACAACCCAAAATCTCAAATCGGTGTGTGTGTGTATGTGTGTGTGTGCTGGAAGTTCATTTCTGTTTTCAAAAAACTGCATAATCACCATCACCACCACCACCAGCACCACTATTATCAGCACCACTGTTATCATTATTACTCTACCTTTTTTTCCAGTTTAGGACTCAAGGTAGTCTACAACAGTTAAAAATGAACAAATGCAATCCTGTTGGGATGTTGCATGCTCGTAAGTGGACTTTTGTCTGTGGGAAACAGAGTTGCAAAGATGTGCAACAGCCATATCCTGCAGAGAGCCGCCATTATGTAACTATGTTAACAGATACAGCAAAGGAACTGATATGCAACAGGACTGAAATGAATTGGAACCGATGTGCTGTGGTCCCAGATGGGCACTGGGAACATGATGCACATCAGACAACGTGATACATATCAGACACACTTGCAGGTGTCCAATTAAATATCTTTGCAATTCTGTAACCGGGTTTCTCAGTGTCTCTGCTCTTAGTTAAGCGCACACAAATTTATGTAGTATGAAAGGCCGCATAGGGTTCCAGTCAAACCTGGTTAAAAATTCATAGCATAAAAAAAGTTAAAAAGCAACTAAACTATTAAAAAATTAAAAACCAGTTATGAATATAAACCATTAAAACAACAACTAAAAGTTATGAACATTATACCAATTCTGTTTCCCCCTTCCCCCCTCCCAAAAGTCATTTCTCAACAACCTACTGGGACACAAAGGTCTTCACCTGCCTGAGGAAAGATAGGAATGTGCTGATCTAACTCCTCTGGGAAGGAATTCCAGAGTTTGGGAGCAGCTACAGAGAAGTCCTTCTTCCATGTTCCCACTAAGTCTACCTGTAAGAGTAAAGGGACAGGGAGAAGAGCCTCCCCAGTAGATCTCAAAACATGGTCAGATTTATATGGAAAAATACAATCCTTCAAATATCCTGGACCTGAACCATATAGGGCTATGTCAATGCAGGGGGATCCTGCATCTATGAATTACTGCTCCTGGGTCCCTGGGGTGTAACTATGACAGCACTGCCTCTCTCAGACAAAACCCCCCACCGTGAAATTTCCCTTCAACCCACAAATTTGTAGCATTGCTGAAAGTGAGACACTGAAAATCCATCACATTTAGAACTCCCCTATTTACTATGTTCCCATTCCCTTTATAACTTTGCCTGGCCCTTTTCTTTGGATGCTTAAACTGTATTTCTATAGGCTCAATTGAAATTTTAAATTACCGCAATGCTAGAAATGTGGGGGCTGAAGGAAAATTTCATGGGGAACCAGAATTCTCATTTGGACGGGCAAAGTCTTTATTTCCTCCCTTCCATAGCTACACACCTGCTGGACTCTTCCAGGAGAGATCATTCACCCCTTTTTGTACCCAGAAAAAGGGTGATCCAGAAAGTTTGGAAGAAGCAAGGGCTGCAAAACCACACATAGCTTGTATGGAGCTGCTGATAACTACTGAGATGCAGGACTGGTCACCAGTCACTTAGGGACATGGGGGTAGGGGAGCGATTTGCCCCCGGTGGCAATGTTTTTGAGACATCCCAGCCCATAGCCATGCCCCCGTGTGCCCTGGCCACACCCTGATGCACTGCAGCCCCACCTCTGCGCACAGTGGCCACGCCCCCTGTGCCACAGCCTCCCCCTCCACACATTCCAAGCTCTGCCACTGCTTGTTACACCTCAAAGAAGAGGCAGATGGTGTTTAGCTCCAGTGAAAGCAAGTTCTTGGAGGAGAGATCTGTCTGTACCATGCAATCTGCCCTTCACTCCCTAGCCTCGCCTGCTGCCTCCAGTTGCAGTAGTAAATTCTGTCACATCACTGTTGCTAAAGAAAGATTCAGCTGCCACTTCTCTTGCTTTTTGGACATGGAATGGGAGGAGCACCTTCAGGCAGCAACATTTCTTGAGCCAGTCCTAGAGTAAATATTCAAGTGTGAATTTTGCCGACAATTATCTAGAGGATTTGTTTTTTTAAAAGAAGGAATTTTGAGGAGGGATGAAATAAACTCACAGTGTACTGAAGCATTGGATGAATGTGATTAGAACTAGTCATCTAAGATTGGATGAATATGATTAAAACTAGTCATCTAAGATTCATGTGGCTCTGAAGGTGTTGTTGGACTGCTAGTCCCAGCATCCCTAGCCACTGTATGCAATGCTGAGGGATGCTATGAATTGCTCTCCAACAACATCTAGTGGGCTGATGATTCCCAATTTAGTCCTAAACCCACTGCTACCCAGTTTTTCCCATTTACTTTTTCTCTTTTTCAGTGGTCAACTGACCAAATAGATGACAAGCCCTCCCATGCCATCCCATGTGCCTTCAAACTCTCTTCTTACATAATTTGATAATTCACATTTCAAGCTATCTCCCTCTCTTGATCCTCCCTTCCAAACACAAAGACTAAACATGGCTCATTACACTGAACACTGGAAGAGGTATTTTTAATTATAGGTGTGTTTAGCTCCCAGACAAGCTTTGGTATTCTTACTGGCATTCCTCCTGCATCCCACAAACTTCCTCAGACTTGGTTTCCACATGCTACCACATGTGGAAGCTACCACATGCTACCCCCACTGTGAAATTTCCCTTCAACCCACAAATTTGTAGCATTGCTGAAAGTGAGACACGAAAAATCTAACTCCCCTATTTGCTATCCTGAGGTGGACGAACAAGTTCTTCTGAAATCCTTTCCCTTGTAAATAATTTTCTGCAAGAAAAAGAAAAACACATTTCCTGAAAATCTTTTTTCCAAGTCATAGAATTCCTCCAAATTACTGGGATTTAAGTTCACTCTGCGGACAACAGCCTCTTCCCTTCCACATGGGCAGTGGGGGCTCTGGAAAATGATGGGAAGGACCAGCCAAAAGAAAGCAGCCTGTTGGCTGTAGAAGCAGGACTCTACAAGCTGCATTCTAGTCCACCCTTTGAAAGTATAAGGAGCTCCACAGTGCACAGATATTTGTTTGGCTTCTAGGCAGGTTCCTACCCACCCTCCACCCAACAAAGGGCCAGTGATATTTTTAAAAGATTAGGTGCTGTTCTGAGGTTTGCTACCCAATTTAATTTTGCTTTGTCACAACCTTGGGCAGTTTGGGCCATATCTCATGACTGGCGTCATTTGGGGAAGCTAATGCCCATAATACCCAATTTGGGAGTGGATTCCGCTTAAGGAACTCCAGAGTCATGCCCAATCTGAGAACATTTGACTCTGCCTCATCTTCAAGTGGCAAGAAATCCACACAGTGGCCTCTGCCCATGTGGAATTCTGTATATCAGGCCAGGTTTACTCAACAAGTGGGCTGGGTAAAATGGCCTAAATCAATCAGCAGGAATGTTGTCCAAGGCTTGGATTCAGAGTCACAGTACACCAAGCCTCTGCAACTGTAACCAAATAATGTTGTGGCTATTTTTTCATTCCAACAAAAGCTGTCTGTTGTTAATTTGACTAAGTGAAGTTCTCTTCATCTGATACTCACTCCCAATTGCAGTGCCCTCTTCCCCCCCCCGCAAAAAAAATAAGCAAACAAATACCAGGGGGCTGAGAAATCCTCTAAAACAGAGTTTCAGGCAGTGTGGCATTTAAAAGGGGGCCATGGAAGTAAATTCTGCTGTCACTGCAAGTGGAAAATTTTGAAATTAGCCCCAAACTTGGTATTCACCATTCCATGCAAATAATATCTAAAAAATTGTTATGCAAAAGCAACTCTTCTATACACATTTTTCACTATACATTTGGCCCTCCTCATTGATAAGAGTTAGGGGCACAGGACCCCTTACAAAATTGGGAAAATGTGTGTAAGGGAGCCAAGGCATAGTGGGGAGAATGGGCACTCAGGGTACAAAGCAAGTCAGGGGAAGCAGAAGAGAAGCAGGGGTTGTCACAGTGGCCCTATACTTCCCCTCTAATCCATCTCCTTCCTTGGGCATGGGACAGCATTGGGAAATGGTTTGTGGTGCTGAGAAATTGTGCTGCCGTCTGTCTTTAGCTGACCAGTCAGTGACTGGTGAAGGACGAGGAGGAGGACCCAGAGGCAGGTTTTTAAAGGGCTGCACAACCTGATCCGAGCTTCCAAGAAGGAAGGTTCCCTTGGAAATATAGCACCTGAGGTGTGGGCGTGGCAGGGGTTGAAGAAACTCACAAATAATTAAATCCATCAAAGTCAAACACACAAATGTGGAGGGCCAATTTTCCAGCTGACCTGTGCTATCACCGAGTTCTGGTTGCAAGTTGGGAATCATGCAATCCTCTGGATATTGTGGATTGTAAGTCTCAGCAGCCCTATCCACCACAGCATCCCAGTCTAGCTGAAAAAAATGTTGCTCTTGATTTTAGAAACAAAATTCACAATTGTGCCAAGGCATTGGGCTAGTTAAATCAAAAACAGACAGAGAAGTTGGCGCTTGACTCAATAGCAGGGTGTAGTAACTCAGAAACCAGCATGCTGCTTTGGACAACCGTTTAGAAGGAAAATAACTTAATTCGCCTGTTGCTGTATATACTTTTGTAGCGGTTTGGCATAGGAAATCACTAAAGGTCTTTTCTGGTCTGACCTATGCTTTGACAGACAGGGGCTGCCCCATTTTGCTCCTAAAGAATGAAAAACAAAAAATACGTTTGCTTTACAGACCACATTTGAAGCATTCAAGTTACCCTATGTAGACTTTGGGGGGCTAATTCTCAAAGCAGGTTCCCAGTTCTCTCTTATCATGTTCATGGCACAACTCTGTGGCAAACACAAGATATTAGTCGATGCCCAATACTCCCTTACTCCACGAGTCTGGCATAATTCATTAGAACTGCTGATTTGTCTGGTAGCTGCACAGCTGACTGTAAAACAGAGCCTTTTCACATCTTTGTCACAAGAGAATGGTTTGCAAAGCACCTATATTAATCTGGCCTCTCTGTTGGACAATGGAATGATAATTTAGCTTCTCATTTGTCCCATAAGCAGAGTTGTGTGTCAGAGTTGGACTGTGGTGGCCACATTCAAATGTAGGCCTAGACAATGGCCCTTTTCGCACTGTACCTTGTCGCGGCAGTGGGGAGCGGCGCTCGCGCGAGCAGCCACTCACGTCAGCAGCTCACAATAGCCCTTCTTCCTCCTGCATCAGCTTCCTCTTAGCGCGACCGTCACGCTAGCACCCCGCCCCTTCCTTCCGCAGCACAGTCTGGGAGCTGTAGGCTGTGCTGGGGGAAGGAAGTGTGACCCGCCCAGCTCGCCGACGCACGGCACAGCAGGTAAGTGTGCGAGGGCGCTGCGAGCATTGCGCAAGCATGCAGTATTTTCAGCTTACAGCCGAAAATCAAAAAATGTGCACTCACCCCGCTTTAGCCTTGTGAGCGTTGCACGAGTGGGAGCGCATCGTACGGAGCAACGCTCCCATTCGTGCAACGCTCAAGGGGCGCTCGCGCAAAAAAAAAAACATGTGAAAAGGGCCGATGAATGGACTCTGCTGTTCAGATTCTCCAAGGATGGCAGCATGGTTTAATATTGCATCCAAGCCCTGACATGTGACCCTTGAGGGGCCATTTTAAGACCTTGGAGACCCCAGGACAAGATGGGCAAAAATGAAAAACAAACCAGCCACCACAAAAACATGGCAGCTTGACTTTCCTTTACTCTCACTACTACCCATCCCCCTTCCCAAGCTCAAACAGGGGAAACTGGCTGTATTTTAGTCAACTTCTGGAAGCAGAAATTCTGGTCACAACAGAAACAGCTGCATGACCCATTAAGAGAATAACCCGCATCTAGTTTCCCACCCCTGGCATAGGTACATAGTTTTGGAAATGCTCAGCACTCTTTGTCCCATAGACCTCTTTGGCAGTCTGATGAAGCCTATGGTGTTTTTTTTTCTCAGAATAACATCTGCCATCATGAATTGCAATTATGGATTTGTAGCCTAGAGTTACACATCCATGACTCCTCCATATTCAGTAATGCTACGTATTCATGGTCCTGCACTATTGACACAATTATAAATGCCCCCTCTCATCTACTTTAACAGCCAGCAGCTGCACTGATCAATGGAGGTTTGCTTAGCTGCCAATCAGGGCAAAAGAGAATGACATTTCCAGCGCCCTCCCACTGTTGAGCAAGGCTGGGTCAATCAGAAGCAGGACTGCTGCTGCAGTTCCTCATCACAGCCTCAGTCACAGGCAGGAGGGAGCTGGAAACATCCTCCTCCTGTGCTCTAATCAGCAGCTAAACAGGCCTCCATCTCTTGGGTCGCTTCCACACTAGCCTGTTATAGCGCGATGATTCCACTTTCAACATCCTCTGGAATCCTGGAGTTTGCAGTTTCCGAAACTGCAAACCCCAGGATTCCAGAGGATGTTGAAAGTGGAATCATCACGCTATAACAGACTAGCGCAGAAATGGCCACGATGTGGCTGCTGACTGGTAAAATAGGTTTGTTGAGGTCAGGCCAGGAGAGGTTGCCTAGTTATACATATGTAACTAAGTAGTTCATGCAAAATATGGGCCAATGTTTTTGAATGCATAAAATTAAATAGGTAAAACTGCAAAGGAAACCAAGTACATTGAAATACAGATATCAAAATATTTTTTAAAATGTTGTGATGTAATAATGCAGTACATTTAAAATAATGCAATGACAAGACAGAGAGGACTAAACATTTACAATATAGGCAAATAAAAATTAAAATTAATTTTCTAAAGACCTATCAGTGTGAAGGCTGTTGCTACTTACCTTGAATAAGAACATTAGACTATGGGGTGGTCTTTGACAAGGCAACACAGATGTCATGTTGTGTATCCTTTTTTTTTTAATGGTTACTGGTATAGAAGATTCTGGTTTGCAAAGCTATGTTGCCAGCTATATGCTAATATGAGAGCACACTATTTTGATCCATTCCTAGGTATAGAGTCAAAGGCTTTCACGGCCAGAATCCATTGGTTCTTGTAGGTTTTTTGGGCTTTGAGACCGTGTTCTGGTTGTATTTTCTCCTGACGTTTCGCCTGCATCTGTGGCTGGCATCTTCAGAGGAATTCCTCTGAAGATGCCAGCCACAGATGCAGGTGAAACTTCAGGAGAAAATTATTTATTTATTTTTCTACTGGTGTCTTTACTCCTTAATCAATATTACTAACCACTGCATACACCAGTACAAAACAAAAAGCTGAACAAGCCAAAATGAAAGACTTGGCAAAGTAGAGGGAAACACATTTTCAAAAGTTTAAAGTAATCTAAATTATATTTGTGACCATTCGCCAATCTCCAGGGCCATATTTCCAGGTGAAGTGCCACCACTATTAGGTGGGCTTCTTGGAACATGGCAACAAGAATAGGCTGCAGTTTGAATGGCACTGAAAACCAAAGATTTCAGAGGCAATCCAAGACATTTTGCTGTCTGAGTTGACAAGAAAGATGGTACTTTTCCATTCCATGTAGAGAACAACCTTGGTCTGACTTTGCTAACAGGACCTTATCTTCTACTGCACCAGAAGGCAGTAGACTGGCTTGATAAATTCAGGATAAGCTGCAAGGACATGCAGCAGTGTTCTCCAACATGTCAGTGCCATTTCCAGCTCCCCAGAATTTCTTGCCACAGGCCATTTCTGCACTACACGGCTATAGTGCTATTATTCCACTTTCAACATCCTGTGGACTTCTGGGGTTTGTAGTTCACTGGGGCCAAAGATGTCCCTCCCTAAACTGCAAAGCTCAGGATTCCATAGGATGTTGGAAGTGGAATAATAGTACTGTAACAGTGTAGTGTGGAAATGCCCTCAGTCTGGCTGCTGGTAGGATCAACCCTACAGGACCCTGAAAGCAAAGGAAAGAAACAAGTATATCAAGAAGAAGAAAGAAGGTTGCATGCATTGTTCATGACCAATTGGTCCTACCCCTGATTAAACCTATCTAGAATTGAGCTATGGCTTGCATACATGATGAAAAAATGTCCAAATTTATAAGAAATCTGCCCAGCCATGCCCACTATGATTTTATCCCAGCCTATGTTTTAAGTGCTGGTATCCTTTCCAATTGGAATGTCATCCCAAGCAAAAAAAAAAAAAAAAGACTAGAGGACCCGAGGCTCCTAAAATCTCAGTATCAGTCCTTTGAACTGGCCCAGAAAGAAATGAGGAGGCAATGGAATGAGAGTAAATGAGAGTTACAAGTTCCATGTTGTATGTCCCAAAAGGAACTTGCTGCCATCTTTTGGGCCAAATGTAGCTTCCAAGCACTCTTCAAAGGGAACTCCACATCCTGCATATTACTGTCATCAGACATCACCAAGGCATGGGAAAGTAGCCCAATCAAAACTGTTCTGAATAGGGTGTAGGTGATGTTCCAACCCAGCCACTTGACCACTTCATCTAAGACCCATATCTCTTCAACTTGGTGCAGATTCTACAGGGATGACTCAAGCCATTTTACCACCTGAGGAAAAGGACAAAATGACACCTCCTTCATGCCACTTACAGAAGCCACGTAGAATGGCACTTGAACTTTCTTCAACATGGGCAATGGCAGAAGGTCTCTCACCACACTGAGGCCTTTTCCACACCGGGCTATTGAAACGGTGCAGAGCGACCTCCAACGGAGGTCTTCTGCACCATAGAATGGACTGGGGCGGACTACTTTTTGTAGTTCCATACCACAGTCCACTCCGGAGCGACCGGAACTGGTCGCGCAGCGTGTTTTTTAAAAAACTCTTTTTAGAGGTTTTTAAAAAGCATGGAGCAAGCAACTCCGTGTTGTTCCGTCACCGTGCTCCAGTGCAGATTTGCAGGCACGCGCAAGTGCATGCCTGCAGATCTGCCGGGGGCGGGCTTTAGGCTGGCGAGCTTCTCTGGTTGGTGGAAAGCCTCCACCAACCGGAAGTCGCCATTTTGGACGCTGGAGCAGTGCGGAGCAATCAGCTGACACTGCTCCTCATCTCGACGGACTCACCCAGATGGAGAAGAAAGCCGGTGAGTCCCATTTTTGCCTGTTTATTTTCACACATGCGGAAAGGGCCTGAGATGCAGGCAGCAGCTAGTTCAGGGGCTACGGTAGAGACAATATGACACATGTAGTTTTGTTGTTCTAGAGATGAATGGTCAGGGGACTCAGGGGGAGAAGCTGGGAAGTTGTTCTGATCCTGCCCATAGTCTGCCAACTGAAGTGCCTGTCTCAGTCAATCTATTTATTTATTATTATTTTTATTATTATTTATTTGTATCCTGCCTCTCCATATGGATCGAGGCGGCGAACAACTTACAAATAGCATGTATTTCAAAACATTTTTCTATACATGCCCTCAACAAGCTGGGTACTCATTTTACCGACTTGCGAAAGGATGGAAGGCTGAGTCAACCTTGGAGCCCGGCAGGATCGAACTCACAACCTTGTGGCTTGCAGTACTGACATTTAACCATCTAACAGTAACAACAGCAACAAACATGCACCTTTGTTTCTGGGTGCAGGGCTTTCTATCGCATGATGTATATACAAACTGGATGAAGCAAGAGAGTCTGCATGTGGAATGACTTTGCAGGATTGGGACCAATATGAGATGTCCTGAAGAAAAAAAGCTTTGGGTACAAGTTTCTGTTACCCAGGATCAGAGCTGGGGTTATCCAGTTCATGTCCCATCAAAGATCACTGCCAAAACTTGTACTTGTTGTGGTACACAATTTAATCTTTCTAAAATTACATTTATAGAAGAAGGGAGAAACCAGTTTCTTCCAGTGAACCAACTGTCATTAGATGCTGTGCCACTCCTGCCCAGACCACAGACTTCAACAGGAAGTGGAAGAGACGTCTGCTGGGCATTCCTTCCCCCCACCAGCTTGTTCTTTTACAAATCTTATTCTACAAATTATTTGAGATGCATAAACCATAGCCAGGGATAACTTTGTTCTTGTGCTTCAGTTTACTTGTAGAATTATAGCTCCTAACAGGAAGAAAGCAATGTTAATTACATTTCTCTGAAGGGACATATTTCTGAATGGCAGCTTCTGAAATATGTTATTCTGTTAAACATGCATGTACACAGAAACACATACAAGAGATGTAACAATGTGCATTTTAACAAACAAAATTGCATTAAAAGCACAGCTAGATGTGAAAGGCCATTCAACTGAATGTGGAAAGGCTTTGTCATACAATATTGTAATGAGACCCACAATGCCTTGTTCCAGAGAGAATTGCTCACCCATCACCATATGTGCCTTCAGGTTATTTCCAATTTACAGTAACCCTAAGGCAACCCTATAAAAGGGTTTTCTTGGCAAGATTTTTTCAGACAGGGTTTGATTTTGCTTTCCTCTGAGGCTGAGGCAGTGCAACTTGCCCAAGGTCACCCAGTGGGTTTCCATAGCTGAGCAGGGAATCGAATCCTAGTCTCCAAGTTCGTAGTCCAACACTTTGTTTTATTCACTTTAAAAAGCGAAACGTTGATTCCACATTGTAGAAACAGATTGGAGAGAATTTCATTTCCATTCATCTTTTATAAGAATTTACCAAAGCCCACGCATCGCATCATATGCAAAACAGAAAGAACTTGAGATTAAATAAAACTTGAGTACAAGAGAAATTGTAATGGACAGATTTGTCCATCAAAGCCCAAGGTTTAAAAGTTTTGGCTTCAGTCCCAGAGAATTCAACCATGTTAATGCTGAGAAGCTGTTCATCTTAATTCAGTATAATAATTCAGGCAGGAACAACATGGTCTTCTCTATTCCAAGAACATCTGTGCCTCTTAAATGTGACCAATATAAATGTAACAGAATTTTGATTCCATTCAAATTTTGAAGAATTTACCAAAATTCACACATTTCTGGGATGAAAAGAATATGAAGTTTTTAAAAACCTATGTACTAAAAAAAAAAAGTGAACATGACAGATTTCCCCATCCCTAGTTATACACAACTAGATTCTGAGTCTGGAAAGATCAGAGAATATTGAGCTAAACCAGTGAACAACCTAGTAGAATAGTTTTTATGACAGCTGCTTATGTTCCATTATTCCTTTCTTTTGAAGATTTGGAAATACCACTCTTAGTCAAAGTATAATTAAGGCAACTTGCAACACTTTGTAAAATTACATAGAATAATCATTATTCAGCATTGTTGTGCCAAGCTCAGTTTTTCCTACCCCAGGGGTGGAAACTCAGATGTGTCATGCCACTGAATATGGAGAATCACAACCAATGCAATCACTAGCTAATCACTCCATGAATTTGCAAGACATTTGTCTCCCTTATCAATAACTGAACGGAATTTAATGCATTCCCCTGTCGCACTGTCTGCTTTTGGAAAAGATAACATTTCAGGTCTCAGGACTGTTGTTAATTATGGCACCCTGTTGCTAATTTTGGTGAAATGAGCTTTAAGTAAGTCAAGCTAGGGCATAAAAAAATTGAGCAGGCAAGCAAAACCACCAGTGGGTGAGGTGTTGGTGAGACTGAATAGCAGACCAGGGACAATGGCTTACCTCAGTGTTGGCCTATTATAAGAAAATGCAGAGAGCTAACTTCTTTTCTTGTAGACTGCGAACTGTGGTACTTGTGTTTATGTCTGTGTTCATGCACTCCTAAATGCGCTCTAATCTTCCTTACCCACTTATGCCTTAGAGGCAGGGTTTTTGGTAACAGCAATGGCAGTTTTAAAAAACCAACATGTCTAGAATACAATTACATAGCTAGCTTATTTTTATTTATCTGATGTGACTATCTTGGATTTTTGCTCCTGGGGCTCATTGTGACAGTAAACTGCTGCAGTTAAAACAACAATATGAAACTCCAAAACTAAGTTCATTGTTCTTTAGTGTTCTCCTTCCCATATGCATACTCATATACTTGAGACCTTGTGATGGGGCTTTACTATCTATAGAATTCCAGGTGCAATGCTGCTGCTGATTGTTGTTGTTGTTGTTGCTGTTGCTGTTGTTGTTGTTGTTGTTGTTATTATTATTATTATTATTACATTTAAAAATTTGATTCAAATAATCTGAAATCTCAAGTGATCACCACCCAATTTTAGTGTGACACACCAGTTCCACAAAGTTCCAGGATCTTTCCTCTCTGTTCCTAGCATGTAATGCAAAGTTGTTATTGTCTGGAAATTTATTGAGCATTGATGAGGATAAGCAGAAAGAGCCCTTCTTTAAAAAAAATTGACTAATAATTATGAATTGCCTCATAACTTAAGCATTGCTTTGAGAAATAGTCCAGAACATTGTTGGGCAGTTACAAGTGTGTAACCTAGAATTACACACTTGTAACTGCTGTGTATCCCCAATCCTTATGTAGCCTCTAATTTAGGAGCTGTGTAGGGGACATGAAACCCTCCCCCAAACCCCACTTACCAATAAGCAGACACTGGGGTTGAGGGGGGTCTGTCCCCTTGTTGATCTAGAAGTGGCTGCCCGATACTCTCACCCACCCCCATGCAAGGGATCTCTGGAGTGAGGGGGATTTGTGATGGGCTCTTTTCTCTGCCTGTCACACTGGTAATCACCCATGGGAGAGGATGAGAACACCAGGCAGCCACTTGTTAATTGAGGGGAACATGGATCCCCACTGATCCCAGCAGCAGCTTACAAGTAAGTGGGGTTTGGGGGGGGGGGGTCTAGCTGGAATCCACTATGTGGCACCATAGTTACAGTGATATATAGTACATAATGGTCATGTGAAATTCCACCAATATTCATTGCAAAATGTAGCATAACGATACACACAGAGTCACCAAAAAAGAAAGAAAGAAAGAACCAAAACATTTGAAGGGTACTTTCCAGACATAGCAGCTTGGGCCAATATTCTCCTCTGATTCAGTACAACTCAGCCTCAGCTGAGGAAAAGACAACAACGGAAGTTCACCTCAGTGTTGGAAAACGTAGCCACATCATGGTGGTGGTGTTTTGTTTTTAAATTTTTGAAGGGTGACAGAAAATTCTTTTCTGAAGTTTAAGAAAATAACTCATTGATGGGCAAACCAGTATGGCAAACAGTGGAGAATAAAATGAAACAGCAGTACTCATGCAAATACCTTCAACATTATTTCATAGAAAGAAACTAGCCCTTTTGACTGGAAATAGATGTGACACTGATCATGGGGTTGCCATCCAGTTCCACAATCTTCTTGGTGATTTATGCTGGTATAACTGAAGATTGTGCCAGTCTAAGTACTTTTTTGGATCTTATATAAGGAAGTAGCCAAAACCTCCTTGTGCAGCACTTTTTTTTTAACCAGGTTACACAATGACTGCAGGATGGCACCAAGATGCAACTGCACTTCCCTGGCCACAAGAGCCACTTATTGGCCACAGGGCTGCACCAAGATAGTTTCATTGTGCCATCAGCCAACTTGCAGCTGTTATACTCCTCAAAGGCCAGCATAAACACACTGGCAGACCTTTACAGCTGTATCTATTAGGATCTTGATCTAATATGCAACCTTTGTATTGCTCTACCAGAATTGTGTATTGAAGAAAATACATCATCTGATGTCTCTCCCCTCTTTTGCAATAGCAACTAGCAATGCAGTGGAAAAAATGCAGCATATGATGATCTTGCATAACACAGTACTATGAGAAAGAAGAGATCATTCAACACAAGACTTATATTTTTCCTCCAGTGGCAACTCTATATTTAACATTATATCTAGTTCCAGCTAGCTTAAAGACCTAGGATGTCACCAATAGTTGTCTTTAAAAGATTGCACCTTTAGTAATATCTCTTTCCACGTAGACTGAAAGCACTTACATTCCCTTGAATGAATGCTGTTAACACCCATGATTGAAAAGGAGTGAAAACAATACAGTGAAAATTACACTGGTAGCTAATGAAGTGGATATGAAATCATGCTTTCAATAATGGATATGTTACAAAGCTTGTTCAGTCAACATGATTATGGCCATTTCCGCATGTCGAAGATCTTCCACATCGTCTCGCTGCAGTCCCGGGTCCAGAAGGGAGCGCATCAGCAACGCTCCCCTCTGCACCCGCTCGGTCCATGTGGAAGAGAACACAATGGTGCCACATCTTCCTTCTGCAGTGCAGCCGGGCTTTTTCCATTGCTGCGCTATGGAAGGAAGCGTTGCCAAGGTGCTTCTGCATCTTCCACATGGCCAGAAGTGATGGGGAGCACCACGCAATCTCAAGCATGAAACGGATTTTTTCTGTTTTGCAAAAACTGCACAAGTGTGATGCTCTGCGACAGGATGGCAGCAGGACGGCAACGACTCGTCATGCAGAAGCGCGACCTGCTGACTGCTGCCATCCTGTGGCAAAAACACAACAGCGATATTGTGCAGAAAGGACCAAAGCAACAGCTTTCAAAACTGAGGGTCCTTTCAGACTACACAGTTGTACCACTATGATTCTACTTCAACTGCCATGAATCATGGGGTTTGTGGTTTCCTGGAACACTGGAGCTCCCCAGATGAGAATTCTAAAGATCCCTCTCTAAACTACAAGTCCCAAGATTGCACAGGCTGGTGCCATGGCACTTAACGTGGAATCCTAGTGCTATAACTATGTAGTGTGAAACCTACCTGAGGCAGAGAACATGCCTTGTATGGAAAAAATCCCAGGTTCTGTTCCAGGCATCTCCACTGAAAAAAAAGTTGTAGTAACATGAGCAGAGCTTGGAAACATTGCTCTTTTGACACTGCTGGGGGACAGTACAAGTTGTGGTTCAAAAAAGTAAATTTTCCAAGCTCTGAGAACTTGATGAAGGACAACTCTGCCTTGAGATGCTAGAGGTCTACTGCCAGTTACTGGTAGTTCCTTCCCTTCTTTTTGCAGACTCCATGCACCTAAAACCCTACTCTCAAGGGTTTCCTAATCCTCCCAAATAAGTTTTAGGGTGCATGTGAGGCTGCAGTAGCAAGGGCAGGGGGCATCAATTCGGGTCAAAGCAATGCTATCCAATATAAGTACCCAATGGATCCTGACTGTAAACTTGTACAGACTACAAGGCATGTCCATAGACACATTAAGTGTATCAATCAGCAGATATCTATACATCTGAGTAGACATGTTTCAGATTGCAATGTTAAGTTTCTGAAAGTTTAACTGGTTGGCTCACACTTGAGTTTCAGTGCATTATAGAAATAGTGTTTTATATGAATAACAATTATTCCAGTTTTTCAGTCCAGGAAGATACTATTTTTGTGACTCTCGCGATGATTGTAAAATCTATTAAAATAATTTTTAAAAATGCCCTGGCACCCTAACTTCCTCTGAGTTTTTTTCGATGCCATGTTTACCTTGTGGCCAAGTGTCAGCCTGGTTGTTCCAATGAAATCATAGGTTTATTTATGGCAGCTATTCAGACTCTTTTTGTGTGTAATGTGGTGTTATACCACTGAAGATGTTTCCGCTCACAGAAAAATTCCAAGAAGACACCCTGGAATGTATTTCCGCTGGGCAGCTGAAAAGACTTCAAGAATGTTCCATGTCTTTTGCTCCCCCATCACTGCTAGAAGAGTAATTGTAACTATACACACAGGTAGACGTCATTACACATGCTACCTCTGGTTATTTTGAGTTAGATGAAAAACATGACAAAAAACATTTTCCCCTCAAGTTGAATAGCAGGAAGTCACAATTCTACTCAAGTTGAAACGTCATGAATACATCGTTCCCAGTTATTTACACAAACCTTGAACATAACCCATTTAATCCCACAACCCATTTAAACCGATAGCAGAAACTAAGCAGGGTTAGGCCTGGTTACTACTTAGATGGGAGGCCACCAGAGATCTCCAAGTAGTGCTAAGAAAGAATCCTTCCTAAAATTCCAGAATTGATAATACAGGTCAAAATGGAGCAATTGTCCGTCTCTGTATAAAGCAACTTCCTATGTTCCCATGAACTGTTTTGTTGATGAATATGCATTCCTTATCGGTAAAAATATAGAAACATAGAGTTGGTAGAGACCACAAGGCCATCAAGTCCAGTCTCCTGCCATGCAGCAATACACAAGCAAAACATTCCCAACAGATGACCATCCAGCCTTGTTTAAAAACCTCCAGAGAAGGAGACTCCACCACACTCCCAGGCAGGATGTTTCACGGTCAAACAGCTCTTACAGTCAGGAAGCTCCTCCTAACATTTAGATAGAATCTTTTTTGCTGTAGTTTGAATCCATTGCTTTGTGTCCCAGTTTCTGGAGCAGCAAAAAATACATTTGTTCCATCTTCCAAGTGAAATCCTTTCAATTATTTAAACATGACTATTGTGGTGCCTCTAACCTTCTCTTCCTTGGACTAAACATATCCAGCTCCCTAAGCCGCTTCTCACAGGGCATGGTTTCCAAGCCTATTACCATTGTGGTTACCCTTTTCTGGACACATTTCATATTCTCTGTATATATTAAAGATTCAATTGTAAAAACTAAAGGAAAAGAACAAAGTAGTATTCATTTCTTAATTTTTTTAAAAACATTGCCTATGGTCACTTTCTATATCAGTGTTTGAGAGGTATGGGTTGGTTGCTTCAATGAGAAAGGAGGAAAGGGTTACACCTTTCTCATCAAGTACCATGGGGTTTGTAGTTTACTAAAGCCAAAGAGCTCTCTGGATGACAATTCCAAAGGCTCCTCCCCAAACTACAAACCCCATGATTCTATAGGATTTTGAGAGTGGAGTAATAGCGTTTTAACACTGTTGTGCGGAAATGGAATCAGTCTGGAAGCCCTGCAGCTATTCTCCTGTCTAAAAAGGAATTTGCTCATTTATCTGGATTAACATAGCTCTAGTACTTTTGGAGTCTTGCATTTTATTTTTTGGACTTTTCATTATGGGGATTCTCATAAGGAGCACTTGTAGTTCCCCAGCATACATAACTGCAGTAACATCAACTCACTGCAAAGTCCAAGACTGTATACCATATATTTCTTACTGTGTTAAGTAATGTCATGCTGTAGCAGTTGGCTTACAATGTAGTCGAAACACTAACAACTCCAGTTGCTGCTTATTTATCTAGCACAGGGGTGGACAAAGCAAATTCTTCTGTTCTTGCTGGACTGCAACTGCCAGAAACATAAGCCAGCACAGATAATGGTAAGGAATACTGGGAGCTGCAGTCCAAAAACATCTAGGTGGTCACACTTTGGGCCTTTTCACGCCACACAATTATAGCACTATGATTCCAGTTCCACCTGCCATGGTTGCCTCATAGGGAATCCTGGTTTTGTATTTTGTGAGATGCTAGAGCTCTCTGGCTGAGAATTCTAAATATATCTCTTTAAGCAGCAAATCCCAGGACTGCATAGAATGGAACTGTGACAGTTAAAGTGTGTAGTGTGAAAGGGCCATTACTTTGATTATGTTGTTCTAAGACTTTAGGCTCTGCAGAAGAATAACCACTTATTCCCTAAAGCATGGAAAAGTGTGGTGGAGACTAGATTTGTCCCTACTACACTTTCTAAACGGCATTGCTGACTTCTCCACGTTGCTTGGTTTAGAACCCAAAGCTTCCCTTTCCTTCCAATAATATATACCTTATTACTTCATTTCCTTCTTCTCATATGCAACCAGCCACAATTTGCCATTGCCTCTGCCAGACCTATATCCATGTGTTCAACCAATAATCTTCCTATATGTCTAACATGAAATTATATGCAGGATGTTCCTTCTCCATCTAAAGCCCATGATCTTCACATTTAACTTTTTGTAAACATAGTTTCCTCTTGGCCTCCTCGGACAGCAGAGATCAGTGTCTGGTTTCAAGGCAGTGTCCCTACAATTCTAGCCACATCACATACACTCTGTGCAATGTCTGTTCAGGGAGATTATGAAGTATATGACAAATTAGGGATGTGAACATCTCTCTGTCTTAACTTTCCAAGTTTTTTTGGAATCTCACCTGGATTTTTTTCTCCACCTTTGATTTGTAATGAGTTGTGAGACTTTGTATTTCCTTCCCATACTCTCCAACTGTCCTGATTTGGGTAGGGCATTGCCAATTAATCCTCCATCATCTGAACTTTTTAGATGCTTTTATAATCTTCCAGTTTCTCTCTCCTCTCAGTTGCCCTCTTTGTCTTCAGCTTACTTAATTTGCTGTCAGCAACTAGCTATGTTGGCTAGGGCAAATGGTAGTTGCAATCGCTGTCAGCAGAGTTCAAAGTTCAAAAGTAGTTTGCATTCAATTAACTTATCAGGAAAGAGAAGAAAGGAGGACCCAGAATTTTGTCTTTCCCAGTAGACTCAGGCAAAAGCAAACTGCTGTTGCCTTTCCAAGATTGTGTTTTCCTCTTCATAAAGAATTTTTGCCATCTTGACACACCTGAATACTGCTTGATCACACATATCCCAGGCTCTTTCCGCAACTCACCTTTTCTCGGCGCTGGGGTGCGGGGATCGCACAAGCAGCCTCCAGCGAGAGGCTCTCGCGTCCCTGCTGCTTCAGCTCCACATGAGCTGCCTGCTCCCGAGTAGGCAGCACGAGAGCCTCACCTCTTCCTTCTGCAGTGCAGCCTGGGAGTTTCCCAGGCTGCGCTGGGGCAGGAAGTGCAACCGCCACAGCTCCGGAGGCTCCACACGCATGGCAAGTGCATGCGGGCCCCTGGAGCAATGCATGATCACGCACCATTTTTGGCTGAAAGCCAAAAATGAAAAAGTGCACGAGCAGCGCCTGCCCTACCCTAGAGCATTGCACAATTGTGAGTGTGTCGTGCAGATTGCTCCTCACAATTGCACAACACTCCAGGCACCCTTTTGCACGGTCAAATGCCATGTGAAAAGGGCCCCAGTTCTCATTTGTGTAACATTCCAAATACAGAGGGCCCTCAGTATCCACAGGGGTTTGGTTCCAGGACCCCCATGGATACCAAAATCTGTGGATTCTCAAGTCCCATTATGTACAATGGTGTAGTAAAAAGGCATCCCTTACATAAAACAGAGAACGACTCAAGCAAGTGCCAGAAAGAGCCTGAGGATCTGTGAAATGGTTTGAGGCTACAGCAGGATATGCCTATATATCAGTGTAGTGCTCAGCATATGGCAAAATAAAGGTTCGCTTTTTGGAATATTTTCAAGCTGTGGCTGGTTGAATCCACAGGTGAAGAACTAATGGATATGGAGAGCCAACTGTAAAGAATGTTTCTGCTTATTTATTTTGATATTTTAGCCACATATATTTTAAAATATGTACGTTGTTTGGTGTGCCCTTTCTTTCTCAGAAATATTTTCTGCTGCACCATTACCACTGTGCACTGCCCAAATTCAGCAGTAGAAGTTACTAAAGCTTGGGGGAGGGCTAAACCTATTTTGGTTTGTTTTTGTGTGTGCCCTGTTCCTGTGCCTTATCTAAAAAAAACAATTGCTTCGAGGTAATTCCACCTCTGAATCTGAGCAGCAAAGTGTCAAATTTGGAAGCCCCTGGGGATGTCATTTAGGCTGAGGCCCCCATACGGTCCAAACAAATATGTTGGGCTACTTATGGGCCATGTAGTATGTGTTGCCCATCCCAGAGAAAGGTCACATATGAAAAATATGTGGCCCTTGAGATGTTTGTGGAGTACAACTCTTGTAATACATCACAACTAGCTATGTTGGCTAGGGCAAATGGTAGTTGCAATCCATGTATATCTGAAGAGCCAATTGTTCCCGTTCCTGGGTCAGAAAATCAGTCATAAACTAGTATATGTTAATAAGCAAAGGGCTATATTCTCCCATATGAACACATTGCCTGTGTTTTGAGATCTTCTGGAGAGACTCTTCTTTCCGTCCCACACCCTCACAGACTCTGGATTCTCATCTCAGAGAGGCTAGACTGCCACTGTTCTTACTATCCTTCTGCACCCAGGTGAAGACCTTTTCCTTCCACCAGGCTTTTGAGAATTGTCGTTTTAGAGGACATCATGCTGTTGTTGTGTGCCTTCAAATCATTTCCAGCTTCTGGCAACCCTGAAGTGAACCTATTACAGGGTTTGTTGGCAAGATTTGTCCAGAAGGGGGTTGCCTTTTTCTTCCTCTGAGACTAAAAGAGTATGACTTGCCCAGACTCCCACAGTAGGTTTCCTTGGCCAAGCAGGGATTCAAGCCCTGGTCTCCAGAGTCATAAGGCCATTTCCACACTAGACTGTTTAGCGCTATTATTCCACTTTCAACATTCGATGGAATCCTGGGGTTTACAGTTTCGGGAGGGGCCAGGCGCCCCTCCGGAAACTGCAAACCCCAGGATTCCATAGGATGTTGAAAATGGAATAATAGCGCTAGAACAGTCTAGTGCGGAAATGGCCATAGTCCAAATTACTACACCACGCTGGCTCTCTTTAGCTGACATACCCAAGCCATGTTAGGGGACACGACTCTGGTATGATGTGCTGATTTTATGCCTGTGTATGTCTTTTTATGCAGAGGTAGCATAAGGATACCACAACATCCAAACCACTGGACACAGTTTTCCTTCCACCCTCTTTTGACACAGCCATTTTGTGGCCAAGACTGAGTGGGAATGAGGGTCACTAGGCTGTGTCTGGCTGTGTTCCTACACCAAATGTGCAAGCAAATGTGCATCCTCTAGGAGACTCGAGAGGGTGTATTCATTGTCATGCATCTGGCTAATGGAACATAGCCAGATTCTTCTTGGACACTACCCACCTTCCTGTCTACTAATGTCCATATTGTGAATGGGGCAAAGAAAAACAGGGAGTCTTGTGTGAGTGGAGAGGTGAGGTGGAGCAGAGTTTCAACTTTACACCCCCCCCACCATCTCCACAATGGATCCTTAGTTTTGCTGATCATTAGGCTGATTGATCAGCATTTGGAAGCAAGTCCCACTGAACTCAATAATGCTTCTGATTAGACATGCAAGGGTTTGTGCTATCAGTCCCTGATTCTCCTGCTGCCCTACCAGCAAACCTGGAATGGGACATCTTTTAAACCTTTGGATCTGCTTTTGGATAAAACCTCTTTGGGTTTCTGCAAGATGCCTGTATTTGTTTGAGAACTCGGCTGACAATTCAACGGTGAGAGGGGAAAGTCATTTTGCAATGGACAAAACTGCATTGTCATCATGAGACAATTCTAGCTGCCAACAGAAAGTTATAGTGAGTATATAACTCCCTTGCTGAAAGAGCTTCACTGAGGGCCTATCTCTTTCTTGGCACAATTCAAAGTGCTGGTTTTGACCTGTAAAATTTAGGCCCTTTTCGCACCTTACCCGGTCATGGAAACATCCGTTGTGGGTCCCAGCATCAGTTCTACCGGGAGGGGAGCGCAACACGAGTGCTACCCTCCGCACCGGCTGCCTCCGGGATCCAGAAAGCACAATGGCCTCTTCCTGCCACAGAGCAGCTGGGTACTGTCTCAGGTTGCACTGAGGAAGGAAGCACAGCCATTGCACTTCCGAGACCTCTGCAGGGAAGGTAAATGCGGGTGTGTGGCAGGATGGTGGTGCGATCGGCCGTTATTGACAAGGAAAACTTGTCAATTATTTGCAGCATGATTGTGCTGCCTGGGAATGGGAGAAGAGCAGGACTGCAATGACATCATGCAAAAGTGTTGTCGCTGTCCCACCCTATGGGGGGGTTGGGAGGGTGGAGCAGAAAGGGCCTTACATCCAGACTATCTGAAAATTGATATCTCCCCACATGAGCCTGCCTGAGTCTGTGGCCCTTTTCGCACGCAGTTTCTTTTGCGAGAGAGCCCCTTGAGCATCGCGTAAATGGGAGCGGCGGTCCATACAACGCACTCCCATTTGCACGATGCTCAACAGCCGGACGCAGAGCGGACACGCACCTTTTTATTTTTGGCTTTAAGCCGAAAATGGTGCACAGTCGCGCAATGCTCCCGGGGCCCGCGCACACGTACCTGCTGTGCGGTGCATTGGCAGCAGGGCCAGTCACGCTTCCCGCTGCAGCGCTAGCCTACAATTCCCAGGTTGCACTGCGGTAAAAAGGGGCGGGGCACTCGCGCAATGCTCGCGCAACCAGGAAGTGCTGCAGAACTCAAGCAGCAGGGAAGCGGCAGCATTCCTGCTGAGACTTTTCACGCGAGACCCCCCCCCAACAGCGTAAATGGGTAACGTGCAAAAAGGGCCTTAGACTCTTTGGGGATGGGCCTTCTCTCCATCCCATCATCCTCCTAGGAGAGAGCCTTCTCTGTGGCTGCTCCTAGGCTTTCAAACTCCCTGCCAAGAGAGATTTGATCTGCTCCCTCTCTTCACAGGAAGGCAAAGACCTTCTTGTTTAAACAGACCTTCAGCCTTAGCTGACCAGGGTCAAGTGATATACAATTGAGTGTGCTGATTTTGGTATGTCATGTGTATGATTAATGTCTTAAAAGTAGAGTTATAATTGAATGCATGGTTTGATGTTTTTAAAACTTTTGTACTCTATATTATTTTAGAAGTTCTGTTTTAATTTACATTGTATGCTGCTCTGAGTCCCATTTAGGAGAAAAGCAGGATATAAATCAAATAATTAAAAAATAAAGAATAGTAAAGGTCTATACTCAAAGCTGTAGGTGTGAAAAGCATGTGTTGATGCTATGGGGAACTGGATTGTATCTTCAATCATTTAAACATTTGCTTGTTTTGTTTCCAGATAACTGCGTGCCTATGAACACAGCTTGGAAGAGTTACTTTTCTGCAGTATAGCCTCCAATCTGGCCACAGTGTAGGGATTCTGGAAGTTGTAGTCCAAAAAGCAGTGGCAGATGGTGGCTTCCATGTCAGTGGCATGGTGAATCTGCCCTTGGGTTTTAATCAGAACTTTAAAAAGATCTATCTAAGGCCATTTCTGCACTACATTGTTATAGTGCAATTATTCCACTTTCAACATCCTATGGAATCCCGGGGTTTGCAGTTTAAGGGGGGGGGCCTGAGAATTCTCAGCCAGAGACCTCTTTGGCCTCGGTAAACTACAAAGCCCAGAATTCCACAGGATGTTGAAAGTGGAATAATAGCACTAGAACACTGTAGGGCGGAAAATTACCTAAGCTGCTGAAACTTGTGCCCCAAGTAGGTTCAGCATATATTTGCTTTCAAGTTCAGATTAGAAACCAAAGTGGATTCACCTGCTTCACTGCCAAGGCAGTAGCTCCACATTTAAAAGCCATCTTGGCAAGAGACTTGAAACCAAAGTCCGATATGACTATTTGTATTTTTTCACCTATTTGTATTTTTCCACCTATATGTGAAAATGCTGGCTCAGGAATTTGATGGGCCTTTGCTATTTTAATAAGCATCCCACACAGTGTTTCTTTTCCAATTTTATCTGTCTGCAGGCCATTTTCCCTGCCCTGCACTGCCAGTAACATCCCATTCTCCCTGACTCTTGCATGGAAGTGAGAATGTATAACTTAACTTGACAAACATGTTTCATACTTCACCTTTTTTATTAAACCAGAAGTTTAAGTGAGGACTTTAGATTATTTTATCCACGATTTTTAAGGCCACTGATTCCCACCCACCTCCACCCCTGCATGCAAAACATTTCCTCTACCACCCACCACCAACACGATAGATTGCTGGCAATAGTGAAAATGTGTTTGGGTTGGGTTTTTTTTTTTCTTTTTGGTTTGTTTTCATGTATGCTGCTGTTTACTCCTCAGTCTACTCTGCCTTGGAAAGCTGTGACCACAGAGGCTTTGTTTACAGGGTGGCTGCCAAATGACATTTTAAACCCAGATTTTAATTTTTGTTTTGAACTAGACTTTGTTTTCATTGCTTTCCTAGAAACTCAGAGATGAGGTCCTTCAAACCCACTGATGTCTTGTGTTTTCTCCCCCCTCCCCACTGCACACACACAAACTTAGAAAAAGACTAGTTCTCTTAACATCAGCTCATGAGTTGGTTTCCCCCTTCAGTGGATAAGATAACCTCAGTAATTTGTGACAGACAGAGAAGCAAGAAGTAAGGAAGGATGACAGAGGAGAGACATCAGTAGAAGCCCTCTGGTGGCTCTTCAGTGGTTTTGCAGCTCCAAAAACAGAGGCAAGTTTATGCACAATCTCCTGGCTGCTTCACACTTCCATCAGAATGCAGTTTTCATACCATTCATAGGCCATTTCCTCACTAGCCTGTTATAGTGTGATGATTCCACTTTCAACATCCTCTGGAATCCTGGGGTTTGCAGTTTCGGGAGGGGCCGCCTGGCCCCTCCCGAAACTGCAAACCCCAGGATTCCAGAGGATGTTGAAAGTGGAATCATCGCACTATAACCAGCTAGTGCGGAAATGGCCATAGTAGTGAACAGAGATGTAAATCCATTTATTCTTGTATGCCTTCAAGTCACTGCTGACTTATGGCAACCCTAAGGTGAACCCATCACAGGATTTCTTGGCAAGATTTGTTCATAGAGGGTTTGCCATTCCCTTCATCTGAGAGAGTGTGACTTCCCCAAGGTTACCGTACCCAAAGTTATCCATGCCCAAGCAGGGATTTGAACATTGATCTCCCTGAGTCCTGCTCCAGGGCTCAGACCCATACACCATGCTGGCTCTCATATAAATCCATCCTTTCCAACATCACACAGATGAAAACTGGGATATGTGTGGACCAGCAAGATCAGAGTGTGGTCAAGATGGCAAAAGTCAAAGGACACAGGCTAGGAGAGGCTGCAGCCTTTTTTTTTGCCTGAATATACTGAGAAGGCAAAATCTTACCCCTCCTTTCCTCTCCTCCATCTGAGTTAAATGGGCGCAACTACTTTTAAATTTTGAACTCAGTTTGCAGCCATTGAAGTAAGCTGAGGAGAAAGGGGGAAAATGGGAGAAGGAGAACTGGGACATTTTAAAGGCAGCTGAAAAGATGGGAGGACAGAGGATTAATTAGGACTGTCCATGCTAAATCAACACAGATGAAGGTTATGTATCCACTATTTCTTCCTCACATGCAAAGATGAATAATCACCACAGTTTTTCCTTGCTGAAGGATAAAAAACGAATATTTCTCTGCTGTTTTCTTCCCATTTTTGAATATCCTGAAATGTTCCAGAAGAATTATTCTGCACAAAAATACATTTGTGTGTGTGTGTGTGCAGAAGACATGCGGTCTAATCAGAAAATGTGTTCTGTGTGTGTTTTTGTTCCAAAGAAAGCACATTTTTCGGCACAGAAAACATTTTTAACAAATAAAAAAAGTTCTGTGAATTTTTCTGCAGACTAATTTCCTCAGAATACTTTGAGACCGTACAACGCCAGGAGAAAACTACATAAACTCTCATTGTTCTGTTTTTCTTTTCAGTGAAATTTCCCATCACCCATTTTTTGACCAGGAAATGATTAATTTAAATTATTCTTTCCATTCCCACTCTGTATATGTTTAGTAGTTGAAAATACCAGTAAAACAGCATAGAGGTCTTGAGGCCACAAAGAAACTCTCAGATTAGTTTATTTGTAAATTTGATCTTGTCCAAAGCTTCACCTCCTGTGGTGGAGAAGAACATTTCATTTAAAACAACTAAAATGATTTCTAATTGTGGAATTCCCTTCCTCTCATTCTAGCACTGCATTGTCAGGGAGAAGAAGAGGTACTTTTGGAATTTTTTGTCTCAGATGACAAAATAACTTGAACAGCTTAAATGAGTTGAGATAAAGCACCATTAACTGTCCTATGCAGTGAAATGTTCAGGGACAGTCTCACTTCTAATTTTTTCCCCCAAGATAAGTTGGGATAAATTCTCCCTTCCTTTCCTTCACCAATTGCTGTACTTATCTTTAAAGGTTGCCCATACTTCTGTCTGCCATATCAGGTAGCAGAAACAGCATTTATTCATGAGGTAGGCCAGCAAGTACAGCTTCAGACTTATGGCCATTTCCGCACTAGCCTGTTATAGCGCGATGATTCCACTTTCAACATCCTCTGGAATCCTGGGGTTTGCAGTTTCGGGAGGGGCCGTCCAGCCCCTCCTGAAACTGCAAACCCCAGGATTCCAAAGGATGTTGAAAGTGGAATCATCGTGCTATAACAGACTAGTGCAGAAATGGCCCTTATGTTACTATCACTGGAGCCCATCTTCACAAGCTACCATTTTGGTTTGGTCTGTTTTACTCTGGGTGAAGAGAAGCAAAATGCTCTCTATCTTTGGAAAGTGATCCTAACTGGCCAAGATTTTTGTCCAGTCCAAAATGCAAAGAAGCCACACAAACCTAGACTTAGAGCCTACTCACGTTACACAGTTATAGCACTAATACTCCACTTCAGCTGCCACAGTTGCATCCTATGGAATCCTGGAATTTGTGGTTTGGTGAGGCACTAGAAAAGCTCTCTGGCTGAGAATTCTGAGTACCCTTCCTAAACTGCAGGTCCCAGGATTCCATAGGATGTTGCCATGGCAGTTAAAATGGAATAGTTAAAATGGAAGCATGATGCTATAATTGTGAAGTGTGAACGGGCCCCAGCTGAGCCTGTGCTAAATCAAACCTTTTGCTAAGATGGAGAATTTTAGAAAATCTTTAGGGCCATTTCCACACTAGCCTGTTATAGCACGATGATTCCACTTTCAACATCCTCTGGAATCCTGGGGTTTGCCATTTCGGGAGGGGCCAGCCGGCCAGCCCCTCCCGAAACAGCAAACCCCAGGATTCCAGAGGATGTTGAAAGTGGAATCATCGCGCTATAACAGGCTAGTGCGGAAATGGCCTAGGTCTACCCTTACTCTGGCTAATTTTGGGTTGGTATTGTGGCTGTATCCTAATGCTGGAAAAGGTTCGAAAGCATGGATCTGGCATAATTTGGCTCTTTTCTCACCTTGCCATTACTAATCCCCTCTCCTTTCTTGGCTCCTCTGCCAGCTTATCTTAGTCAGCAGAATATTTCTGCCAGCAGTTGCTCTGTCAGCAGCTCTCTAAGGTCAGCCAGCATAGAGGCACATGCCTAATTAATTATAATCCCTTCAGCCAGTGCATCTTTGATTCAGAACTGCACTGTTTATTTAAAACCTAGAACAAAGACTGTCCATCACATTTTTATTTCTAGGTTGTTGTAAAAAATAAAACATACACACACACACAATATACACAATTAGAATAAAGCCAGTAGGTTCAAATAGCAGAGGTAACAAACAAAACAATACATGAACTTAAAATGCTTGCAAAAGGTTGTCTTCTGGTCAGAGATGGCTGATGTTTCTGATAGCAGTGAGGTGATGAAAATCTGCTCCAGAATTCTACTCTGAACTATAAAGTTGACAGTGGTTGAATTTATTTTGGGGACAGAGCTCAGCACCTGAGAAAGCTCCTTCAAAGTTCTGGCTAAAACGCAGAGTGGATTTGCTGCCCCAATGAAATTGGAACCACCAGACTTAAGGAACAGCGGCACCAGGCAAGCTTTTTTGGGAGGGCATTCTATAACTGGGTACCACCGCTGGGAAGAGACTCTCTCCCTCTGTCTTTCACCTTATCTCTGACAAAGAAAGCTCAGAGAAAATAGCCACAACTGATTATCTAAAGCAGGGGTGTGAAAAGTGCAGTCTGCAGGCCACAAGCAAGCCCATTTTTGTATCTGCTGAAACTCCTGCCAGCTGAGATCCCTCTAAGGCCTTTTCCACACGTGGGAAAGGAACCACGCAAAAACAGGACTCACTGGACTTCTTCAGCATCCAGGCGAGTCCGTTGGGACGAGGAGCAGTGCAAGCTCATCGCTCCGCACTGCTCCGGCATCCGAAATGGCGGCTTCCGGTTGGTGGAGGCCCTCCACCAACCGGAGAAGCTTGCCAGCCTAAAGCCCACCCCCGGCAGATCTGCAGGCACGCACTAGTGCACGCCTGCAAATCTTCACCGGAGTGCGGCGATGGAGCGACACGGGGTCACGCGCTCTGGGCTTTTTAAAAACCTCTTAAAAGAGGTTTTTAAAAAGCACGCTGTGCAACCAGTTCTGGTTGCTCCAGAGTGGACTGAGGTGTGGAACTACGAAAAGTAGTCCAACCCAGTCTACTCCACGGTGCAGAAGACCTCCATCAGTGGTCACTCTGCACCGTTTTAATAGCCCGGTGCGGAAAGGGTCTAAGATCTAAGGTTGTAAAGAAGTTAGTATGGTGGCAGGAGTGAAACAAGGAGTGGAACTGATTAGCCCAGAGATAATCTATAGTCCACTAGTGGTTTTGCATGTTCCATTCAAGTGCTCCAGCTTGTAGGAAGGTTGTGGACTAGTAAAGAATATCTCATACCCACCAACATTTTGCAAGTGAAAACTCACACCATGTGACCAAGCAACATCAGAGTGTGGTCAACTGGAAGAATATGCAAGCTAGGAAAGGCTATAGAAGTTTGCTTTTGCCTGCGTCTACTGGGAAGGGTGAGATTCTGCCCTGTGCTCTCCTCTCCTCCTGCTGAATTAATTGAGTGTAGATAACTTTTGAACTATGAACTCAGTTTGCAGCAGTTGAAGTAAACTCAGGACAAAGAGAGAAAGTGGGAGGAGAAGAGAGAAACTGGGACATTTTAAAAAGCAGTAGAAAAGTGGGAGAGAAGAGGATGAATCAAGACTTTCTCTGGCATATCAGGAGAATTAGAGGGTATGTGATATCTGCGCTTGGTCAAATATTTTATTTATTCTTTGTTTAATGAAGATGAAAGAGATTTTGACCAGGACTGGTCTATCCAACAGGCTAATGAGCTTCTTCCCTAAGGCCCGTGAGTTCTATAATGTACCACTGTGCAACCGATTATATTTTCCCATAAGAATTTACAAGTTAAAAAGGGTCTTTTCAGTGGCCTGTCCTGGGGCCAGTAATTTTCATAGTATGTTGCTGGTTTTGACAATGACACTAGCACTGAAGGAAAAAAAGTTATTTGAATGTGAGTTGCGCATGCACTTTGATTTATAGAACAAAAACACAAACATTTTAAATGGTCTACCGAGACCCACAGCAATTTTCAAATGATGTGTGGAGAAGGAAAACAAAATTTGAGAACTGCTAGTTTCCAAGTGACTCAAAAAATGTAGTGGTATATTATGGATGTGTGTGGGGGGGTGTCTTTTCACTAGTTCAACTTCTTGGCATTTTGAATTGGACAAAAAAACCCTCTTATTTTTATGTTTATTTATTTTATTTATTACATTCCCCCACACCTTTCCACTTTTCATTAAAAACTGCTCAGAGCAGCTCTACCTTTAAAAATGGTAGAAAGAGAGATAAAGGGCAGGATATAAATATTTCAATACATTTTAATAAAAATACTGTGGCTGGTATTCTGTTAGCCACATGAGCAAGCATAAGTAATACTTTACATGTGGGGTAAATGAAATGCAATAAGCCAACAGGTTTTTTTCAGTTGGCAGTGGCACAAGCAGAGTTGGCCATACAACAATGTTGTACATTGCCTGTATGTACCATGCATTGCATGTTGTGGTTGCACTTGCACAAAAGCACCCAGTGATTAACATTTGTTGCATGATGTTGCCATTCTGCAAGGGATTGTGCAGTGCTTGTCCAGCATATCTCTGAATGTGCATATTTGCACTACACTGAGGGGATGTCAGGTTACAGGCCTTAAATAATAAAACTATAGGGATCCTCACAGTAATCAATAAACTTCAGAATGCTTTGAAAGACCAAAATGGTTGTAAATTTCAAAACAGGGCAAAAGATCTTCACACGCTTGTTAAAAACATTGAGGGGGAACATTCCACAATCTGAGGGGAGAGCTTTCCTGGAAACATGCTGGACTGGTCAGCCTCCACTGGCGACGTTAGTTCCAAGAGGACTCTCTCCTGACAACCTTATCATCCAAAGTTCATAATGAGACTGAGGCCATTTCCACACTAGGCTGTTATAGTGCGATGATTCCACTTTCAACATCCTATGGAATCCTGGGGTTTGTAGTTTTGGGAGGGGCCAGCTGGCCCCTCCCAAAACTGCAAACCCCAGGATTCCATAGGATGTTGAAAGTGGAATCATCGCACTATAACAGCCTAGTGCGGAAACAGCCTGACAGTTGATAGTCAGTTGACAAACTGTTCAAGGCTTTCAACTACCACCCTGAACAGAGCCAGGAAAGCAACTTGGAACCAGCGCAGGTCATTAAGTATCAGCATAATATCATCTTGACACCCTTTATCAGTTTAGCTGCCTCATTTTGCATGAGCTGAAGCTTCCAGATATTTTTCAAGACTAGCCCCATGCATACTTATGTGGAAGGGGAGATTCACTGAGAATTTCCCAGAATGAATTCATTGTGCGCTGAATGTTGTAACCCTTTCTGTTTCCACAAATTTCAGCTGCATAATAGGATAATGTTTGCATTTTTACCTTTCTTAAAAAACGGGGGTGTAGTCTTGAGAAGACAGCCAGCATGATGTAGTGGTTTGAGTGTTAAACTATGATCCTAGAGACCAGGATTTGATTCCCCCAATCAGACATGGAAACCTGCTGGGTGACTTTGGGCATCTCACACACACACAGCCCCAGAAAACCCTATGGTAGGATCACTTTGAGGTCACCATAAGTCAGAGACCACTTGAAGGCACACAACAACCAAGTCTTGAGAAGAAAAAACTGGCACAACTCCAGCATGCCTAGGCCAGAAGCAGATGAAAGACCCTCCATCCATCCCAGCTGCCACTACCCTGGCCTTGGAGGGAGAGAAGAAGAGGCAGTATCTGCTCGACTTGATCCCCTCTCCTACTGGCATCCCCTTTACCTTTTGTGTCATGTTTTAATTAGATTGTGAGCCTGAGAACAGGGAACTATTTTGTTGTTCTTTTACTTGCAAAGTGCCATGCATAGGGATGGGGCAACATAATTTGATGATGATGGTGGTGGTGGTGGTGGTGGTGGTGGTGGTGATGATGATGATGATGAGTGCATTGCAATAATCAAGATGAGATATAATTAAAGTATGGGTGAATATTGCCAAGTCAGTCTGATGAAGTGAGTGGTGATGTGCAAATGTGATCCTAACCACCACTGACAATTGGGGCTAATCCATGACATTTTGCTGCTTGAGGCAGAGGACAAGGTGCCTCCAAATCCATGTAAAGAAGCAAACTGGACAAACAGATGAATCTTCCTTCACCACTGGGAATCTTACTTCAACACCTGGAACATACGGCTGGAAGTAACTCCAAGGCCCATCTCCAACTCCCAATCCCAATCCCCTGCCAGTACAGGGAACCATCTGAGTTGGACAACCATATCTACCCCTTTCTGAGGGTGTCTGTTCCACTGCTAAGTAGTCCTTACCACCAGAAAGATCTTCATAATGTGTAATTGGAATTTCCTTCCTTGTCATTTGAATCCACTGGTTTGGGCCAACACTGCTCCCAGCATACCCGAGTACACAGAATAGTTCAGGCAGTCTATGACAAGTTGGGTGTGGCATGCAGAGCTCTGTTCTCCAACAAAGAGGGCAGCAAGGTTCAGGAGCAACAGCTGAAAGGTTGCCACTGTTGCAATAAAATACTTACTGCCTAAGGTGATTGTCTCTCTCCGCCTAGCAGTAAGGATACTCCTACTTGTCCCTTGCCACTTGAAACTGATATCCAGAACAAACGGCTGACCTTTTATTAAGTCTCCTTGTGGATACAGCTGACTTTTTCATGTAGCAGTCTGCTAATGGCATCCAAGTTCTTCTAGGTAATGCAGGATGTAAGTCAAAGAGGAATGAAGCAGTGGTGGCTGGGGGCGTAGATCCACTCCAATTTTTAGTCCAAATTTTAAAAAGTCTATCCATGGTGCTAAATATGATCCCCAAAATAGATTGAGGCATCTCCTTTCAAGTTCAGAGCAGATTCTCCTCTCCACAACATGGAAACCACCAGGTGCTACTGGAATGTGGGCTAGCTGTATGTGTATGAGAATAATGACAGAAAGTGTGCCTTCAAAGTGGATCTACAATTTATTTCAAGCAGCCTCATGAAACAATTTCAAAATGTCAGTCAGTTGCACCAGAGGAATTGCTACTTGTCCAGGAAAAGGTGACCAAATAGTTTATTCTACTCCAAAAAGGGTAGCTATTTCATTTTCTTCTTCTTCCAAGCTCCCAAAATATAAGAACTCTAAGAAGGCACTTTCAAATAAATTTACAAGCTGTCTCATCATGTCTATTTCAAAGTGTGTGTGTGTGTGTGTGTGTTCTGCCATTCCCTATGTGTATAATTTCACTAAATCCATCAGTGTGACTGGTTAAATTTGACCTGCTACATCCTGAGCACCTACTGATTTGTTTTAAATAGAAGTTGTTCCCCATCCGTTAAGGGGGAAAAAAAGAAATCATTTGAAGCAGTCTTATTTATCCATATAATACATGCAAAGAGAGCTTTGCCTCTAAAACCCTTTTGGCTCAGGACTGAACACTGGGCATTGAACTCAAACGCTGGTTAATGAGATTACACATAAGTCATGTTTTAACCATAGAGTAGGTTCTTGTTTGCTCTGAAAGCCACAAACCCCAAAAGGAAATGTAGGAGAATAGTGGGAGGACAGTGACAAGAAACCTCATGACCTCATCCCTTCCGCCTTGTGAGGATTGGCTGGCCGATGTCTGGACTAGAGTTTAAATTCCAGAGGTCTGCAGATGGAAATCAGCAGAAGAGAAGAAGGACGATTAAGCAACACGTTCTGAAGAAATCAATAGGCATTGCCTTGAGCTTCACCAAACCACTTAGCATCAGACCTCTGCCAGAGGCTACGCTCCAGATCCAAGTTTAACATAAGGTACTTAGGCTTTTTTTTTTATTTCTTCTCTGTTAACTTCAGGCTATGTTGTATTTTCATCGAGTTGAATGCAATGCAGCAATACTTGAGGGAGGTTTTAAATATGTAAATTCCTACAGCTTCAGAGCATTGTGGCAGAAAAAAGGGGACAGTGCACAGCATAATTTCCAGCACCACTTCTGTTCGCACCTGGGAGAATATTTAGGGATCTTTAGGGAGGAAGTAGTTTACAAGAGGGAGTTTTAAGGTGCCACTAAAAAATACAGATTTGATTTTCCTTAATTTTACTACAGATAAGTTTGAAAGCTATATACTTTTGGCACAACGCAGGTCGCATTCTGCCAACCTTGGTAAATTTCTAATTTTTATGAGTTTATGCCTAAAGAAAACCAGCATCGTCCACTGGTTAATATACCAGACAAGCAAATTGCTGGACAGTGCTCAAATTGTCACTCATTGTGTGTGATTTTCAGCCTGTTGTTTCTTAGCTTAAACTACCTCACAAGGTTGCTGTGGGAATAGCATGGGCACGTGAGCTTTGCTGTCCCCAGCTCCTTGGAGAGCTAAAACATAAGTAATAAATCTGCCAGAAATGACATTCTGGAAACAAAGGTTGCCAACTGTTTTGCTGTCAGGGCTCCTGTGGCTTTAAGAGCTGTATATTCAATGGATAAATATTCCTTTGCTCATTTAGCTGTAAAGGGAGGAGAAATAAATGGCAACCTATTGGCCATCCTTTGCCGTAGTTCCAGATATGCAGATGCATGCTGAAGTTACTCAATAGTGGGGTGAAAGTTATTTGGTATATGCTCAAGGGCATTCAATTTTTACTTCACATGTTTTGGTAGCAAAGCATCTATAGATCAAGTCTTAAATTAAGTCTTGTGAGTTCCAAGGAGAATATTCCATAACGTTGTCTGCACCATTATTTTGTATAAAATGCCTTTTAAAATGAATTATATAACTCGTGGTAAAAGCATCTCTTTTGCCTTTGTATTTAATAGCTGAAAAAGCAGACGCACCTCCACCCACCCACTCAAGAGTTTTTACTCAAGGGTATTTTGGTGCAATGCTTTCACATCGATTTTCCTTCTTAGCACAAGTGCTCATTAACCTTGTAAGCAGAAGGGCAATGCACTGTGAGGTGTGCCAGCTTCCCCATCAGCCTGTCTTTCCATCATGATTCATCAGTTTGTGATGTCTATGTCCCCTGATTCATCACTTTTTCCTTCAGTGTCAGAACCGAGCAATATGATCCCACCTGACTTGGAAATTCTAGCTTGTTCTCTCCAAAATGCCTTAGAATGTGGGACAGATTGATTACAAAAGCTGTTCCTATTCCTTAAATTTTAATTGCATTTCTATTCACCTTAGTGTTTGGTAGAGTCAGATAGAAAAATAAAACAGTCAGCTGCTCATTAATCTGGGGGAAGGGCTTGTGGAAGTCAACTTCTTTTGTACCTAGAATTTCCACACAGTTTTGCAAGGTCTTCCCTTTGGTTATTTTTATAAACTAGGATTTTCCTCTAGGACTTCCAATCCTCTGGGAATACTACAGGACTGCAATGTGCATTCATTAATGGAGCTGCTGCATTCATCTCCATAAAGTTAAATTCAATAGCTTCTGTTGGCTTTTTTATGTATGTGAGACATAGCCTTTAAAGAAAGGGTCTTAAAACACAAACATCCTTCAATCCACTTTGTATCTTTGCTGTGTGTGATCCTTAAGTCTCATCATATAGCTAGGTGGAATAAATATATTTAGATCTATAGAATTAGATGGTATTGAGCGCCTACAGGTTTTATCCCACTACTGATACCATTCACTCCATATAATCCAACTATAGTGTGCAATGACGACAGGTACAGTTAAAAGATGCTTGCAAAGCCAGCATCTCCTTATGCCTTCAGCATTTGCTTGCCCTGTTCTTCTGTGCCAAAGCTGCTTCAATGTGCAGAGGAAGGGCAAAGGTTTTCTTCCTTCTTGTTCTTGTCATTGATCATTTGCTAATGGAGGGCACTAGTGAGGGGGAAATCACAACAACAGAGTCAGAACCAAGGAGCTCTGGATGATGGAAGAACTCCCTTCCCCTCTTCACTGGGGCATGCACTTCAACAGATGTTGGCATTGACTCCTGATGCCAGCTGTATCTGCACTACTGCATATTTACTGTGTGCTCGTTTTTCCACTGCAGTCATGTGCTGGTTTAGGCCATATCAAGGACATGCTACCTGCAAAGGTCATGTGTTCACTTCTTTCTTCTCTCAAACCAAGCAAACTGCTGACTTGAGAAGGCAATCTAGTTCTCTTTTGTCAGCTTTTCAATAAGTAACATGCTATCTTCTCTTGCTTGGATTAGCTTTTTCAAGCCCTAAGACACAGAAACAATAGAAACTAACCAGAATTGATGTGGCATTTTTCTTCTACCAAAGAACACCAGTGGAGAGATACCCAGAGGGGGGGAAATGATATCAAAATGCAAATAATTCTAATGCAAATAAAAAAAATATTCAGGAAACATTTACAGACAATAATGGAACCTTGCTTGAATGTCTTTCTGATTAATTTTTCCTTTAAAATAAGTAAAAAGTTTAATCATCATTAGAAACTTCAGCAAAGAAGAATTGGGTATTCAAAGGTGAAGAAAGTGTGTGGTGAAGTCCCTTCTAGACTGTACCACTTTGGCTTCTGGTCCAGGAATTGCATATTTTAAGTGGCTATACATGGAATACTAGGATATTAGAGGGAAAGGTTCTCCTATTTCTTCTTGTTGAGGTTAAAAAAAAAAGGAAGCACTCAGATATGAAATTTCCATTCTCCAGTTTAAGATGGCAATATCCAGGAAGTACCTTCTATGTATATGTGTATGTGCCTTCAAGGTTCCTGTCGACTTATGGCAATTCCATGAATTTCATAGGGTTTTTTTAGGCAAAGAATACTTAGAGGTGGCTTTGCCAATTCCTTCATCTTCAGTATAGCCTACACCACCTGATATTCATCAACCATTTCCCATCCAAGCAGTAACCAGGGCTAACTCTGCTTAGTTTTTCAAGATCAGATGGGATCTGGTGCTATCAGGGTATTTAGTCCAAAGTATCCCAGCGTGGTGTAGCAGTTTGAGCATTGGACTACAACCCTGGAGACCAGGATCTCATTCCCCGCTCAGCCATGGAAACCCACTGCATGAACTTGGGCGCATCACACACTCTCAACCCCAAAACACCCCTTGATAGGCTTGCCTTAGGATTGCCTTAAGTCGGAAACAACTTGAAAGCACAAAACAACCACAACAACAACAATAAGAAGCCTCTTATAGTATGCACTAGTTCTGAAAATTTGCATTGGTTCTAAAACAGAAGGAAAAAAATAAAATATGTTTTGCTTTTGAACAGCTGTCCTGCCAGCTGACTGTTACAAAATATTCAACATCACCATGAAGATTGCCATTCTATGCCTGTGTCTTTTGACCATCGCCTTTGCCCTGCCAGTAAGTACAATAGGCATACAACATATTAGCAGAGAGAGAAAAAACACATTTCTGTAATGCAGCAGCAGTGAATTTGGACTAACTGTCTATTCCCCATAACTTGCCTTTCAAAGGTCAGTAAGTCAAGACATCATGATGAATCATGGAGCTTGGAAAAAAAACATGTAAGTATTTATTTACTTTGCCGTCAGTCCTTTTTTTGCCATGTGTGAATTAGATTACAATTTGAGAATAAGATGCATTATGTCAAATTCCCTGTACCCGTTATTGAAGGCTGAGCCAAACAAAACAGCTTCTTATGAAAAAGGCTCCTGATTGCACCAGTCTCTGGGGGAGGAAAACGAAGACTAAAGCAAGCATAGCCTCTTCAAAGGAGGGAATCCACAGTGGTGCTGCTGTGGCTCCAACCTGTCTCTTTGTTCATGGGAGGGGAAGAGTGGCACTCTCTTTAGAACTGTTAATTGCCTTCTCTTGCAATAGCTGCAGCCATTGTAAAAGGACACAATCTGCACAGGCAATGCAAATCTATCTCTTTTAGCCTGTACTCTGCCATGTGAAAGGAAGAAGGGATCATAATTTTGCAGTGAAAAAGAAATCCTTCCCCATCACAAAAAAACCACACACACCCTCCCATATGCTTGCTCTTTCAAAGCACTTTCTACCCCCTGAAACCATGCCATTCCTCGGGGAGGGGGAAAAAGGAAGCCCAAATATTGCAACCACTCACAAATCCCCTATTTTTTGTGCCCAACTGCAGAGGGGGCTCACCATTGGATCCCCAAATGTTTTGGACTAAAACTCACATAGCTCTTTACCATGGAGCTGATGGGAGTTGTAGAACAGAACTACAACTAAAGAGCTAGATGTTCCCCCACTATTACCTTATAACACCTAAGCTGGTAGCCAAGCCTATGCAACTGAACAAACAGCACTTTGCTAATCTGTTTGATCCAACCTCCCTTCTCTTTCCCAGCTGTTTCCATTGTCAGATTTTGGAACCTTGAGGGAAGGACCTCTTCTAGATTATAAAGCTCCATGTGCTCTGGCGGGCACTAGCTAAATAATAAGAATAATTACCATATGGCACAATTTATGCCCCAAAGGATGATTTCCCTGTTTCTGAACCTGACACCCATCAGTTCCACTGGATGATCCTGCATTTAAAATTATGACTCATTTCCCCCCTCTAGTCATTCTTTCCATAGTGTTTATGATTCTGTAGGCCCTGTCATGCTCCTCCCTAGTTCTGCTTCTCATGAATATGTACACAGAGATAGGGAAACAGAAAGGCCATAACTTCATCAATCTTTCTTTATAGAGCAGAGGTGGGAATTGTGAGGCTCTCCAAATGTTGCCCAGCTGTGACCCCCAGCTAGAGTTGCCAGACTAGGATCATCCCAAACTCTGAGATTTCAAGGCCAAAACCTGATATCTAGAGACAACCTCTTGTGATGTCACATGAAGCAGGCCCTGGTGATGTTACAAGGATGATATTGCAAGGGGCAGCTTAATGATGGCATCAAGCATAACACATTAAGCATGAACTGAAGCTGCACCAAATATGCTATTTAAGTTTTCCAAAAAAAAAAAAAAAGAGGAAATACCCACACACTCCTTTTAGTACAATACTCTTGCCCTGAGATTCCTTCCTTCACCGTGTGAGAAAAGAGGCCACCCCTGAAATCTGACATCCCTAACTCCCACCAGCCCATTGCCAGCCTAGCTCATTCTAAAGAATCTTGAGAATTGCACTTCAACTGTGACAGCCACATGGTTCCCACTCCTGTTGCAGCAAACTCCTTTACCAGGGATGAGACTCCCAGTGAATTTGGTGAGACCTACTTTTGAGTAAAAATGTTCAGGAATGTTCTGTTAAGTCAATTTGATCATCTTTTTTTGTATCTTCCTCAGCACTTTAACATCTTTTCTCAAAGAGGTAGCTAGAACTAACCATAATACTGTGTCACCATGGCCAAGCCATGGATTCAATTGTGTTCACTTCCTTCCCTAATCATCAGAGCTGACCCTGCCATTAGGCAAAGTAAAGCAGTTGTCTCAAATGGGAGATCTGAGGGGCAGAAGTTGGCAGAAAATTGTACCTGTATCACACAGCCTGCCCTGTGTCCCTTAAAGTGGGCAGCTGCTCTCAGATATATTAGAGGAAACCAACATTGCACTAAGGCCATTTCCACACGGGGCAAGGGAATTGCCCCGTGCCGCTACTTACTGGATCTTCTGGCTTCCTGGTCCGGTCCAGGCTGCTCCGGAGCAATGCGTGGTCATAGATCTGCACTGCTCCACCATCCAAAATGGCGGCTCTCAGTTGGTTGTGGGTCCTGACCAACCGCCGAAGCTCGCCAGCCTAAAACCCGCCTTCCGCAGATCGCAGGCTTGCATTGATGTGAGCCTGCGAATCTGCACCGAAGAGCAGGCACGCAGTGGCACGCTCCAGGCTTTTGAAAGACTGGAAAAATCAGGTCTTTCAAAAGCACACTAGAGGGCCACTTGGGGTCGTTCTGGAGCGGACTGAGGTGCAGATCTACAGTAAGTAGTCCAGACCCAGTTCGCTCCAAGTTGCAGACATCCTCCGTGGAGGATGCACTGCACCGTTTTTATTACCTCGTGCGGAAATGGCCTAAGATTCAGTTGCCACTCTCATCAATTTCTGTAAAGGGAATTTGGGGGAGAGGGAGGGATTAAATCCACTACAGGCAGCAAATCATCTTGGACTGAATCTGCCAGTCATTCCTAATATTGAATTTGCCATTGTGTTTACTGCAGTAACATGTAGACCCCATGAATTTCATAGGGTTTTCTTAGGCAAGGAATACTCAGAGGTGATTTTGCCAGTTCTCTCCTCTGAAATATAGCCTACAGCACCTGGTGCTAGTTAGTGGTCTCCCTTCCAAGTACTAACCAGGGCTTAGCTTCCAAGATGAGATGGGATCTGGCACCTTTAGAATATTTAGCCACTACCATCCAAGCCCATGATGCATGTGACCAAGCAACATCAGAGAATGGTCAAGATGGCAAAAGCCATTAACAAGTAAGAACATACAAAGTCAAAGAGGCTGCAGAAGTTTGCTTTTACCTGAGCCTATTGGGAAGGGCAGGATTCTGGTATCTCTTCCCCCTGCTGAGTTAAATGAGTGCAAACTGCTTTTGCACTTTGAACTCAGTTTGCAGGACAAAGGGAGAAAGTGGCAGGAGAAAAGAGAAACTGGGACCTTTTAAAAACAGCTGAAAAAGTGGGAGGAGAGAGGATTCACTGGGACTGTCTCTGTGAAATCAGAACAGTAGGAGGTTATTCTCAGATCTAAAATCTATTGTTAGTCCCAACTAGAGTAGACCCATTGGATCAATGGGATTTACCAGCATGTTGACTCACCATTAAATAACCAATTCGCTAGGTCTACACTAGTTCAGAGTGTTCCATAGTATTCTTAAGTATCTCTTCTTCTTCTCCCTCCTGAAACTGTATTGCCACTGTCCGTTCAACCTGGTCCCCCATTCTCTGTGTTAGTCAAGCATTCTCTGATGTGAGAGGTCCATGCTAACTACCAAGATGTGTTCTTGTATTGTTGCAGGATTCCAGGGAGCATCACCATCGTGCTCACCCGCACCACCACCACCGCCATTCCCACAGCCACGAGCACAGCCAGGAGCATGTGAACAGCCATGAGTCGCAAGAGCAACAGCTGGTATGACATCCTCCTTCACTAGACTAAATTTAGATCATATGCCTCCAAACCAGTAGTCTCCATCTGGGTCAGGCTAAGGCTTCTATTGGCAACATTTGCTGGGGATGATAGAAGTTGAAGTCTGACTCATCTGGAGGACAATTGGGTTGAGTGTAGCTGATGCAGAGAAGGCATATGGCCATCAGAAATGTCAGAGAGGGAGGAGGCCAAGGGGGAAAGGATTGTTAATGGACTTTGACATCCGTGTAAGTACGCAACCCTAATATTAGTCTATTGGATTGAACAGATTTCAAGCAGAATAATTTTCTGCAGACCTTCTGACTTAACCCGCAGGTTTCTGCTTAGAAGCAGGCACCAAACCCCTTACAGTTCCTATTTCCACCTTGAAACTGAACTGAATGGACAGAATAATTTGCACTGACTTGAGTGGGATCAAATTCTGAAAAGGAAGTTGGATAAGACCGGGCAGGAATTCTCACTGACACCAATAGAAAACATGAGTTATGACTATCAGTTCCTTTCCTCTCAATTTCCCACTGCGTGAGAAATTACACTTGCTGAAACTCTCCCATCTGCACAACTTATACAGGAGCCCAATCTTCCTTTGCATCTGACCTAACTTTAGGCAAGTTTGGGCTCCTTGTTAGTGCCTACATTTAATGCAGGGCTTTTATTCTGAGCCACTTTTTGTTTACAGTTGGCCTTCTGCATCCATGGATTCAATCAACAACAGCTTGAAAATATTTTTTAGAAAAACTAAAGAGCAAACCTTTTGAGTTATTCTCCTTTTTTAAATGAGAGACACCATTTTACTACGCCATTGTATGTAATGGGACTTGAGCATCCATGGATTCTGGTACCCACAAAAGATCTTGGAATCAACCCCCAGTGGATACTGAGAGCCCACTGTATTTGATTTTGTATTAATTAACTATCCAGAAATTATTTCCCTCTCCTTCTTTCCAAGACACTGTGTGTTCCCAAAACCCTATCAATCACTAGACTTGATCTAAAAGGGAATATAAAAGGAATCATGATGGAATAAGAAGAAGCTTTTAAAAGTTATTTTTTTGCTCTGTATCTCTCAGCATCTCCCTACTTGTACAGCCACTAGCTGAGGAATTCTTTGGGTTATAATAAAAAAAAAAAAAGTAATCTTCCCAACCTCCGGATCAGACCTAGGGTTCATGTAATCCAGCCATCCTATTTCCAACTGTAGCCAGTATTTTAAGGAAACGCATAGAGCTTGCAAGGCAATAACCTTCCCTCTTTGTGTATCTTCCAGCATTCAGATGTGTGCTGCCTCTGAACCTGGAGGTTCCATTTTGTTAACATTGTGTAATAGCTCTTGATAAATTAGCTTTCCGCAATCTGGTATCCTCCAGAAGTGTTGGACTATAACTCACCATCTCCACTGACTATGCTAGCTGGGAGTTATAGTCCAACAGATCTGGAAAGCACCACCTTGGGGAATGATCTAATCGATATTAGATATTTGATCATTAGATATTAGATATTATAGATAGTGATGTGATATTGCCCATTGTCATTTTTGTAGCATTCTGTGACTTGATTTCTTTTTAGTTCTATCATTTGGTGGATGCCTGCCAGTTTTGGTTTAATTTTGGAAGCTGCAATACATCTGTCCTGTATAAATTTCCCTAATTCTCTCTTAAAAACCAATCTCACTATGGGTTTTATCAGAAGAGGCAAATAAATTGCATTTGCAGAAGGGTAATAGCATATTTGGCTCAGATTCATAATACTTCATTCCTCTTCTGTTGTTCTTCCTGTGAAAGACCATTTTGGAAGCATTTCTTCTACAAAGAAGGTCATCAATAGATGTGTGTGTTTTAATAAAAGAAACACTTTTCAAATGCTCTCCTACTGGGAGAATAACAGAAGAGAAATGACATCATATGATAAATCTCAGTCAAAGATCCTGTTATCCTGCTGCAATTGCAATTTACCTGCCTTGTGTGATAAAGCCCTACATCATGTAGCAGTCAATTCCTTAAGTTACAGTATTTGTGAAATATGTGCAAAACTGCTTCTTTTTTGTTTGTCCTATCCATTTACTGCCAAGTTTTTGCCATGATCATTTTCTGGATTTAAGGGATATTATTATCTTGAATTTACTAAGATAATTACCTATGTAAGAAACAAGTCTTTACAAAATGGCTATTTCATTTTTAGCCCTCTATGTCTTCAGAAGAAAGTGATGAGATCACTGAGCAACAGGTAAGATTTTTCATTATACCATCTAAGTTCCTAAATATGGCTTGCATTAGCACTGCTGCTATATATACTGTACAATATTGCTTCATTCATGTATCAATGGATATATGTCATATACCCGGCCTACTTTATCTGGTCTCTCCCATCCACTGGTTGACCATTATTTCCTATAATACAGAAATTAGCACAGTTAGTAGGGTTCCCATAGGTTGAAGAGGACAGGGCTCAGCCACCTTTAATAGTTGTGTAGGAGGCGGATTTCAGTGGATATAGCTTTCATGACAAGCTATATCTGATGAAATTGCCTTATCTGGAAACACTATTACAAATGTAGGAGCCCTGTTCTCTTTTGCGTATGGCAACCACAATCAATATCTTCCTGCTGTTGAATGGAATGCGCTCACTGGTTTGTACCCTGTTAGGAACATTGTTTTTGGGTATCCTCAAGTCATTTCTTACATATGGAGACAATAAGGTGACACTGGCCATTTCCACACTAGACTGTTATAGTGCTATAATCCCACTTTTGACATCTTATGGAATCCTGGGGTTTGCAGTTTAGGGAGGGGTTTTAAGGCCCCTCCCTAAACTGCAAACCCCAGGATTCCATAGGATGTCAAAAATGGGATAATAACACTATAACAGTTTAGTGCGGAAATAGCCACTATCGTGGGATTTTCATGGTAAAATTTGGTCAAAGGGGGCTTGCTTTCCTTCTAGGCTGAGAGTGTGACTCACCCAGTGAATTTCCATGGCAAAGTGGAGATTTGAACCCTGGTCTCCCAGGCTCCTAGTCAAAACACTATACTACACTGGCCCTCAACTGAAAAAATATAGAGTTTGTCTTGGAAATGAACCTAGGACCTCTCGCACACAAAGCAAGAATCATACCCTAGAATGACAAGCCAGAACTAGTAACATACAAAATGACAGCTAGTAATATATGCAAATGTAAGTCTACCTTACGCCTGTGAATGTCTTTTTTTTTTTAATCATTGTGAAAATTGTCACTCTTTTCCACCCTCTGCAATGACCATAGCTCCTTCCCCAGGACTCACACTTTTGCTGCAATAGCCCCACTGAACAGCTGTTCAATAACTGGAGAATGCAGAGGAACAAAACAATGTCTGCCAGTGTCCCCATAACCAGACACAGAATGATTACAGAATGATCACAGAATGGACCCCAGGGTTTCAGCAAAAGATACCATCAGTCTGCATCTGACTATAGGACATAACCAGACACTTTCTCCAATTTCCAATTAGAAGGGCTATTCAACGGGGATTTGCCAGCAGAACTTTTATGCTACGCTGGACAATGTAATGTCCTCTTACTTTATGTCTCATGTTCTAGCCATGAGATGCTCCATGGAAGTTAAGTTGCAGGGATCCATACCCAGTATCTGTTTCTGTGTTTGTATGGTGCAGTCACACGATATTCACCTAGCCCTGTTGTAATACTGGGTTCCTTCTGTTTTCTTGTAGACCCTTTTGGTACCTTCCAGTAGAAGCAAGGAAGATGATCGTGATCACAGTGATGTGGATGACGACGACGATGACAACCACACCGATTCTGATGAATCAGATGAATCGCATGACGTTGTTACTGATTTCCCTACTGATGCTCCAGTTACCCCACCTGTCACTGCAGATGCCTTTACAGGCAGAGGAGACAGTGCACCTTATGGACTAAAGGCCGGAGTTGACCTGGTGCATTTTGAGAAGTCCAGGAAATCCTACAAAAAGTCTGGAAAGGTAAATGCAGCTCATTTGTTAACACTTCTTAGCAACACTGATGGAAGGATGAAACACTGAATGTGCAATGAAGCATCTCAAAAATATGAAAGCAGGAAATTTGATCAACTGTTCCAAAAACTACAGTTCATCTACCTTGATACAGTTTGTATACATAGTACTTTTGCTTGTAGAATTCTTTCTCCATAATAACCATAGTTTAATTGCCTTTGGCAGCCATGATGTGGTATGTTGGTCGTTAGCTATTATCTATTCTTAGCCAATTCATTCTCCCGTTGTTTTTAATTCCTAACCAGTAGTCTTTGGCACAAAGGAAACAGTAATGATTGGCATAAGATGAAACAGAGCCTAAATTTAAAAATTCTCTGTCTTTTCACAGCTTCTGAAAGCCAGATATTATAAAATTTATATATTTGAACAGCGTCACTTGTGGTTGTGGTGTAGATGCCAGATAGAACTGAGATGTTGCAAAAAGGGTTTAGAAAGAAACTCCCTCTGAGCAAGTTCCTTCCAACAAAACCTATGGACAGAAGTTGCAAAAGTCTCAGAAATTCCAGAAAAGAAAAAAAATCAGGGATTCCCAAAGACTTGGCAGGCACATGTTTTGCATTTTTTTTGAACATGGAAATACCACAAAAGAGACATTATTTTTCAGATTCCCAAGATAAATTTACATTAATGCTAAAGTAAGAGGTTGTTGGCAATTTTCTTTTGATTTGACCCAGCCTTACTAACACATAAAAATACTGTTCTTATGTGGGAAATTCTAAAGGCAGTACTGAACATCAGACTTTCATTGGCAGAATGGTGTGTGCATGTAAAAGTACGTGGTAATTATTCTTCCCTCCACTCTGTAGTCCCTCTGGATCCCCCCACCAAAAAAAAAAAATAGTTCTGGAGGTTTGGGAAAGTCTCCAAAGTGGTTTTCTGGTGTCATAGAGAGCAGTCACGGCAATCACCAGCAGAACACTAAATTTAGCACAAAGTGTTTCTCTTGTTATATGCCAATTTAATGGTCAGGACTTCATCCCAAAATACTCAGACACTGTAGTTTGCTGTGATTTTGCACTGTGGGTTGCAACATGTGGCCCTCCATGTTGACCTGCAACTCCCATGAGTCCTGACCAGCATAGGGATGATGGAATTGCAGTCCAATAATATTGGAAGGGCCATATGTTCCCCCCACCCAGATAAATCAGTAGTTATTGCTTTATAAAACTCTGTTTTCATTTTGTAAATATTACATTCTTCCTTTATATTCATTTATTATGTTCTTTCTTTGTAATGTTTATATACTTCAACTGGCTTGTGGTCCTTTTTCTTAAAAACTGAGGTAGAGCTAATAAGCCGAGATGAGCTGCGAAAAATTTTCTGTTCGAAATTTGTGCTCAAGCTGTCTTATTAACTCTCCCTGAAGAATGGGAACAAAAGTTCACTTTTTTTGCACCAGTAGATATTCCTCTAGAATAACCCTTGGACCGGATTGTCTTTCTTTCAGTTTGACTCCCATGATGTTACCGACGATGTTGACAGCTCACCAGATGTGGAGAGCCATGAATCCTACTCTTCCAAGGCCCATTCTCTGGAAAGCCATGACACAAGCCTAGAAAGAGATGATGCGAGCCACCTGAGAGACAGCAATGAGGTCCTCAGGGCATCCCGCGGTAAAAGCCTGGAGATCAACAGCCGACAGAAACTTGAGAGTGCTGAGTACGATCACGATGATGGTGACCACGACAACAGCAAGCCTGCCATTTCCCTGGCAAGCCACGAGAGCAGAGAGCAGCTGAAAGACCACAGTGTGGAACTCCGGCAGGTGGACCATGACCATGACGTTGATGATGTCAGCAACCAAACTTTGGAAAGTGTTGAGGATCAGCACAGCGTTGAGGATCACCACAGCATTGAGGATCACCACAGCGTTGAGGATCAGCGCAGTGCTGAGGATAAGCACAGTGTTGAAGATCATCGTAGCATTGAGGATCACCTCAGTATTGAAGATCATCACAGTGTTGAAGATCACCACAGCATTGAGGACAACGAAGTTACCCTGTAGATGAGTGGAAAGCAGGCTCCACACTACAAAACAGCACTCCCAGGATTTTCGCATGAATGGGTGCAGCTATGATTGAAGCCCAAATCCATCACAGATCAGGGCTTTTGTTTTTAATTTTTGTTTTGCTGAGCTAGAGGAGAGGGAGGGAGAAAGGATAATGAAACTATTACTTGAACATTTGCTCCTAATTATATATCACACCTCTGATTTTGAGCTGTATCAATTATAGGCGGCATTTTGTTAACCAGGCAAACACAAAACCAAATCTTGTGCATGACTTACTTGGGGCTTACTCCAAGGAAGCATGCTTTGGATTTTAGTCTTAATTGTACAGCACTAGCAATTCTGCCCAGTAGAGAATTGTTAGCCCTTCTTGCTGCATATTTCCCTACTCTGTTATAAGAAAAGAGAGAGAGATGGAAAGGGGGGGGATCTAGTTTTACACTCAGTGTGAATGTTATGTGTCCTAAGATACTGTACTTCTGAAAGGTGTAATGTTGCAATGTATATTTTGTTGATAATTGTGAGTTAAATAAAATGACAAAATCTTATTTTGGGGCGTGATATGGTTCTTATCTCTGCATGCATAATGTGATCATCCTAAATTAATCTCTCCTGTTTTAGTTTAGCTGCATAGCACACCTTCTAGTGGCTAAAAATGGTATTCTTTCCTGTAAAATACAACAAAATACAAAATCCACAAAACAGCAAGACATTTATTAGGCCAACTAAAACACACAAAAATACACCATGCAAGCTTTTGAAGCTACACTGGTTTCTTCATCAGGCAAAGATGTTAATAGTACAGGAGAAGAAAAGTGATGATGTTAGAGTCACAGGCCTACAGATATTACTTCTGTTGTTAGTTAAGACAGTCTGGAAAGATCTCAGTGCATACACAGGCCACTCTCCAGCTTTAGTAAATAACTGGAGTCAAACAGCAGTAGCATATTGACCAAGCATTATTCCAGCACTACTGTTGTTTCTGCTGCTGCTACCTAATCCCATGGCTGGCCCTGCCATGAAGGAGAGGGAGGCAACTGCCTCAGGCAGCAGATGCTAGATGGAATGAGGACAGATTCTGGGTCTTCTTCCTGAGTTCTCCCAGTGTTGACTTCTACTGAAGGATAAACCAGTCAGTATGTGCTATATGGATTGGCCTGAGCCTTCCAAAACTAGCCTACTTTTCCAGATGTGGTGGAAGATGCTGTTCAATCAACTGCTAATCCAAACAGCTTCTATTCATGGAATGAATGGAGGCATCTTTTTCTTTGCTTCGGGCAGCAAAATGTCCTGGGACAGTCCTGATGAGTCATTCTTCAGGAACAGAACTGAGAGCTGGTCTTTTGGCCTAGATGCCTACTTTCTGGTTGCAAAAGATCTCAAGAGATTTTTCTAGGTATCCAACTGATGGACTTCCATTGAGCAAAAGCAGCCATACCTCCCAACTCCTCTCCCTCCCTCCCTCCCTCCCTCCAGATCTCTGACCATTTTTGCACTAGACTGCTATAGTGCTATTATTCCACTTTCAACATCCTATGGAATCTTGGGGTTTGCAGTATGCTCAATGGATTGATTCTAAGTAAGGAGATAGGCAGGAATGAGGTGGCAGAGGATAACTTGAACCTGGTTTGGTAAGGCCCCTCTCACACACCAGCATCTGCTGATTTTATAGTTCTAGCTGATTTTATAGTTACAGAGGATGCGGTTTCAATAAATGGCAGAGGAAGAAAATCACATGATCCAGTTGCTGGTTCATGCTGTGCTTTCTGCTTTGTTGTGGGTGTTCCAACGCTAATAAGATGGACAAGAAGAGAACATGTTCTGTACCACAAGACAGCAATTTATAGCACTAACATTACCTTTTTTAAAATAAGTAAGTATCTATTTTAATTTCTTCTGAGTTATTTTTTTAAAAATCTGCGGGTTATAGGCCTTGCCACTATAATTGCAACTAATTGTTTTGCAAAAGTAATTTTCCAAGCTCTGGTCTAAATTATGTACTACTTCTTTCTCACATATATGAACATAACAACACCTATACACTGGACATGGAACCTAGAAAGTGAACCAGCAGACAGATGTTAGGTAACCAAACAACAGCAACAAACAATAACAGCTATGTTCAGGTGCAATTCAGAAAACTCCTCATTTCTACAAGAATTCCTTTGACATAGGTTATTGATGAGGAAAAATTATAGTACTGGTACCAGAAGGTTCATAGAATCATAGAGTTGAAAGAGACCACAAGGGTCATTGAGTCCAACCCCCTGCCAAGCAGCAGTACACCATCAAAGCATTCCCAACAGATGGCCATCCAACCTCTGTTTAAAAACCTCCAAAGAAGGAGACTCCACCACACTCTAAGGAAGCGTATTCCACTGTCAAACTGCTTTTATCATCAGGAAGTTCTTCCTGATGCTTAGATGGAATCTATTATCCTCAAATTCAGAGCCATTGCTCTGTGTTCTAGTCTCTGGAGCAGCAGAAAACAAGCTTGCTCCATCCTCCATGGATGACATCCCTTAAAATATATAAACATAGCTATCATGTTGATTTGAGCTGAGTTCTAAATAGATGTGTACAATGAGTTCCACAACAACAAATACTGTTGTTGATTCTTGATTGTTGATTGTTCAGTACTGGCAGCATAAGAAGGTCAGGGAGGGAAGCAAGAGTTTCCTTGAGTATCAGCTCTAAAACACATTCTAGCCACAGTGCAAATTTTTTTACAGAAAGTCGGACCCCAGGGCTACGAAACAATGTTTGCAATCATGGATTCTCTTGACAAATATGTGCATATGTTAAGGCAGATTCTGAAACTAAAGAACTGAAGGGGAAAGAGAGCAGGAACCATGAGATGCTCACATTTTCTGTTCTGCATGTACTTTTATCTACAGAGAGTTCACATCTTCGGCCATTTCCGCACTAGCCTGTTATAGCGTGATGATTCCACTTTCAACATCCTCTGGAATCCTGGGATTTGCAGTTAGGGAGGGGCCAGCCAGCCCCTCCTGAAACTGCAAACACCAGGATTCCAGAGGATGTTGAAAGTGGAATCATCGCGCTATAACAGGCTAGTGCGGAAATGGCCTGTCTCTTCCATCTTCTGTTTTTAGTATATGGTTACAATTGTATCCCACCTTTCCTCCAGGACCTGAAAGTGGAGTACATAGTTCTTCCCCCTCCATGTTATCCTTGCAACAATACTATGAGGTTGTAGAGCATTTTCTTACCACTCTTCTGTGACTAGCCCAGAATCAACCAGTACAGTTACTGGCTGAGTGGCCATAAATTCTGGACCTCACCTCTATGCCAAACTGTTTCTGTCCTCAAAAGGGGAACAATCTTAGATCACTAAGCATAGGAGAATCCTAAATAGATACTTCTTCATTTCATCAAACAGTATTGCTTTTTAGGTTATATTACTTATATTTTATTTATTTATTGAATTTATATTTATTGAATCTCCCAAAGTGGGACCCAAGGCAGCTTCCAAAAAAGTTAAAAAAACAACAACATTTAAAGACATTCAAAACACATAAAATTATAAAAACTTACATTTTAAAAAAACCAGCTTAATAAATAAATAAAAGCTCTCCAAGTCATTCTTTAAAAGCCTGCTTGAAAAGAAATGTCCACAATTATAAAATTGTAACCTTTCAGGGAGATTAATTTGGTTAAAATAAAAAGTCTGGACCTGAATAGTAATATAAAATTTCCTCTTACTCATTTCCTATCACCTGAAGAGTTGGCAAAGCATTCTTTTTGCTTTGTTTATTCAAAATGGATATAAGGAAATCTGCAGTCTGGCAGACCTCGTCTGAGTGCAAAACCCATCGGCCCCAGCCAGGAATTCTGGATGTTGGAAGTCTGCACTTTGCTCACCCTGAAAGCCTTGTGCTGCCTTCTGTTTTAATGATAAGCCTCCTGCTTGGTATAAATGGATGAAATTTACCCTGCACTGCCCCCCAAATTACTGCCATTGCTCACATCATAAAACCACTGCATCATTATTCATATGACCAAACCTCTGAACACCTCTGAAACCTCAACGCAGGCCATTTCCACACTAGGCTGTTATAGCCGACTGGCCCCTCCTGAAACTGCAAGCCCCAGGATTCCATAGGAGGTTGAAAGTGGAATCATAGCACTATAACAGCCTAGTGCAGAAATGGCCCCAGTCTGAACCAAATACTTCAGCATAGTACTATTTTAAATCCCCACACAAATGTAGCAGAGCTCCATCTAGTGAGGACATCCAGCAACAGCTCAGAATGTCATCCTCACTGAACAACTGACCTCACACTTTTTCACACCAGTGGGCATCTTACAACTGAAGTCTCTGGGTGAAGACCAGGACTAGCAAGATATGCTACCACCTAAGACAGGAGTATACATTTTCTCCCCCCCTCTCTCTCTCTCTTTCCCCACCCTCACCATCCTGCTGCTACTTTCCTCTCAAAGCTTCACCCTTAGAGTGAGGCATCATAAGGTGGCCATGGGGACTGCCTGTGCCGCCACAGAAAACATGGTCTCCTGGACCATCTCACCCACAATGCCTTGCCCTGAAGGAGGAACCCCCTCAAAGTGAAAGGCATTTAAGCCAAATGGACTCTACAGCGTGGAAGCCGCTGATGGCAGAGAACCCCCACACAAAGTGCCCAGCAACTCTCATGGCTCATTCTAAAGAGTTATCAGAGCTGTCCGGCAGTGGAATCTGCTGCCTCGGAGTGTGGTGGAGTCTCCTTCCTTGGAGGTTTTTAAGCAGAGGCTGGATGGCCATCTGTCGGGAATGCTTTGATGGGTGTTCCTGCATAGCAGGGGGTTGGACTCGATGGCCTCTGGGGTCTCTTCCAACTCTATGATTCTAAGGCACAAGACATCAGCCTGTGGCCCTTTCACGTTACACAATCATGGCACTATGATTCCACTTTAACTGCATGGCTACATCCTGTTGAATCCAGGCAAATGCAGTTTGATGAACCACCACAGTTCTCTGGCTAAGAAATTTAAGTACATATCACTAAACTGCAAGTTCTAGAATTCCATAGGATGGAACCATGGCAGCTAAAGGGGAATCATACTGCTGCAACTGTGTGATGTGAAATGACCTCTGGTTGGCAGGGTAGGAGGGCTTTGCAGTAGTGGGAATGGATGTAATCCACTGCCCCTCCCAGTTGCCCACGCTTGCTTTGTCTCTTGCGAGAACTGGCCTTGATAAGGGGCCTTTCACACTGCATAAATATAACATTATGCCTCCATTCTAACTTCCATAGCAACATCCTACAGAATCTTGGATGTTCCTTTGGTTGTGTGCCTTCAAGTCATTTCTGACTTAGGGTGACCTTAAGGCAAACCTATCACAGGGTTTTCTGGGGGCTGAGAGTGTGTGCTCACCCAGTAGGTTTCCATGACTAAGCAAAGTATTGATTCTCTAGGGTCATAGTCCAATAGAATAGAGTTGGAAGAGATGACAGGGGCCATCCTGTCAAACCCTCTGCTATGCAGGAACACACATCAAAGCACTCCCAACAGATGGCCATTCAGCCTCTTCTTAAAAACCTCCAAAGAAGGAGACTCCACCACACTCTGAGGCAATGTATTCCTCTTCTGGAGAGCTCGAATTGTCAGGAAGTTCTTGCTGAGGTTTAGGTAAAGTCTTTTTTCCTGTAGTTTGAATCCATTGCTCCTTGTCCTAGTCTCTTGAGCAACGGAAAACAAGCCTGCTCCCTCCTCGACATGACATCCCTTCAAATATTTAAACATGGCTATCATGTCCTCTCTAACCTTCTCTTCTGCAGACTAAAAATCCCCAGCTCCCTAAGCTGCTCTTCATAGGGCATGGCTTCCAGACCCTTCACCATTTTGGTCGCCCTCCTCTGGACACGTTCCAGCTTTTCAATATCCTTCTTGAAATGAGATGCCCAGTGTTCAAATCTCTACACCATTGTGGCTCTTTGTTTAGAAAGGAGTATTTAGAGTTCTAAATCAGAGAGCTCTAGTGCCTCACCAGACTACAACCTGAGGATCCCATAAGATGTAGCCATGGCAACTGAAGTGGAATCACAGTGTTACCCTGTCTGTTAGGGGGTCCCGTGAGGGGCACCCAGATTTGCCAGATTAAAATACCAATGTGGGGAAATTTAAACTCAGAGCCCTGTTTTGGCTAACGAGAGGCAGGGTAACCTTTGCGGAGATCTTTCACCTATGTATACAGCGGCAGGTCAGAGAGTAGCAAGATGAGGGTTTCCAAATAACAAGTGATATTTTATTAAAGAAACAAGCAAGAGAGACAATACACAAACTAACTAACTGGAAAAGGAAAAGGATTGACAAGAGTAGGTGATATGACACCTGGTCTCGTAGTCCTGGAGAGAAGTGGGGATCCGGGAAGAAAGCTCAGCGGGGGCTCTCTGAGGGGAGTTCCTTCAGACAACTGGTGGCAAGGCGGGATAGAAGTCCAAAGTAGTCCAAAGACTGCTTGAAAATGAGGGGTTTTTATAGGGGAGTTTGTGCCTGCCGGCTATGGCATGCCAGGTGAGAATAAAGGAGGTTTAGAGTTGGACAAAAGATTTGGCAACGGTCAATTTTAGCATGATTAGATCAGCCTCGGTTTACTATGACGTGGCCGATACTGAGGGTCCATCATAAAGGAATGGCTCGGCTGCGAGCCGTGCCGCTATTGTGTAGTTTGCACATGGGAGTCCCCTGAAGCTATCTGTGAGGCCTGGGTTGCTGGCTTGAATGAAGTTTGGAATGTGTATCATTAACAGCTGCAGCCAGTACGTGCTTGTTCGGAGGACCTGGCAAACACGTGGAGCGAAGTGGCTGAGGGGTTGAGCAATGTCGAATTAACTGATATCAAATGATATCTGGGTCCTCACCCAATATGCCATTAGCGGGAGTAACAATCCCCCCCCCAAAAATGGGCAGTGTTGGGGACAATAGCGCACATTTTTCCAATTAAACCACAAATAAATTTGGAACCAAATTAAGACTACAGATCCAGGGTCCCAACATTTCAAAAGCAATAGGGAGTCCACACACCACTATCTAGCAAAAACATTCTCTAACTACCAATTCCTATAGCTAACTACATAGGTAACTTAACAACAACAGCACAGAAGAAACATGGCAAGCAATAAAGCATCAATTGATACAATAATTGTAGGGTCAAATCACAATGATACAGCAATGACTGGATGGCAAAACGGCAAATAAGCGGTAATAATAACTGTAACGGATGCCCAATGAAATACAATTGTACACAAGCAATAGAAAAAATGGCGAGACTGCGGGCAAACGGCAAAACCTTTTGGTGATCACGTGGGCAGGGCAGCTGTTCGGGAGCTGGTGCGGGTATGGGGGCCGCTCCGGCAGGGAAGCGGTCAAAACACTAGTCCGGTGAAAAGCGGGGAACAGTGAAAGAGTTCCAAGAGGCAAACAGTTCAGGTTGCTTACTGGTTGTAAGGTTTCTAGTCCGGGGGAGGCAAGGTGCAAACAAGAGACTCTCCACACACACATCCTTGATACGGAGAAAGGTTGGTAAGTTTGGCGGGACCAAAATGCGGGTCAGGACTGTGAGAGTCCAAGCAGAGTGGAGACGCTGGTGGAGACAACTGTGCGGGCAAAAATAGTCCAAGTTCATGGTGAAGCTAGTCCAAGCTCGCTAGCTCCTTGCAGGATGAGGTTTGTAACAGTGAAAGAGTCCAAATGATGGTGGTGGCAGACCAAAGAAGAAGGGCTGGAATTAAGCAGGTTTCATTGGGGAGCGGCTGGAACTGGGTTTCCGATGGCAGTTTACGTGCAGAGAAGTTGTCTCGGGCTGGTCTCTCGTCTGTAGCGGTGGGTTTTGGCAATCACACACCCCCCCCATGGCACCGGGGACCGTGGTCCGATCCGGGGCTGTCCATGGCCACTGGAACCGTCGACCTATTGCTTAGGGTGAAAAGAACTGACATATGTTATATCCAATACCAGAGTTAAATGTAAATGAATGGAGTGTAACCTAATGGGTGATGAGTTAGAGTCATGAAGACCGGGGGTATGGGAGCCTCGGTGGGCTGTTACAGAGCGCCAGGCAAAGTCCAGATGCGTGAAGGGGACAGGGGTGACTGTCTCAGACCTTGGTCACACTGAGGTGGAAGGCGGTCCGACCACACCTCGGTAGAGGGGGTCTCCATTCAGGGATACTGGTCGGAGTGAACCGGGCCTGCAATGCTCGGGGGCTAGGATGGACCCTTTAACGAGGCACTTTGTGTCAAACACAAGTTGTTCCGACTTGATGCTTTGATATGGACGGGGCACATCTTGGCGCCGTGAGAGAGTTCACAATGCCCCCTTTCAGACCGAATTAGGTTGGACCCTGCTCCTAGCTGGACTAGTTTAGACTCTGGTTTCCGCCTAGGCGGAGGCTCCCAAACTGGTAAAAGAAAGAATTAACCAATATAGAAACAAGTGAGTGTGCGCCTGCTTGCTGCTAGAGCGGACACTGATGCTCCCGGAGGTTGTCCCGGATGGTGGGCTTTACATATGCAAATGTCCTCTTAACATATGCAAATGAAGAACAATGCACCAGGGTCAGTCGTTGTCGCCAATTGTGTGGGTCTCCAGCCCTTATGGCGCGTCGGAAACAAGTCTAAATTTTAGAAAACACTAAGTCGAATTAGGTGGGGAATGGGGATGGAGGCTCAGACTGTTCTCACCCTAACAGTATAAACTCCCAAAAAGAAAGACACAAGAAATCTCTGGGGGGCAAGAGATAACCTGGTGGTAGACTGAGACTCCAGAGTCAGACCTGGTCCCACTGAGAGGGAGACACTCATGTCTCGCCTCATGGTTCCTGAAAGCGCCTGTGCGCAAGACCATCCCTCAGTGTGAGAGATGGCAGGGGCTTCAGCCTAACTCTAACCTTCCTCAGGGTACCTGGGCTGACTCTGTAGGCCCGATTTACCCCAGAGGATTAACAGTGAGACCTCGGATCAGCCAACCCGTTGGTCTCCTGCCCAAAGCGGTTACAAAAACAGATAATCTTAACAGTCTAACACTATAACTAAAACCACTACCAGCTATAAGCGGAACTATTTACAGAGACTTGGAGCCTAGGAGAGGTTCGCCACTCCACCTCTGCTCCATGTAGACAGGGGCAATTCAACCGTTGTCTAACGCCTCGTAAATGGAGACAAGCGTCTCTGAAAAACTAAAGGCTGGTACTCCCTTGCAAATCAAGGAAGACTGGCAAACTAGAGGACTCACATTGGGTCGTTGGGCACCGGGATCTTCCGGCTCTGGGGTTGCCACAGAGACAGGATCAACTGGCTGACCCTTCCATTCCTTTACTGGTGATAGTTGGTGGGTCTCCAAAATTAAGTGCAAGAGCAGCAACACCCACTCCTTGCTGGAGACTCTTTTAGACAAATCAAAGAGGAGGCTGGTCTTGGACCTGCGTGCCTCCAGTACAACAGTCTTGTTAGGTAGGACGGTGATCGGGAATGAGCCACAAACTAGGCTGGCCCATTTCACGATCACCAGAGTCACAACAAGTAGTGTGCCTCCAAACGTGGAAGCCAGCTGGCACCTATACAGTTTTGTGGAGGGGAAGGCAGTAGCCACATCCGCCTCCTTGTGGCGTTTAAAACTTACAGTACATGAACTCCCCTGACAGACTACAACAAAGGGGAGTAAGTGGGATCAAGATGAGGGGTGCCAGGGTGAATGCTGTTGCTAACCTGGGCTCTGGCATGGCAGAAGCCTCTTGCCGCTTGATTCCGCAGTCCCACAAGGAATTCCCTGGAAAGATGGCATGGAGAGGAAGAACTCTCCTGGCCACTGCCTCAAGGAAATCCTGGGGAAACTACTGGTTTCTAACCGGGGGCTCAGAGCAGGGACAATGGAGAGCTCGGGAAGCTTAGGGCTGGCTTTCGCTTGCTGTGCATTCTCCCTGGCAATGTCCTGTGTTTTGTCTGCTTCTGTGGGGGCTTCCTCCTGAACCTCAACCTGATGCGATCCTTCCTGGTGCTCTGAAAGCACCCAAAGGTGGTAGGATTCGCACTCGGAACTAAGTCAGAAGGAGGTACAATCTGTCCACTTCCAGTGTGCCCTGGGCACTTGTCTCTCTTGAAGGGCTTAGGTTGGGATCCCCCCCCCCGCCGTATCCAGAAAG